>CM053770.1:682186106-682254953 GCA_028658325.1 Potorous gilbertii
ACTAGACCAGAGAATCTTTAGAGTTCCTTTTAAGTCTTTCACTATCAATTTTCTGAGCCTCTGGATTTCCGGTCAAGTACACATCTGATTCATTTGACCTCTAGGCTTCCTTCCCACTCAGGGCCTACATGACGTTATCTGTGGGCACATTAGGCTACCATCCACCGACCTCCCAGAGAAGATCCCTAAGTAGGTGAGCACTATCCACTGGATAGTAACAATAGTGATAGATTAAGGTGTGAGAAATGCTTTACAAATATCTCATATTCACCTTTTACAGATGAGGAAACTGAGGCAGATCTGTGAACTGTGCCTTCCCACAGCCTTAGCAAGCTGAATTCTTCATCACTGCACACATACTCCAACTGTAGCTCAGCAGAGAGTCCTCAGAGGGGGCACTGCAGCACAGTGAGAACCAACATCTGAGTCCTGGGTTCAAGTCTTACATCTTACACAGACTGTCTTATGCCAAGTCCCTTAGCATCTTGGTGGCCTGAGGTAACTCTTTAATTGTAATTTATTCCTAAATGATTGGTCTACATTTGGTGGCAGGAATTTTCATAATAGGACTCTTAAATCCTATTCATAGGATTTTCATATTCAATTTTATATTCATAAGATCCTATTCATATGAATAGGATCATTAAGATCCTATTCATAATAGGATCTTAAAATCATAGGTCTGGGCCAAGGCCAAATTTGCAGTCAGAGTTTTTGTAACAAAGTTAGACACTTTTGTCGCTTGTGTTTCCAATATCTATCCCCCAGCCTTCCACAGTGCCTAGAAGGCACTTTAAAAAAATCCTTGTCCATGGACAACTCCAGATGGCAATAAACATATCTCCTTCAATTATGGAAGATGAGGAAATCTCTGGGAATAAGAGGATTTTTAAAAATATCAATAGAACATTTGTTTTTGAAAATAATTTCTCAAGAAATAGTCAGAGGATAAGAACACATAGTTCATAAATTGAGACTTGTCAATTACTAACAACTGTATGAAAGAACGTGCCAAGTCACTAACAAGATGAGACACATAAATTGAAATCACCCTATGTGAAAACTTCATCAGGCTGCATCATCACACTGAGGGGCCTCCATCTCCTCATCCGTACAATAGAACTATATTAGATCAAGGGCTCTTAAATGTCTTTCTGGGTCAAAAACCCTTTGGCAGCTTGGTGAAACCAATGGAGGTCTCAGAATAATGGTGTTAAATATATAAAATAAAATATATAAGATAAGAACTCAATTATACTAAAATACTGTCGTTAAAATATAAAGGAAGAAAAAAGCCAGGTTCAGGGAAGGCTCCTTCAAGCTCTGAACTGTTGATCCTCCTTTGATGGTTCTATGAGTTTCTCAGTGTTAGTACTCCCTCCCATAGCATCTCCTCCAGCTGTTCCCATCCTGTATGTACATCCTGGTTATGTCCTATGTCCTGTCCACCCTTCAGAAATGGCCTCAACCCGCCAAAGGTTTTCTTGAAATTTTTTGCTTTTTTTTTTTCAACCTGGGCACTAAAGGCAAACCCAGGGCTGCCCATTTGGACCCCTTCCATTCTGATCATAATGTTAGGACTGGCATCTTTTCAGTCCCTTCTTCCGCTCAGTTTGGAAACAGAGGCCAGGCAGGAGCTGTTGGCATTCCAGATGTCATTCTCGTTTAATCTTTCTCACTTCCTCTAATTTGCTGTTCTAATCATTTCCTAAATTTGTTGCTGATGATGACCCTGCACACAGTACAGAATCTGAATGCACACAGACCACGGACTCTGAAATGATGCCTACATCGATAACCAGTCGTTTCCTGTTTCTTGGGAAAAAGACAACTTCTTTTTGGTCTGTGGTATGACTATTCAGGGTCTTACTGAATAGCCAGTTTCTCCTCCGTGATATGGTGGAATCCACTGGATAGTAACAATAGTGATAGATTAAGGTGTGAGAAATGCTTTACAAATATCTCATATTCACCTTTTACAGATGAGGAAACTGAGGCAGATCGCAGTGAGGTGATTTGCCCAGGGTCACATAGCTAGTAAAGTGTTTGAGCCTAGATTTGAACTCAGGACTTTCTGTGAACTGTGAACTGTACTACCTAGCTGCCTATGCCTAGGATTCTCCATTCTTGTGAAACTGGCCTCCTTACCACTCCTCACACATGATGTTCCATCTCCCCTGTCTGGGTCTTTGCCCTGTCTGTTCCCCATGCCTAGAATGTACTCCCTTCTCCCCTTTACCTCTAAAATTCCTGGCTTCCTTACTAATATAACTCATGTAGCACCACCTACATGAGGACTTTCTTGCATACTCCTCCTCCAGCTTCTAGTGCTTCTCCCAAATTATACTGTATAAACTTTGCATGTTTTTTTCTATTTATCTTTCAGTGAATTCATTATTTTCCCCAATAAAATGGAAGTTCTTTTAAGGTAGGGACAACTTTGTTTTTACCTTCCTTATCTCAATACTTAACACAGGGCCTGGCCCATAGTGTGTACTTGATAAATGTTTATTAATTGATTGATTATATATGAGGCAGCGAGATGTTTCAGTGAAAGACCTCAGTTCAAATTCAGACTCAGACACTATTTGTGTAAAAGGATTAGTTCTGTGAAGTTTGGATTCAGTCAAAGGGCAGACCTTCAGGACCTAGAGGGTCACATGCAGCCTTGAGACTGCGGGTTCCCCACTCCTGCACGTGTGAAGGCAGCAGACCTTTGAATCTAAGCTCTGACTGACTAGTGTGGGGCAGGGTCAAGCTATGTAACATCTCTGGGGCTCAGGCTCCTCCTCTGTAAGATGGGGATGATAAGCTACCTTATGACATCTTTGTGAGAATCAAAAGAGATAATTCATGCAAAACACTGTATAAGCCTTTAAGCACTACATGAGTGCTAGTTACTGTGACTACAATTTCTTTTGGTAATGGTCTTCATCTCTTGAAGAATGTAATGGAAAAGAATAAACACATGAGATCACAGGATCGAGTTTGGCAGAGGGACCTCAGAGGCCAGCTAGCCCATTCTACAGAGACTGAAAGGAGGGGAGTGACTTACCCAAGGTCACACAGCTAGAAAGTGGTTGAAGAGAGATGCTTCAGTGGAGATGCTTCATGAATTTGGACTAGATCAGGGCTTATTAATCTAGAGTCAATGAATTTGTTTTTTAAAATACTTTTATAACTAGATTTTAATAGTTAAGTCAACAAGCACTGATTAAGCACCTACTGTGTGCCAGGCACTATGCCCTTAAACAAACAAATCACTGTCTAATGAGGAAAGAACATGAAATCTGCTGTGGGGTTTCTTTGTCATCCTGTCTATTTAAAAACTTTCTTCTGAAAAGTGGTCTTTGGTTTCCTGGCTTGCCACAGGAGTCCAGGACACACAAAAGGAAGAGGAATGCTGAGGTTCCTTCCAACTTCCAAATTCTGGGATTAGATCTGTCTGACAAAGCCCCTTCTGCTGATGTCCTGACATTTGGCAGGTCCAGGTTGGGCAGAGGACTCAGGGAGGGATGGTCTGAGCGGACAGGTCAGTGGCATGAGTTCCAAGGGGACTGGAGGAAAAGGATACAAACAGGAAATGAGTCTGAGTGTCCAGGCCCAGGTCAGGGTTCAAGATGCAAGCCAGATGTGAAGAAAGCAGGTAAGAAAAGCAGGTCAGCCAGAAAGAGAAAGGTAAATCTCTTGGAAAGAGTAACAGACCAGGATGGGCAGGAGCTGTGTGCCTTCTGTCCTAGTGTGGGCAGATAAGGGCTACTCTCCAGGGTAGGCAGGAATTGGTAGAGGAGTGGAGAGTCTCTAGGCTACCCGTGGCCTTCTAAGTCCTCAAGTGTGGCCCCCTCAAACTTCACAGAACAAATCCCCTGGTGTGGTAGGTTCTGGAGATTGCAGCAGGAGGCTAGACCATCCACGTGACAGTAAATAAAAGTCAGACCAGGTCAGAAGCCACGCCTGTGCAGGAATGTCAGAAATGGAATGGGTGGGGTAGGGAGGAGGGGGCAGGAGATGGAGATTCTCAAGCCAGAGAGGCTCTCACTGCACCAGGAAGCAAGCAAGCTCCCAGAGCTGGCTGCCACGATCTGCCTTTGAAATAGTAATCACTACCGGAAACTAGAATTTCTACGGTACTTACTTTGTGCCAGGCGCTGTTCTAAGTGTTTTACAAATATTACCTCCTTTGGTCCTCACAGCAACTCTGAAAGGGGGGGGTCCTATTATTAGCTCCATTTTACAGATAAGGAAACTGAGGCAGAGGTGAAGTTACTTGCCCAGAGTCACACTGCTATTAAGTGTCTAAGGCTGCATTTGAACTCAGGACTTCCTGAATCCGGGACCAGTGCTCTGTCAACATGTATCAGTCCTAACAGTTTCAGTCTCTTCTTTTGGTGACATGGATTCACTGCCCTTGACCAGGCTGGTGTGGTGCCAGACCAGAGTCTCAGAACAGACTGAAAAATGATTCAACAAGTCAGTAGTAGTGGCGATAGTCACAGTAGCAGTAGTAGTAATTGCACTATTATAGAGAGATCATAGATTTAGAGCTGGGATGGTCATGGGGTATGTGAACCTCTGATTTCTCTTTCCACTCCATGCATCTCTTCATTATTAGAGAGTTGGATGAGGACAGTCATAGGAGATCTAGTGCCAATCAACAATCAGATCAAATGTGCAACATGGCCCCAAGCAGTCAACAGTCCTCTTCTGAGGACTCCAGTGATAGGGAACTCACTACCTTATATGCAGCCTCTCCTACTTCCTAAATCTGCCTCTGCTCCTTCTACACATTGCCCTCTGGGGCCAAGCAGCATGTCTCATCTTTATTCCTACCTAACAACCCTTCAAAAGCTTGAAGACTGTGACATTTAAAAAGTTTGAGAGACATAGTTTCTAGGTAATCAATCATTTTATTAACAATGCTGGCATTTTACCAATAAAAGGGTCAGGGATATTCTTGAATGCCAAAGACCAGACCATATGCCCTCAGAAGAGTGGATGTTCATGAGTACGGCAGTCAACTCTGGTTAACAATTAATGAGAGAATAAATATTAAAATGAGAGGGTGGGCTATATTACCATGAGGGTCTGGTTGTATGTGTCACCCCAATCTTGGTCAAAGAGATTTGTCAATTTCCGTATCACCTGTCTGACCAAAGGGAGGATCCATATTTTCCCAAACCTGTCTGAGTACACACAATGAGCAGAAATCCCCCATTCATCTAAACTTAAGAATTTCTTTACTGTCTTTAATTAGATGTTAGTTTTCCTGGCTGAGAAAGTCTCTGAATAAGATTTCCCACACTAGTTGATTTCTGGATGAGGAAACAGAAAAGGGGAAAAACCTTGATCCTAATTCAATAATTAGTTATTAAATATAAGAGAGATATAATCATTTCTCTCAAAGACAGTCATCAGGCTCCCCGCAATTGATTTTACTGAGCTAGCTTTAGTGAGATCTTGAGAGACTGGGTCACAAAACTGAAAACTTGTGGTGGGGCTAAAAGAAAAAAGATAATCTAATACACAGCTCCTAAATGGTCAGCTCTACCAGGACCCCACAGCGAGGCACCCAGGGCTACCACTCACATTTCCACAGCACTTAAAAAGTTTTACAGAGCATTTTCCTCACATTCCTAGGAGGGAAGAGGTAGGACTTTTATTAAAAAAAAAAGAAAAGAAAAGAAACTGAGGTATAATTTGCCTCAGGGTGTAAATCTGTTGAGGAATTTGAGAAGCATCTCCTCTAAGCTTCTTATGAGACAAAGAGGATAACCAGTCTACAAAGGGGCACTGACAGCCCCAAGTCAGTACTGAGCCAGGATCCGAATCCAAGTCCTCCAAAACTAATGCTCTTTTCGCCTTTATCAATTCTAAACAGACCCAGACCAACAGTCATCCAAAGTGCTGACACGTGATACTTTCTACGTGAGAAAAGACATGTACCTGGTTTTGTCAACCTTCCCCTGCAGCTGTATAAATAACAGCGGGTCAAGGGAAGTTATCAAACAAGGCTTGGATGGATGCCTCCACTAATGAACTGCTTGCAATTGTAATGCTAGCCTGCATGTTAAAAAAAAAAAAAGCAGGGGGGAAGTATGTAAAGTCCATTTACAGAAGGCTATAATTCAAACCAGATTTTTCTTTCTTTCTTTCTTTTTTTTTTCCCCAGGAAGGCCTCATGAATAGTGGGGGAGGGAAAATAGTCAGGAATCATGGAGGCACATTTAAGCAGTGCAGTGATAGAGTTTGCAGAGAAACCTGACAAATGGATGCCTGGGGTCCCAGTGATGGCTGAAGGCCGGCCACCTCTCCTGCCTCGGGTTGTGGGGGTGGGGGGGGACATTCACATGGACACAGGAAGCACTGGAAACAGAATGGGAAAGAACAGAGAGACTTTCCAGTCAGAGACTGAGCACAAACCGAAGCCTGAGGGAGTCATCTTCCTTTTCTCCCCTCAGAGATTGTAAACTTCTTGAGCATGAAGAGGGTTTCCTTTGGGTCTCTGTATCCCCAGCACATAGTTAATATAAGCTAGTGAGAGAAAACAGAGACAGAGACACACATAGACACCAAGGGAAAAAGAGATACTCATCCAGAGAGAGTAAAACAGAGAGACCCAGACATACAGAACCTGAAGGATTTCAATCTGGGAAAACCAACCTTATTTCAGATATGAGGAAACTGTGACTCAAACATCTCAAATAATGTGACCAAGATAACATAGCTAGAAAGCAACAGAGCTGGGATTAGAACCCAGGTCCTCTGACTTTCAGCCCAACGTTCTTTCCATGGGGTATTACAAAGTACTAACCAAACACCAAACTATGAGAGTACACAATAGGCACTTAATAAATAAATGTTTCAGTCACAGTCCTTTTCTTTCCCTTAAACATGGGCAGAGTAGAAGTCTCATAAAACCGAAAGAATGTGGACCAGCTGTTCTATCATTAAATTTCCGATAAAATACTTATATATACATTTATAAAAACTTCTACATATAGTCTGAATTTCAAGGTTTTTGAGTCTGGGTTCTGACTCTAGATGGTTGTGTAGCAAGAATCAAGTCACTCTATCTCTATGGGCCTCAGTTTCCTTCTCTGTCAGGTGAGAAGTTTAATCCAGATGACCTCAAATACTCTTTCCAATGCTAACGTCCATTCATTCCAGAAACATTTGCTTAAGGCCTACTATGTTCCAGGCAGGCTCTGACAACAGTCAAGGTGGGGAGCTAACATATGAATGAGTATAGCCCAAAGAGTGCAATGAGTGCACAGAAGGGGTAAAAACAAAAGGGCACAGGACCAGGGAAGAACAGGTTGCTTCCAACTGGGAGATCAAGGAAGACTCCACAGAAGAGGAATCACTTGATCAGGGCCTTGGGAAAATAGGTAGAAATTCATTAGGTCAAGATGGCAGCCATAGAGAATGATGAAGACAATGGCCCAGCCCCAGGAGCATTCAGGATACGTCCAGGGAAGAATGAGTGGTCCATTTGGCTAGAGTATATGACAGGTGTAAACAAAACATAAAGCTCAAAAGCAAGAGTCATCCTGAGGAAAGTCCTTGGTTTGGTTCAGACACTACTTGGGAAGCCATGGGGAGTCATGGTAGGTCTCTGAGCAGGGAAGTGATGAAGTCAGAACTACCACATTAGAAAGACAAATCTGACTATGTACGTATGTAGAGATCTAGACTGTGATCCCCACTCCAAGGGCAGGAAGGATCACTTGAGCCCAGGAGTTTTGAGCTGCAGGAAAACTAAAGATCAATCGTTCACACTAATTCCAATACCAATGAGGTGAGCACCCAAGAGAAGGGAGATCACTGAGATTCCTAAGGGGTAGAAGAAGCAGTCCAGGTTGGAAACAAAGATTGGCAAAGTTTCCCTGCCAGTCAGTAGCTTGGGCAAGAGAGAGAGACCAGATTCAAAAACTACAAACTCATCTGGCAGAAATGTGTGGGGTGGATTAGTGGAATCAAATTCAATTTAACCATAAACTCTTATTAAAAGCTGATTAGAGGTCTGCCTTTCTAGGCTTTTAATAAGGATTTGTTGAGAAACTGAATTTAATTCTTTCAATCCAACAAAATTATCCAATCAAAAAAGAAAAAAAAGCCTACTCTCTGTAAGCCAAGAAGCTGCAGGGGATAGTGGGGAAAAGTCTGGGAAATCTGGGTTCAAGTAATGCCTCTGACACAAGCTGTGTGACCCTGGGTAAGTCTCTGTCAATGCCTCAAGTCTACTCTAAGATTCTCAACTGCAGACCAGGTGGAAGAAGACTCCTTACTGAGAAATCACAGATCTAGTCTAAAAATATGCATACCACTAGACTATCAACCAATAAGCATTTATTAAATGCCTACTGTGTGCAAAGGACTGTGTTAGGTGCTAGGAACCAAAATGAAACAGTCCCTGCTTTAAAAGAACTGTCAGTCTAATAGGGAACAAAAAGAAATAGACACAAATTCTTACAATACAAAGCAGATGATGTCAAATCCAAGGGGAAGTTCAAAGTGTTCTAGAGAAAAAGAGAAAAGTGGTGGCTCATTTTCTGCTGGAAGGAAGGAGATGGTAGGTTTTATGGACAATGTGAAATCTAAATTAGAACTTAAGGGATTGGGGGGGGCGGGGTGGAGAGAAGAAAAGAGGAGAGGGAGGAGGAGACAGAGAAAGAGACAGAGAGACAGAGAAACAGAGACAGAAAGAGAGACAGAGAGAAAGAGAGACAGAGAAAGAGAAGAGACAGAGACAGACATAGAGAGGGCTTATCTGACCTCAGGAATCTATCCTAATAGAAAAATGGTCAAAAGCTATGAACAGGCATTTTCAAAGGAATAAATCTAAGTTATCAACAACCATATGAAAAACTGTCCTAAATCACCAATAATTAGAGAAATGCAAATGCAAACAGCTCTGAAGTTCCAACCTTACTCCCATCAGACCGGAAAAGTTAAAAAAAAAAAAAAGGAAAATGACTGCTGGACAAACTAAGAACAAACCAACCCCCTCCCCCACCACTGATCAGCTGGTGACATTAACTTGGCCATTTGCTTTGACACAGTAATAATCTCTGCCTGTGCTTATATCCCCAAAGAAATCAAAGAGAAAAAGGTCTTATGCCTACAAAAAGATTTCTTGCAGCTCTTTCTGTAGGACTAAAGAACGGAATGCTGAAGGGGTGTTCATCAAATGAGGAATGGCTAAACAAAGGATGGCACATGATTAATTTAATACTGTTGCGTCATGAAAAATAATGAAAAATATAATTTCAGAGAAACTTGGGAAAACTTCTATGAACAAATACAGAGCGAAGTGAGCAGAACCAGAGGATACTTTAGGCAATAACAATATTAAAAACAATCCTGAGAGACTTCAGATCTCTGATCCATACAATGACCAATTACATTTCCAGAGAATCAATGAAACACCTTCTGAAACAGAGGTGACGGATTCAAGATGCAAAATAAGAGAGACATTTTGGACGTGGCAAATGTGTCCGAATCTATTTTGCTTTATTATGCATATTTGTTGCAAGGATTTTATTTTTCCAGGAATGAGAAAGATATGGACATAGAGTTGGTGAAAAAAAAGGAAAAGAAAGAAAGGTCATTTGGAAAGAAAAATGACAAATGCTGGAGGCAATGTAGAAAAACTGAAATACTAATGCATTGTTGATGGAGTTATGAACTGGTCCAACCACTCTGGAGAATAATTTAGAACTATGCCCAAAGGGCTAGAAAAACTGTACATACATACCCTTGGATGTAGCAATGCCACTGTTGTTCAGCTGTTTCAGTCATGTCCCACTCTTAATGACTCATTTGGGGTTTTCTTGGCAAAGATACTGGAGTGGTTTGCCATTTCCTTCTCCAGCTCATTTTACAGATGAAGAAACTGAGGCAAACAGGGTAAAGTTTCTTCCTTAGGGTCACATTTGCTTATGAAGTGTCTGAGGTCAGATACGAATTCAGGTAGATGAGTCTTCCTAACTCCAGGTCTGGCACTCTATCCACTGTGCCACCTAGCTGTTCTACTATTAGGTCTGTATCCCAAAGAAATCAAAGAAAAGTGAAAAGGACCCACATGTACAAAAATATTTATAGCAACTCGTTTTGTGATGTCAAAGACTTGGAAATTGAGAGGATGTCCAACAACTGGAGAATGACGGAACAAGTTGTGGTATATGAGTGGGATGGAATATTATCACGCCATAAGAAATTATGAGAGGGATGGTTTCAGGAAAACCTAGGAAGGCTTACATGAACTGATGCAAAGTAAAGGGAAGAACCAGGAAAACACTGTACACAGTAGCAGCAACATCGTATGATAATCAACTGCAAAAGATGTGGCTACTCGACAAAGACCCAAGAAAATGCCAAAGGACCTATGATAAAAGATGCTATCCACTTCCAGAAAGAACTGATGAACTCCGAGTGCAGACTGAAGCATATTTTTAAAACTTTTTTCTTGTTTGTGTGTGTCTTCTCTTGCAACATGGAAATATGTTTTACGTGTTTCTATTTCACATGTACAATCAATATCATAATGTTTATTGGTGTTGCTATTGACATCTCAAGGGATGGGAGAAGGGTGGGAGGGAGAGAGAGAATTTGGATCAGAATTTTAAAAAATAAATGATTTAAAAATTTTACAAGCAATTAGGAAATATTGAACAAAATAAATAATTTTCTAAAAGAGTCATGGAAGAATTAAAAAAACACACAGAAGAGAACAGAGGGCAACCATAAGGTTGTCAAACAAAGAAGAATGACTTCAGAAACTACAGATTTAATTCATTTTTAAAAGAAAAGTAAACTATGTAAAATAGAAACCTCCAGTTTCAGGTCTAATCCTTTTTTTTCTGTTCTGTTGCGTATCTGCAGATGTTCAGAATCTTAAAAAATTTTAATAATAGCACCTAATTTACAAATTTGTTACAGTCGTACTACCTTAAGGGGATACTTTACAGGGCTAGACAAAGTAATAACAGAATGCATTTGGGGAAGCCAAAAGTCTAGAATTTTAAGGAAGATAATGAAAAAATAAGAATGAGGTGGAACTGGCATGTCTAGATTCCAAATTATACTATAAAGTGACATGCAAGCACCAAGGCTATTTGGTCCTGATTTAAAACAAAAGGGACAACCAACGGTCAAGGTTTGGCCCAATGCTCTCTTCCTGTCAGACTATTTCCTCAACAATCATTCATTCTCCATCTCCTAGCCATGGATGTCCCCTGAGGTTCTCCCTCTACTGGACTCTCTCCTCTTCTCTCTCAGTTCTTAGGGGCTCGGTGATCATCTCTATGCTGATGGCTCCCAGATGGATACATCTAGCCAAGTTTTTCCCCTGAGTTTCTGTCCCACTCCTCCCTGCACATTCCCCAAGCATCCTAAACTCACCATGGCCAAAAGAGAAGCCATCATCTTTCCCCCATTCAGTCTCTCCCCTTTCCAGACTATCCTCCACTTGACTCCCAAAATAACCTTCCTAAAGCACAAGTCTGGCCATGTCATTCATTCCCCTACTCAGAAACCTACAATGTTTCCCCGTTGCCTTCTCAGTTCAGCATTGCAACCCCTTCATGACCCAGCCATCTTTCCAAATGGTGCACAGCCCTCCCACTGTACACTTGAGCCAAATTGCCCTCCTGGCTATCTTTCCAAATGTGCCTTTGCACAGTCTGGACTCTGGATATCACCGCCTCCCCCCTCCCCCCCGCCCCACTACTGTTTCTTCGTTAACTTGCTCATTCTTTCAGGCTCCAATCCTGGGCTACTTCCGATGGGAATCCTTCCTGGTGCTGATGTAGTACCACTCTCTTCCTCCTCAAATTATCTTATGCTTCCTTATCCAGGTAAAATGCTATATCCTCTAGTGGAATGTAAGGTCCTTGAGGGTAGAGCTTGTTCTATCCCAGTAGGCTCACTGCCTTACACAGAACAAGTACTAGAAATATTTGGAGAGCAACATACATAAGAGAAGTTCATAACTTCACATACAATACCTTTTCTTTTTCTGTATGGGTTGAAATGTTTCTTAATGATTAAATAGATAATGAAAAAAGAAATTTAACAAACACTTACTGAATAAGAACCTACTATATTCCAAAGACAAACAGTGAGGCTGTGTCCCTTCCATCAAAGGGCTGACCATTGAACCAGTAACTTGCCCACAAACAAAAGCACCAACGGGCAGGATCAGGGGGTGCGGCTGGAGACAAACCCTGGAGGCTCACCTCCCCCTTTTGTATTTGACAGGCTGCTAGGATGGAAGATCAGAGGAACACCATAGAGGGAACACATGGGACTTTGGGGAATGCTCTCCACAAAGCCTGGTGACCAAGATGGAGACACACAGACTGGATGAGAGGACTCCCTTGCTCAATGCAAATGAAAGATAATGAGGGAGAGACATTAAGCTGAGGCCCTAGGAGAGGTCTCCTGGAGAAGGTGGGGTTGGAAGGTAAAATGGGTGGTCAGCACAGCTGAGCTCAGATGGGCTGGGGGCATAATTTACTAACATAGCTTCTATTGACACATCATGGGCTCATCTATCCAGAGCTAGGAGGAGCCCCAGAGGCCATGCAGTCCAACCTTTTCACTTCACACAAGGAAACCTGCCTTTGCAAAGATGAGGTGATATGCTCAGGACCATATAGGGAGTTAGCACTTGAGGTGAGATTTCGAACCCAGAGCCCGTGTACCTAAACACTGCCCCTACTCCATTCCACTCTGTGGCAGCTCTAATTAGCAGGAAGTTTTCCCTGATGACAAGCCTGAATTTTCTGTCATCTCCAACCATCATTTCTGGTTCTTCCTCTGTCTGGTGGATTTCTCCTGGGGTCAGACGAGCCACGTCCACTCTTTTACAGCTCTCCCAACTCTCCAGATTTGGGGGTCTTCTCCCTCTCCCTCTCTCTATCCCACCCTGCTTCTCAATTTCCTTTGATGCTCTGTCTTCTCCTGTTAGAATATATGCTTCTTGGGGGCAGACTTCTTTTTTCTGAGCTTGTAGTTTATTCCCAGTACTCAGCACGCTTGCCTGCCCCACAGAAGGCACTTAAAAAACTTACACTCGGATCTAACAGAAGGAGGCAAATTCTTCTCTCTGGTAACAGTCTTTCAGATGCTTGAACACAACTGTCACATTTGCCCTGAATCTTCTCTCTTCCAGGCTGAGCATCCCTTCAGCCTCCTATGGCACAGATTCAACGCCCTTCCCCATGCTAGGTCCCTGGTCCCCTCCTCTGGGCACTCTCAGGTTGTCCATGTCCTTCCTAAACCACAGCACCCAGGACTGAACTAAGTCCTCCAGATGAGGTGATGAAGCCCTTTCAATTCATTAGCTCACTGCTTCTCCACAAAAACCCTGGGGGCAGATCTGCTAATATTGTTGCCCCCATTAGAGATAAGGCCACTGAGGTTCATAGGTGTGACACTATCTGATGGTTACAGAACTGGGAAGTCCTGGAGGCAGGATTTAAACACAGGTCTCCCAGTAGGCTGGGCACTTACTATACAAGCCAGGCATCCAGGCATTTAAGCAGGCAATAAGGAGTTTGAAAGATTGCTGAGGGGTACAATGGATAGAGCTCTGGCCCTGGAGTCAGGAAGAATGGCCTTCACTTACCTCCCACCAGCCTCAGTTCTGCTATCTGAATAATGGGATAAAAATATCACCTGTCTCCCAGAATAAGGAGATTTGCCAACTTTAAAGCACTATATAAACTTACATACATATATATAATATAAATTATATAAATATACTTAAATTTATAAATATGCTCACATAATGTAAATTATATAAATATATTTAAATATAATATACTGATATATGAAAAATAAGTTACATAAATATACAAAACATAAATATATAAATATACTTAAATATATGTCAAATATAATTTTACTTATATATAAATATATACTTATATATTTATATATATATTTTACATATATACTATATGTTTATATAACTTATATATAAATATACTCACATATAATACATGAATTACACAATATGAATAAATATAAATGCATACATTATGTTAATAAATTTAAATATTAAATATAGCTTACATAAATATATGAATCATGCAAATATATACATATTATATGAATGTAATTAATTACATAAATATATTTTGTATAATATTATTAAAATTATATAAGTATACACAAAGATTTTTACTGAGAAGGGGAAAATGATTATATTTAAGTCCAAAGAAACTTAGTCAGACCACAGGCACAAGCTTACAGATTTACCATGGAAAAGAACCCTGAGAGATCTTCTAGTCTAATCATTTTATTTTACACATGGGGAAACTAAGGCCAAGAAAGATTAAGTGACTGGCCAAAGGTTATTCAGGTAGTAAGTCTCCCAAGGTGGAATCTGAACCCACATTGCTTCACTCCAAAGTCATTGTTTATTTTTTAATATAAATGTTAAGCACAGGACAGAATTCCTCTTGTCCTTCAAGCCTCCGTGACTGGAACATGGCAGCCCTTTCAGGAATGCTGGCCGACTGAGGGAGTAAGCGGCTGTAAGGTGCCAGAGTGACTCTCTGAAAGCTGCACTGAGGATACCTTGGTGGTCCAGAGGCTAGGCCATTAGCCCTCCCCTAAGGAGAAGGGGCCCAACAGGAAAGGGAGGCCCCCTGGCTCCTGCCCAATCTCAGGGCAAGGGGAGCCCAAGAAGCCTGGCCTCTGTCCAAAGCAGCCTTTACTGCCCTGTTAATGGGTTACCCAGACACAGATCCAGGGCATTTACTAACCCAGGGGAGGAGGGACTGTCCAGATCAGGTTTTTCTTCCTCTTTTTCTTTTCTAAATGACTCCTCACTGGATCCTAAAGGAGGCTGTGTTGGGGCCAGACTTCCCATCAGTCCTAAGAGGCTGCAGCCCCCTCCTCCCAGCTCCCAGGCAGGAAAGGAGAGTGGGGGAGCTCAAGCTGACCACAGCAGGACCACAGGCCCTCCAATCCCCACGGTCACTGCCTCCCTGCAGCTGTCCCTGGCTCCCAGAAAGGGAAAGGGCTCTCTGGTAAACACCAGTCAGGAAATGGGGGTGGGGCTGGATCCTATTTCAGAGGCCCAGAAAGCTGGCAGCCGGAAGCCTGTTCCCTGGCAGTCCAGACCTGACCAATTCTTGAGCTGAGTTGATGAAAAGCTATTGATGAAGCACTGCCTATGTGCCAAGTACTGTGCTAATTGTTGTGACCCAGAATCGAGAGAAGGAAGTCTCAGGGTTAATTCTCCTACACTAGCTGTGCTGTGGCACTTAACCTCTCTCTGCCTCAGTTTCCTCCTCTGTAAAACAGGGATAAAAATAGACACCGAACTCCCAGGGTTCTTGAGAGAATCAAATAAGACCACCTATGTGAAAAGCTTCACCAGCCCTGGCACACAGGTGTTATTATTTTCCCCATTTTACAGATGAGAAAACCAGATAGGCAGAGGTTGAATGATGTGTTCCGGGTCACAGAACTACAGGTAGTTTAGGTTTGAGGCAGGATTTGAACTCGGCTCTTCTAGACTCCAGAACCTGAGCTCGATCCATTCTAGCAGCACAAAGTTATTTACTAAATGTTAGCTACCATTAATATTACTATTATTTCTACCTTGAACATTCAGAGGGGATGTCATCACACAGCCCTGAGGGCTCTGAGTCCAGTCAGCTAGACTGCTGTACTCTTCATGAGGAGGAAAGGAGGACAACCCCCCCAAAAAAAACAAAAACAAAAACAGGGAGGCACAGGGGCAAATCCACACCTGACTAAAATTAACCTCAAGGTGGGGAGATGGGCAAAGGGGAGTGGGTCATCTAGCCCATCCCACTGCCCATAGATCAGACAGTATTAAAGACCATCCCAGACATAGGGAATCTCTCCTCATTTTAAGGACTCTTAAGGAATGTGGTTATCCATCTATCCTCCACAATCTCTCCTAGCCAGGAATGTTGGATCTTTGCCTTTCACCCTTCCACTCTCCTTCCCGCCCCCAAGTTTTTCAAGATCTCTCCCATGTCCCCTACCCAGCCCCATTCCACCTGAAATGTGGGCTTTGGGAGTCAGTAGGGCTGGTCCTGAGGAGGCTGTAAAGGAGGCAATCTGTCCTGCATTCCTTGTCTGGGGTCTTTTTCCTATTTTACTTTCCTTCCCTAAGGAGTTCAGTGTACTCATTCATTCCATCAGCAAACACTTCCTAGGCTCCTATGAAGTCAAGTCAAACTCTGCCTCTGATATTGATGAACTATGGGATTTGTGGCCTTCTGTCTCTCTGAGACCATTTCCTCATTGGTAAAATAAGGGCTTTGTACTAGCTGGCGTCTAGAGACATCATCTCCAGTTCCACAATCCTAGAAGGCCTAGGATCAAATTCTTTTATTTACTGTGTGACTGAATAAGCCATGTACAAACCTCTCTGAGCCTCAGCAGTAAAGCTGGGGATGGGGTAGATGAATGACCTAGATGATCTTTGAGGTTCCTTTCAGCTATGACCCATATAATATGGAAGACAAGATGACCACTTTTCATCCAAACTTCCCTATTTCTGTCAAAGGCTCCACCATCTTTGCAGTCACTCAAATTCAAAACTTTGCCCTCATTCTCAGCTCCTCAGTCTCCAACACCCCAAAAAGTCCGTGAATAGCCAGTCTTGTCATCTCTACTTACACACCTTCCATCACATGAGTGACACAGCCACCGACCTTCTCAGGGTCCTGGACACAAATGTCCAGAAGTCTCCAGTCCCTTCCCACCCTACTTCCAAAGTGGCTTCCCTAGAGTGCCCATCTGGCTATGTTCCTCCTTTGCTCAATGACTATCACCAGTTCCCTAGTACTTCCTTCAACAATATAAACTGCTCCATTCGACATTTAAAGCTCTTCACGACCTACCCGCTCTGAGCTTTATAGATGATTCCCCTTCATGTGCTCTATGGTTCAGCCAAACTGCATCTTGTTAATTATCTTACATGAAACTCCATTTCCCATCTCTGCCTTTATTAACAATGTACCAAGAACAGTGCACATTTATATGGCACTTACTGTATGCTGAACTTTGGAATTATGATCACATTAGATCCTTACAACAGCCCTGGGAGATAGGCACTGTTTATCCCCCTTTTAAGGATGAGAAAGCCGAGGTAAACGTCAGTTACGTGACTTACCCACAGTCCCATAGCTAGTAAGTCTCTGAGGCTACATTTGAGCTCTGTGCATCCTGACTCCAGGCCCAGCAGTCTAGTCACTGAGCCACCTGGCTTCCCTTTTAACCTGGGGAAAGCTGACCTCCTTTTCTGCAATGTCCTCTCTCCTCATGTCAACCTCTCAGGATTTCTAGTTTCCTTCACACCCCAATTCAAGCATTCTTTTCCACAAGAAAATGTTCATAATATGCTCTCCTCTCCTCAGTCACTGATGTCTCTGCTCCTACTCCCAAAAGTACCTTGAATTAATTTTATACACATTTTCCATATGCTTCTGTATGTCTGTGTTCTCTCCTCCAACAGAAGGAAAGGTCCTAGAGGACAGGGATTGTTTCAGGTCTGTCTTCTGCCGCATTCCTAGTGCCTGGCACTGTAGAAATGAATGTGGTGGATTGACTGAGTGAAGAGGGATCAGTTTAGATTCTCTTTAAACTCTTCATCTATGATCCCGAAATGGAGAAATAGGAGCTAGGTTCCCAGGAAGGTTGGGTGGGTTCACAGCTGGTGAGTGATTCCCATAATTCTGTCTCCCATATTAGCATGTAAGTTCTTTGCGGGCAGGAGATTCATTCTTTGTCTTTCTACCTCTGCCACTTAACAAAGTGCCCAGCGCATAGTAAGAGCGTAACAAAGGCTTTCTGATTGATTGGTTAATTTCTGAAGAGGGAAGTCTTCAGTGAGGTGCCCCAGGACTCCATTTCAGCCCTGTCTTATTCAATATTTAATCAACAGCTGAAGATATACCTAGTAAATGCATAAAGGTCACAAAGCTAGGAGAGTTAGTTAAAACATTAGATAAAAAAATCAAATTCACAAAGACCTGAAAAGTTAGGATGTTAAGCTGAAACTAACAAGATGAAATTTATTAGTGATAAACATAAAGCCTACCCTGAGGTTGTAAGAATCAAATACAGAAATATAGGATGGGAGACACTTTGTGTCATCAACCATCATTTAGTAAAGTCTTTATCATGTGCCAGGCATTGTGCTAAGTACTAGGAAAACAAACAGAGACAAAAAGAATCTCTTCCCTCTGGGAGTTTTCATTCTGATGGAAAAGACAACATACTAAAGATTGAAGGGAGATAAAAAGTGAGCCATGACTAGATCAGGCATTTCCTCCAATAGAATTCCAGGCAGAAGTTTCAATGAGAGAATGGGGATTTCCACAGGAGTCAGGGCATCTGCAGGGTGAGGAGGAAACTGGGATAGTGGAAGAAAAATGGAGAATCAGGATCAGAACCAGAAAAGAAATGAGCCATGGCTGACCTGGGCATTTCCTCAAAGTGTGGGGAAAAGATCTAGGCATGTTAGCTGTCCACAACTCCATTCAAGTCAAGAGTATGAAATGGAAGCCAAAAAAAGCTAATGCCTTTTTAGGTTACCCTAAGAGACATGTATGATGGCTAGGATTAGGAAGGTGATGTTCTGATCAGACCACACCTGTAGTACGGTGTTCAGTTATGGGCATCTTTTAGGAAGAACAGTGATCAATTGGAGCTTGGCCAAGATCAGCAAAGGAATGTGGCCGTGCCTGACTAAAGATCAAGGGGAGACCTGGCAGGGCTATTATCATTGCCCCCAAATATCCAAAAGGAGGGAGTAAGGAATGCGCTGCCTCAAGAAGTAGGTTTCCCCACCCCAAGACTGGAGGTCTTTGAGCAAAAGTGGGATGACCCCTCAGGTTGAATGACCAGCTGTGTTGTAAGGATTCTTATTCAGACATAAGTTAAATGGGATGACTTCTCAAAGTCTCCGCCTCTTTCAAGATTCTATGATGTTAACAAATGGGTAGAAGTTACAGGGGAAAAGATTTCAAGTCAACACAAGGAAGAACCTTCTAGGAACAGGTTTAAGTTGCTCTCTTCTTCTCCAAAATCCCCTTTTGGTATCATTTCACTCTCTCACTATCTACTAGCTCTCGTCTACATTCTTGCCCTACCCTACTCCATATCTCATCCCTGCCCCAAGTCTCTCTTTCCTTCAACCTTCCCCATTTACAAATATTGCTTCTCTGCCCTCTTTCCCTGTTCCTTCCAGTATGCCCCTGACCAAGTAATTCTGGCTTACATTAATTTGGTGAGGCATGTTAGAAATCAATTTGTTTATAAAAAATGAAACATGAATTTCATTAGTAAGAAATGTTGACTATGAGGAATTTAGAGAAACATGGGATGACTTGCATTAACTGATACAGAGAGAAGTGGGCAGGAACATGAGAACAAGGAACAGAGTGCTTACAATAATGTAAAGAAAAATTATCAAAAGAAGCCAAAACTGAGGTAACTGTAATCACCAATCCAACAGATGATGAAACAGATTTCCCTGCTGGGGGTAGAAAGGTAGAAGACTATGGAGGCAGAATGGAACACACTTTCAGTCATAGTCTCTATTGGTTCTTTTTGCTTAACTGTATTTCTTTGTTAAAAGGAAGGTTCAATTCTTGTGGTAAGGAGAGTTAGGGTGATAGCCAGAAATGACTATAATGAAAAAAAAAAGGAATCAATAAAACACTTTTTTAAATTGCTTGAACTACCTCTAATTTGAAATGGCAATCAAAGCTGGAGCTGGTGGCACCATGTATACCCTACACAGATTACCTAACAAGTTGGTCAGAAATATCCACAATTTGTAAATCTGCCTCTGAAGGACATCCAATCCTTTCACCCAAACCCTAAACCCAAGTTACCAAAATTGGTAACTATTTCCATCTCTGCCTTCTCCAAAAAAAGACATACTCACAGGAAAGATCCTGGGTGTTAATCATAGCGTCTCAAAGATCTACAGCTGGAAAGCACCTCCCAAGGCCCTCTGTTCCTACCCCACCATGTTATACAGGAGGAAACCAAGATCCAGGGAAGCTGTGTGGGTTAAGTGACTTACCCAAGATCACACACACTCTAGAGACAGGATCTAATCCCAAATCTTTTACATCTAGAGCCAAGGCACTTCATACTGACTCATACTGCTTCACAACAGAAGAAAAAACTCAATATAATATCTCTTCAATTTCACCATGACCAACAAATTCAAAACTTTACTATACAAGACCTATATTCACCCACCATCCAAAATTTCAAGGAATACTTTGTTTCAAAATCCCTCGAAACAACGTTAGCTCCACTTTTCCAAGTCAAAAATGGAGGACTGAGCAGGGTGAACGTTTTACATCTACCAAGGCTTACAAATGGTTTCCTGTGCCCAAGTTCCTGGCTTGGTATCTACACTCAAACTACTACCACCAAAGTATCACTCACTTAAACCCAGCACACCCTAAGCTCTAAGTTCTTGAGGATAGTCAGAGGACCTAGCTTCCTGTCATTACTCCACCTTCTATCTGTATGATCTTTCTGAACTTCAACTCATTCAAATGAACCATAAAATATAAAATTAATCTATCAGATGAGGAGGCCGGCAGCAATTTAGGAAATCGTACAAAAGATGGAAACAGTCAATGTTGCAGGGACCTTGGAAAGACTGGCACACTAATACACTATTGGTTGTGCAGTGAATTGGTCCAAATTGCCTGAAAAGCCGGCAATTTGCTTTCCAGGCAATTTGGACTTATGCTAAGAAAGTGACCACTTTCTTATGTTCTTTGACCTAGAAAATCCCATCGTGAGAAATATGCTCCAAGAAGATAGAAACCAGAAAGGTGCTACATATACCCAAGCATTCATTGCAACACTTTTTGTAGCAGCAAAAAACTGGAAACAAAGTAGAGGCCCATCAATTGGGGAATGAGCCACAGGAATGCAATGGAATATTATTATGCTGTAATGAGACAGAGAATATGATGAAAACCAAGACTTGGCAAGACTTATGGGAACTGACATAGAACGAAATAAACAAGAGCCAGGAAAATGAAATAGACAATGAGAGCAAATGGAACCATCACCGGCAATCACAATGGAAATGGAACACTATATAATTATGACGGGCAGCTAGGTGGCTGCTGCTGAGAGCGCCGGGTCTGGAGTCAAGAAGACTTATCTTCCTGAATTCAAAAATGGCCTCAGATACTTATTGGTGTGTGACCCTGGCCAAGTCACTTACCCATATTTGCCTCAATTTCCTCATCTATAAAATGACCTGGAGAAGAAAATGGTGAGCACTCCAGTATCTTTGCCAAGAAAATTCTATATGAGGTCACAAAGAGTTGGTCCAATAGAGAAATGATTGAATAACAAACAAGCTTAAATCTGAAAAAGAAATCAGCAGATATCCCTCTCCTCCCTTCTTTACAGAGGAGGGGAATTATGGAGCTAGAACATGGTATACCCTGTTAGATATACTGATATGTTGGCTTCATTTCTTTTTTTAACCTTTTTTCTCATTCTTTTTTATTCTTTGGTACAAGAGATGTTTCAGTGAGTAGGGAAAGAAAGAGAAATGTAATTGGCAATTAAACAAAAAAACACAAGATATCATTACAAATTTTTTTATTTTTAAATGAAGAGTTGGTACTAAATGTCCCCTAAGTTTCCTTTTAATTAACTCTAAATCTATGATCTTAATGAAAATTGAGAGGGAGGGAAGAACTTTTTATCTAGAATTTGGGGGATCAGATAAATGATTCAGTTGGTTTAAGCATTGTCTAGGATGGAACTTTCCCTCCCAATGCAGAGAAATATCTGCTTTGCAATAGACTTGGAGAGTTTTCTAGGGCACTGAGAAGTTAACTCATATGCTCAGGGTCCCACATACAGGAACAAGGATTTGGACCCAAATCTTTAGAACAAGATGTTCTAAATTCTGAATGTTCTGTGATTTGTATTTCACTAGAAGAACTAGTCCAAGAGGGACAGAACCCAGAGTCAAGAGGGACTTCAGAGATCACCCAGCCAACATCCCTGACAAATGGTCACTGCTAAGTGACAGAGAACTCCCTACTGACTAGGACAGGACATGATAACCATTAAGTTCCCTTCCTGGTCAAAATCCATGATCCATGAAAATTGAGAAGAAAGGAAGAAATCTGTATATAGAATTTTGGGAGGGGAGTCAGATGAATAAATAAATCGATGAATTTGGTCAGTTCATTCTTACTTGAGGCAGCTCTAAGTATTTGTGAGCTTTCCTTGTGGTCTCTGTCCACTTTCTACCTATTGGTCCTTGTCCTGTACTGGAGAACACAACAAAACATATATAATGTGTATGATGTGACAGACATGATAATTCTTCCATAGGAAAGTCCATCAAAAAGTCAAAAGTAAAACAAAAAATCATCTCCCTTCATCTAACATCCCTCCCTGCAAAGTTTAGCCCAGATGCTGGAAACTTCTTCTTCAAGTACAACTGGGGACAGATGGCCCTGAAGGTCCCTTTAGATTCAGCAATTGATTTTTCTCTCCTCCAGCCTGACCAAGCTCAGTTCTGTTAGCTGACCCTCCTATACAGCAAGATTTCAGGGACCATCCTTATGACAATCCTTGGAGCATGCCTTAGTCTGTCCTCTTCAAAATAGAGCAGGGGTACTGAAAGTACTCCAGTAGATCAGGAAATTGAGACCCAGAGAGGGGCAGCTACTTGGCCTGAGTGACCCAGCTGGGCAGTCAGCAGTTGGGGCCAGAGCCCAACATGGTCTGTTGAAAGACTGTTCTGTGATCTTTGCTCTCCATCCCAAATCTCTTGGAACCCTTGGGGCACGCTTTTGAAACACCCACACAATAATGTGAGAGGCCACTTGGCCAGAAAGAAATATGTCTGGACTTGGAATAAGAAAGGTTCCTTTCCTGGCTTTGGGACAAAGCACAAGTCCCTGGAGCTGGTAAGCCTCAGTTTCTCCCTCTGTAAGATTCAGATTTCAAGAGTTGCTTTTGCTCAGAGGAACAACCCTCGGCCAATCATAAAATAACGTGTAGACTCTCAATATTCACCAAAACCAGAAGTCACTTTGCAGATTGAAAGTATGATTTCTCGGAAAGCTGAAGTTGCAGAGCCTTTTTTCTTACTCTGCCCACAGTCACAAACACTCAGCCATGGTTATCTGAGGGACAACGGGTTGTATTTGGTCCCTAGCATGCCAAACCTAGCAGCAGAAAGCTCTTCATAGGCATTCTCTCTCCAACACTAGCTATATGACTTCATTTCTCTGTACCTCAGTTTCCTAATCTGAAAAACATGGATTTTTATAATAATACAAAAGATACAAGAAATACACATATAAAAATACCCAGATTGCCCGCCTGCCTCTCAGGATGGTTGTAAAGTCAAATAAGGTCGGTATAGAGTATCTAGCACACACAGTAGGTGTTTAATCAATGTTGGCTGATTGATTAATAAATGCATATGTAATGATGTTTTTCCTGGCAAGAAATGTGTTTCATTTAAACTATGATGTAGAAGGGCTTGGGAAAAAGAGCTCACAGAGTTTCTGGGAACACAGACTAGAGGATTTCTTTTAAAATAGATTCTTCCCTGGCTTCCCCACCCCCTCCTTTTAGAGAAGGAACTTTTAAGTAATCTTCAAATACAAGCAATCTATATCTGCCTATATATCACACTAACAGTCTACTTCAAATCTCAAGACTGCATTTATTTTACTCTGAATGTTGTGGTGTGTCTATATTTAGCCAGAGAACCCCCCTCTGCTTCTTCCTTAATCCTCCTCTGTAAGAAGAGACATTGTTCTGACTCCTTTGAAGTATTTTATACACAAGATAAATACTGTATACACAAGTATGGCATGTATATATACATTATACATGTGTGGATGTGTGTCTGTCTTCCACACACACGCTTTTATATGTATATAGTCATAGAGTGGCAGAGACTCAGGGGACTGCAGCGATCTAGCCACCTCCCACATTCCCTAAGAACAAGCTGATGAGGACAAAGAGAAAGACAGAGACATATAGGCACAGATAGAGACAAGAAAAAGAGACAGAGGCAGAAAGCCAGGAAGAGAGAGGCTGAAACAGACAACGACTCATCTAAGGTCTCAAAGCAAAAGAGTGGTTAACTTGGATCTCAAACCCAGGTCCCCCATCTCCCAGGCTTATGCCCTCTCCAGGCCAATATTCCACACAGTCATCATAAAATAATTCCTTCCTATGGTGTTTAAAGGTTAGTAGTCTCCTTTCCTCACAATAGCCCTGCAAGGTGGGTAGGCCGTGTTATCACTCCCACTCCCACTTCCCACAGATCGGAAAACAATTTTCACTGACTTGCCCAGAGGTGCTAAGTTACAGAGCCTAGATTGAGTCTAGATTGAACCTAGATCTTTTGAAGCTGTATGTGGGCCCCTTTCCACCAAACTTATGCCCCTCCAATTTGATATCCAGGGTATCATCAGCTCTATTTTTCAAAAAGGGGAAATGAGTCCCGTTGATATGGCAACTTCTCTAGGGCAAAGAATTAATGAAAGAGCTGAGACCAAGCTGAGGTCTCATAACTGTCCTAACTGGTGCCTTTCTCCCTGGAGCTCTGTGTGTACGTAAGAGAAAGAGAGAAATGGGGAGGGGGAGAAAGCAGCAGAAGAGGAAGGAGGCAGA
Source organism: Potorous gilbertii (assembly GCA_028658325.1). Taxonomy (NCBI): domain Eukaryota; kingdom Metazoa; phylum Chordata; class Mammalia; order Diprotodontia; family Potoroidae; genus Potorous; species Potorous gilbertii. The sequence continues at coordinate 682,210,812 of CM053770.1, forward strand.
GAGAAGGAAGAGAAGGGGAGAGGGGAGAGAGAAAGGAAGAGGGAGAAAGTTAAAGAGGAAGGAGAATGGAAGGAGGAAGGGCGAGAGGGAGAAGGAGAGAGGGAAAGAAGGGTAAGCGACATAAGAGAGGGAGAAAGAGAAGGAGTGAGAGGGAAAAGGAACAGAGAAGAAAGAAAATGAGGGAAACCAATACATATGAGACAACAGAGAGGAGAGCTAGAGGGAAGACAGAATAGGGGAAAAAGAGGAAAGAAAAAAGAGGTGAGAAAAAGAGAGAAACAGAGAGAGAGAGACAGAGAGAGGCACACAGAGAGACAGAGAGGGACAGAGACAGAGAGACAGAAGCAGAGAGAGACACAGACAGAGAGACAGAGACAGAGAGGGACAGAGACAGACAGAGACAGGGAGAGACAGACAGACAGGGACAGAGACAGAGAGGGACACAGAGAGAGGGACAGAGAAGGGGACCCAGGGATAAAGTCTCCGATGTTTCATGACAATTTCTCTTCCTCTTCAGTTGGGGTCTCGTGGATGGAGGACCAGATATACACAGCAAAGCTTCCTCTCAAAAAGCCAACCACCGAGGAGGCCACACAAATCCTTCCTCACCTCATCTTCCCCACTCCAGGTTGAAATGAAGGCGTTTAAAAAAAAAAAAAAAGCTGGGGCAGCCAGGTGATGCGTGACTAGAGGGCTGGTCCTGGAGTCAGGAGGAGCTGAATTCAAATATGACCCCAGACACTTGACACTTACTAGCTGTATGACTTAGGGCAAGTCATTTAACCCCAATTGCCTCAGTCTCCCCCCTCCAAAACAACCTCCCAAAAAAGCTACACTCCAAACTCCATGCACCTCTTCTCTCAGTCCAGACAAAAATAATGCTCCTAGTTCATTGTGTATTTGTGGGCCTTTCCCCAAGTCCCTTCCCCTTTCATCTACTTTGCAGTTATCTTCGATGTATTTAGTTATTTTCATATTGTTTTCCCCCATTAGAATGTAATTTTCTTGAGGGGAGGGGCTATTTTTGCTTTTTTTTCTATCTCCTACACGTAGCACAAAGTAAGAGTTTAATAATTGCTAGTTTATTATTGACGGATTTTGTAGAAACACTGAGGCAGAGAAGAGAGTTCTTCCAGTTATAAATACCTATGGGTATCACTTAACTGCCCTTAACCTCAGTTTTTTCATCTGTAAAATGGGGATGATTCTTTTGGTACCTTCCTCACAGAGTTGCAATGAGAAAGGGCTTTTACAAATCTTAACATGCAAAAATGCCAAAGGGAATTTTCTCTAGATCTCACTTCTTAATAGATGAGTGGTGCAATGGATAAGGAGCCTGGCCTGCAGTCAGGAAGGACCAGAGTTCAAATTCAGCCTCTGGCACTCACTAACTACTCACCCTGGGCAAGTTACTTGACCTTGTTTGCCTCCATTTCCTCATCTATAAAATGATCTGGAGAAGGAAATGACCCACACTCCAGTCTCTTTGCCAAAAAAACCCCAAACGGGGTCATGGAGAGTCAGACACATCTGAAAGCACTCAACAAATCAACCAGATAAGTGAAGGACCATGAAGCTAGTGTCAGAGCTTGGGGTAGAAGCCAGTCTTCCAGAAGCTGAACCCAGCACCCTCTCCACTTTGTCCCACTGCCTCTACAAACCTTGGGCACCATGGAAATGTGAATTATTGTTATTTATCATTAGGAAACAGCTTGGCACCAACCTCCTTCCACTCTCCTCACACCAGCCTGGGATTTGCAGTTGGTCAAGGAGGCCAGAAGCCCAACATGCGAAGCCCAAATCTTGTAAACAAGTGTCCCCTAGCCCAGCTGCCCTTCCATTGCAATCCACCCAAGCCTCCACCAGCAACAACAGCCTTGGTGACATTTCAAGCAAAGAACGGATCAGCAGGTATCGACATTTGTCTTCCTAACTGTCACCTCTGTCAACTATGTGACCATTCCCCCTGCCCACCCCGAGCCCCTGCTCCTCACAGTCTAGATAGATACTGAAACAAAAATCAAGGCACGCTTCTGCTGGTTTCCAGGAGTGATCTGGCCAGTCTCAGCCCAAGGAAAGGCCTGGGAGTCTCAAACCTTGGGTTCGACTTTTGACCGGCACAAGCTAGCTGTGTGGTCATGGACACATCCTGCTCCCTCTCAGGCCTTACCTTCTTCACCTGTAAGAGGAAGGAGTCTGACCAGATGATCTCAGGAAGGCAGTGTAGTACAATGGGAAGTGTACTGCCCCTCCCCTCATCCCTTTCTGCCCTAAAGTCTTATTCTCTCCAAATTCCCTCCAGTTCCAGTATCTAAGTCTTTTCTTCCCTCCCCCTACCTACAGATGTTAGAGGAGACACAGAGGCACAGACAGGTCTACATGGGAGCCGCTGTAGCCTGGAGCTCCAAGCCCAATGGACCATCCACACTTGTGAAGCAGCTACTCTGTGCACAGCCTGGGACACCAAATTAAGCTAAAGCAAGATGCTTGCCCTCAAGGAGCTCAAAATCTGATAAGAGGTAGAAAACCAAGCTCAAGGTGAATTCACCTTGAGAAGTGCCCCGCCCCCCCAAAATGAGATCAAAGATTCAGTCGAGAAGGGGAATGTTGAGCAGCCTCTAAGGTCCCTTCTGACTTCAAAATTCTGTAATTCTGACATTACAGTGAGACTGGAAGGTGAAGCCAGGCCAGCCTTAGGGGTCCTTGTGTGGCTGACAAAATAATTTGTAACTTTATTCAAGTGAGACCCCTTTGCAAACCTGAAAGCTCTATATAAATGCTCTATTATTATACATCAAGCATATATATAAATAAAGCTCCATTTTTATTACCATAGATTTTAGAGCTGAGGAACCTCAGAACGCTCCTAATGCAACCCTCTTATTTTACAGATGAAGCCAAAGCCAGGGTAGGGTTAAGAAGCATCTGAGGCTAGAGTTGAACTCAGGCCTTCTTAACTCCAAGCAAGCAGAAGAGGCTGGTGCTCATTACAAAGTCTTCCTCTGTCATGTGACATAAAACCTTAGAATGGATGGCTCCTGGGAATCCACAGCATGACCTGGGCAGAAACATCAACAGATAGCTGTATAGGGCACCCATCAGAAGGAAGACTCATCTGAGTTCAAATCTGACCTCAAATACTTACTAGTTGTGTGACCCTGGGCAAGTCATCTCACCCTGTTGCCTCAGTTTCCTCCTCTGTAATCAAGTCATCTCACCCTGTTGCCTCAGTTTCCTCCTCTGTAAAATGACCTGCAGAAGGAAATGGTAGGCCATTCCAGTGTCTCTTCCAAGAAAACCCCAAATGGGGTCACAAAGATTCAGACATGACTAAAATGACTGAACAACAACCCAGGGTTGTGGTGAGCATCAAATGAAATACTTGCAAACCTGAAAGAACTCTAAAAATTGTCTCTACAACTGTCATGGACCCTCCAGGTGGTCTGGTAAAGTTTATAGACCTATTCTCAAACTAATATTTTTAAATACATAAAATAAAGCACACAAGATTATAAAGGAAATCATATTACACTTTAAAAAAACAATTCACAGATGGAAGATCGAGACCAGAGGGAGCAATGATTTCAATTAAGTAGGGGCCATCTCCCCCTCCCCCTCCATTTTACAGATGGGGAAACTAAGGCCAAAGGTGGTTAAGAGTTATGTTACTTTGGGTAACAAGGTCAGAATGAGTCAGAACGGCCAGTTCAGTTCACTTTGTCACAGGACAAAGCCAGGATTGGAACCCAGACCCTTCCTTCATTCATATCCATCAATGTTTGCCACTGCACCGCCTCCAGCTCTCTGGTTCCACTGGCATCTCAAACACTGATCAACTTTCTCCCAGCTGGAGGGCCCCTGGTGGCCATCCATTCCAACCTCCCCCCTGCATTTTACAGATGACTGACTGAGGCCCAGAGAGGTGACGTGCCCAAGGTCACTCTGCCAGGCCTTGACTCCATACCTAGTTTTCTTTGCACAGTGCCTAGAAGTCACTTCCCTCCTTCTGAGATAACACTACCCAGAATACAATGAGAAATATCATCCCCAGATTTACAATTAGATTTTGCAAGGGATAAGTTTAAAAAAAAGAAAAAACCCTCAGCCTCGGTTCAATAGGCTTACATTTTGATGGGTTAATGGCTATATCTGTGACCTTGGCCATATGCTTTCCTTGCTCTTACAACTTTGGGGTCGTCCCTCATCTCCCACTCAGAGGCAATGTGTTCTTGCGCAAAGAGCTCACTAGTCACTCACTGGTACCACTTGTACTCTGGCACACTTACTGTGTGACCTTGGACTTTTACTTTTCCTTGCCTCAGTTTCCTCTCTGTACAAATGGAGGGCTTGGCTACATGGCTTCCCGAGCTCCTGGTAGGTCAGGATCTGTATTTCACTGCGGGAAAATATGCCTTTTTTTCCCTCTTTCTCTTTTTAAAACCAGAATCAGCCCACATAGAACTCATTCCACTTACTGACCTTCCACCCTCGGGGAACATCCATGGAATCCGCGGGTGGGCTGTTAAGAGGAAAGGGGGTGCCTGTGTGTGGAACCGAGAAGGGACTCCCTTGGGAGCCGAGAAGACCTAGAGGGCTTCATACCTTGTGCGAACATACACTCCCTCCCAGTCCTCACACTACTAGGACGGTAAGTTTTGGAAGTGGGGCCAAAGGGAGCGCAGTCCTCTGAGAATACCAATGAAATCACCGAGGCCAGCCTCCGGTCCTCGCCCTCCAGAGACCACAACCACCTCACAGCAGGGAAATGGAAGGGCTCAAAGCGATGACCTTGGAGGAGGTGACCGCGGGAGCGAGGGGACGCGAGAGGAACTCACCAAGTGGCTCAGTGGGCTCTCCAAGCGCTTCTGCTGCTCTCCCCTCCCCCACCCCGCCTCTCCCATTGGGCCAGGACCGGACGGAGAGCTTCCAGCCACTGCGGAGGGAACGAGTAGGGGGGAGTCCCGGACTGGAGCGACAGAGGGGAAGGCAGGACTCGGCTAAGGCCGTCTCCCCTCCCCCTTCCCCAACTTAAAGACCTTGTAGCGAAGTAAAAGGGTTTCAGACGAGCGAGGAGCCCCCCTCCCCCAGCCCGTCCCTACTCCCCGCCTTCCCCCGCACCCCACTTCCCGGGTCGGGCTGGATGCTGCGCTCCCGGCCCTGCATCCCAGGAGAGGGCTGGGGAGGGCAGGGGGCGCGGAGGGAAGGAGAAACGGCGGGCTGCCCGCCTGCCTGCTGCGTGCAGCCCCCGCCTCCCCAGCCTAGCCCAGCCTAGCCCAGCCTAGCCCAGCCTAGCCCAGCCTAGCCCAGCCTAGCTAGCCCAGCCTAGCCCAGCCTGGCCACGAGAGGAGCAGCAGAGAACGGGTCCGGGGGGTGGCTGAGAGCGGCGCAGTTCCGGCCACTGGGCTGGGCTGCAGCGCCGGCCCGATGCCCCCCAAACTTGGTGCGCGTCCCCTTCCCCCTCCGCCGCAGGACGAGCTCCGCGACACTATTACCAGTCCAGGACCCCGCGAGGGCTGGGGTCTGCGGCTGCAAGCAAAGCAGGGGGCGAGGGGGGCCGTGGCGGGCTCCGGAGGCAAACCCCTTTTCCCCGGCACTCCCGGGAGCCGCCTTACCTTGGCCGAGCTGGCCGCAGAGGGCGAGGGCTCGGACGGGCAGCCGCGCTCGCTCCCGGTGCGCCCTAGGGCTGGCCAGGGGTGCCCAAGTGGGGTTCTGCGCGTCCCTGGGCTCCGCTCGGCTGGCCCGACGTCCCCCGAGGCCAGCGGGCGGTGTCCCGCTTCCAAAGCTGCCCCGCAGCCCCCGCAGCCCCCGCCTCCCTTTGCAGCAGCGGAGAGAGAAAGAGAGAGGGGGAGAGGGGACGCACCACCTCGGAGCGCCAGCACTCACGCGGCTCCCGCTTGCGGGGAGGCCACCTCGCCCAGCCCGGGTCTCACCCTCCTCCACGCCCGCCTCCGACGCTGCCTCTGGCACCTCCCGACCAGTTGGCTCCCGGACTGCGATGGCCGAGAGCTCCCTTTGCCGCGGGCTTCGCGAGGCAAACTTCAGAGGAGCAGGCTTGGGGGGCGGAGAAAGGGCTGCCTTCGCCTGGGAGGATTCCGAGAGGGCCAAGGACCCTAGGGAAAATCCCAGGCAACCGCCCCCCTTTTACTGAAGAGGAAACTGAGGCCCAAGGAGGAACCATTATTTGCCCCAAGGTCACACATAAAAAGTGGCCTCCCCAGGATCCAAACCTGGTTTGTGTTTTATCCCTAACATACAAAACCACAGAAACAGAAAAGCTTTGTATCAAGAGTTCTTAACCTCTTTTGTGTCCTGAGTAGTCTGGTCAAGAATCATATTTTAAATGCATAAAATAAAATTACAAATGATACCAATTAGATGGAAATATAATTATCAATTTTTTTAAGTTCACTGGACTCCAAATCAAGAACCCCTCCTTTTCAGGGGTAAAAGATACAATGACTGGCATGCTAGCTGTCTGATATCAGTTTGCCCCTCACCCAACATCTGGCCAGGCACCCATTCTGGGCCCCATCATCACGGCTCTCCCCCGACCCCCTCCCACCATGGACTGAGCCTCTTTGCCGCCTTCTCACGAGTTGTTACCACCCCCGACCACTTGGGGGAAGTGATCTGAGAAAGTCACACTGCAGCCTGCGGCTGGCTGTATTAGCCCTCGGTGGGGTACTTGCAGCCAGGAGCCTTGGATGAAGAGAGGCCAGATCATGAGCTTTAGAGGTCGGGGAGTCCAACCCCTCATTTTATAAGTGAGAAAACCCAAGTCCAGATTACTGGAATTCAAACCCAAGTGTGCCTGGATTTCCAGCACACTCCCCTGCTTCTCACATGTTATATGTATTTCAAGCACTGTGGCTCCTGGGTAGAAGATATTGGATGGTGTGAGGTACAGTTCCTCGAGCAGATATGCAGAGGGGGTGGTAGGTAGAGAGAGAAAGAAAAATCTTAAAACTAGAAATGTCAGAATCCTATGACCTTGTTGTCAATCCCATATGGTGGTTAAGAAAATGGAGCAGAGAATGGCTAGAGTTCTGGCCTTGGAGTCAAGAGGACCTGCCTTAAAATCCCATCTAGACACTTACTAGCTGTGTGACCTTAGAGAAATCACTTTTCTCAGTCTCAGTTTCCTCCTTTGAAAAATGGGAGGAGAGGGAATCAGTCTTTAAGGTCCTTCCTGCTTTAAAGCAAAGAGTCCATGAACAGGCATTTATTAAGTGCTTTTAAGGTCCTAGGTAAGTCACTTAACCTTGTCTGCCTCAGCTTCCTCATCTGGAAAATAAGCTGGAGAAGGACATGGCAAAATGCCCCAGTATCTTTGCAAAGAAAACCCCAAATGAGGTCACAGAAGTTGGGCACAACTGAAATGACTGAATATCATTCAAGGCTCTGTGCTAAACCCTGGAGATACAAAACAGACAAACAAATAAAACCTACCCTGAAGCAGCTCAACTTCTAATGTGGGGGGGGCATCCAGTAAACAGATCCAAACACATGGAGAATGAAGGTAACCTTGACGGAGGGGTCACTTTGAGCTGTCCTTGACCTCAGGGATCACAGTCCAACCCCCTCATTTTAAAGATGACGACTTTTCAAGACTTTGATGTCACCATCCTGAATCTTGCCCCCTTTCAAGCCCAATTTATTTATAAATTTAAGGCCAGAATCTGGCACGGCTTCAGATTTCTTTTATACCATCGATCTTTATCAGAGTGTATGAGCACCAGTTTTACATCTAGGCACCTGGGTTTGAATTCTCTCCCTGCCTGTGTAACCTTGGACAAGTCTTTTCACTTTCCTAAAATGTAAAATGTCCATTGTCCAGCTGACCTTCCAACTCTTCAGATAATCTCGAAAAATAATTCTCTTCAGATAATCAGCTCACTGATGATCTCAAAGGTCCCTTCCAGTTCTGATGACCTCCAAAGCAGGGTGGGATCCCCAAACTGACTGACAGTGAGGGCAGACATGGCAAAGAGGGGTTCATAGAATCATAACTCTGGAAGTGGAAGGGACCTTCGAACTCATGACTCTTTTTAGTGAGGAGGAAACAGATCCAGAGAAGTAAATGGTCAAGGTCATAAAGGTGGTGCTGGAGACTGCAATACTCAGCTGCCCACGTCTGCTGTCCACAGATCCAACTCTATTTGCCCTGAAACAGGCCTTTTTAAACATCATTCAAACACAGGGTTGCTCCTTTCATCACCAAGGAATTTAAGTGATGAAAATTGTGTAGTCTTCAAAAGCAAGATCTCATCCAGGGTTATTCAGAGAGGGGAATTCACCTTTAGTGGGAAAGTGAGAAGGTTCATCAAGCAAGTATGCTCCTTGGGGAGGGTCCACACCCCAAATGAGCAGCAGGGAGACCTGACCCTGAGAACAGCCTGCTGACCACAGGGAAGCAGCCCCTGGGTGGGTGGATTGATTGATCGATGCTGACAAAACTTGTTTCTTTCATCTGGCCAGCAAAGCTATTGAAGTGAAGTCTAGAAAGGGGATGATCCTGAGGTGCCCAAAGAAATGGCATCTCTCTCCAGGTTGGCCAAAGCCCAAGGAAGAGGGTAAACCTGCCTTCACTGCCTTTTTGCCAATCTCAGAGCACAGCATCTCCCTGTGATGGCATTGATCGTGTGCCCTGCATTTTGCTGTGGGATCTCTGCACAAAGTCCACTGCAGAGTCACTGCCTCCCACCCCCAGCCAATGCAAGTCAGCTACTGTAAGATCAAATAGCCCTTTGGTTTTCCCTCGGACACAGGAGGGGGTGAAGGATGGGGGAGTCCTCCAGGGCTCCACCTATACTCTATCTGTGGGGGTCAGGAAGGAGGGGAGCATGCATTTATTGATGCGATCAATGTATCAGAGAAGGGACCACAGGAGCAGGGACAGAAGAGCAGAAAATAACCTGAGAGATTTATAGAGAGGGAAACAAAGGGAGGTCCTGTGGTCCAATGGAGAGAATGCTGGACTTGGAGTTGGAAGACTTGGGTTCAAATCCTGAATCTGTCACTTGTATGATCTTGAGGATAGGGATAAGGATGGGACCTATGACTTCAATGGGTGAAGAAACTCCCTCTCCCATCAAGGTCAGCTCATCCTTTGCAGCTCAGTGTGTCTTAGGGACTCTAGAACATCGAGAGGCCAAGTGACCAAGAGAGCTTAGCTATTCAAGTTTAGAGATAAGAATGTGGAGACAACCTGTATGTCAGAGGTGGGTCTCAGACCCAAGCCTTCTTGGCTCCAAGACTAGAGCTCAATGAATGCCCCAACCTGTGTATCTGATCCGTAGGGACCTCATAAAAATGGAGCATTATTGTGACTTGGTCCAGACCTGCGATTTAATTCATTCATTCAACAAGGATTTATCAAGCAAGTGCAATGATAGGTGGGAAGGCAGCTAGGTGGTGCAGTGAGCAGAGCACAGGACCTGGAGTCCGGAGGATCTGATACTTTCTAGTGGGCAAGTCACTTAACCGTGTTTGCTTCAGTTCCCTCGTCTGTAAAATGAGTTGGAGAAGGAAATAGCAAACCACTCCAGTATCTTTGCCAAGAAAACCCCACATGGGGTCATGGGGAATCATGACTGAACAACGGCAATAATGATAGGTATTAGGGATGCAAAACCACTGCCCTCAAGGAGCTCATATTCTGGGGGAGGGGAAGACTACTGACAAAGATAAGAAAATGAAAGCTACATACAGAGTACATACAACGTAATAAAGGGGCAGAGGAACTTTCCAATAGCTGAGGGAATAGAGAAGGGTCAAGTACTAGAGCTCAGCCTTAAGGGAAGCTAATGATTCCAAGAAGCAAAGGTGAAGCAGTGCCTTCCAGACTTAGGGGAACCACCTCTGCAAAGGCATGGAGGCCAGAGATGGAGCATCATATCTGGGGAAGAGTCAGTAGGTTTGTGTGGCAGGACAAAGCTGGGGAACATGGAGACTCTGAACCCAGGGTTTCTGTCTTCAATTGCAGTGGGTTTTCCATTACACCTTGCAGCTTCTTTGAGGCATCATAAGCTTCAGAGTCGGAAAGGACTCTAGGTGATCATCTTGTCCTGGGATGTGCTGGTAAAATGTTCAACTATCAGTTCACTAAAACCCATGATGCACTTTTAAATTTAATTTATATTATTTGCATTTTTCTCCATCAGTTAAGTCTATACAATCAACCAAATAATAAATGAAGCCCTGGTGAACATGTGGCATTTGCCAGTTTCCAAGGTGTAAATGCTGTCACTCACAATTTAGTCATCAGAGCCAGTAAGAGGGGGCTCCAGCACACCACTACGCTCCTGTCTGTTGATCAAAGACTCCCTATGTTCTGTAGTGTTACTTCAAGGGGTCCCTATCCAGTCATATATTTCTCAGTTAAGGGAGACTAATAGTACAAATCCCCGTGCGGGTTTGGAGGAGGGGATGGAGGGAGAAGAAAGTTCTGAAGGTTAAAAAAGACATCCTTCACATGATAAGTTTGGGAATCACTAGTCCTCACCAAACTTTTTATTTCCCAAATGAGTAAACTGAAAGAGGGACCCTGGGAGAGATCTTGACTTGCCCAAGATCAAATGAGTAATAAGTAACAGTTAAAATTTGAACTTAGGCCCATCCACATCAAAGATCCAGAAGGACAGGGATAATGAAAAGGACATTGGGCTTGGGGGGGGAGGGCAAGTCCTGAAGCCTCTATCTGGACGACCACAAGCAAATCACTTCTCTGTGAACCTCAGTTTCCTTACCTGTAAGATAGGGATAACAATACCTAGGACCACGTGAAATAACGTTATAGAAAGAACTCTAGAAGCATCTGCCATTTCTCTTCCTGCCACACTTTCCAAACACAGCGATGGTGCTGGCTTTAAATCTCACAAACAGAACACTTTGCCTGGGGCCAGTAAAGAATGTTGACTTTGTTCTTTTCGTGGTCTTAGACAAGGGGAGAAGGGAGGGTCAACCGGGCGAAGTAAATGTGGAGGCAGAGGATTTGCTTTCCTTTATTTGTAAGGGGATGAATTATTGCCCAGAATATGATCCCATGGTCTGGGGGAGGGGGTCTTCCTCCTAAAAATTCCGAGTATTATTTTTGTGGTCATGGTGGTTGTTCTCCAAAGAAAGACTATTATGAACCATGTTAATTCAAAGGGAGTATACCCAGGATTCTCTGGGGAGCTCCACCCACTGATGACTGGAAAGTCGAGTTATGATTTTCCCTACTCATAACAATTTTAAAAAATGTGCTTCTCCAGCAAACAATGGGAGATATTTAAGACTCTTTCCTCAGAAGTAGAGGGGATTTGGTCAACTTCTCCTCATAGCATCCTTAGCTCTGGGTGAGGAACTCCCCACCACCCTGGGGGAAGCAACCAAGTTCAATCAAAGTAGGAGCATTTACATGTTTAAAGACATTTATTCCCTTCATTTATTCATTCAACCGGCATGAGAGACAGAGAACTCGGGTTCAAACCTACCTCTGACAGATACTATATGACTCTTCTGTAAAATGAGGGGGCTGGACTAGCTGAAGTCCCTGAGGTCCCTTGTAGATCTACAATTATGAACATTTATTAAGCCCTTGCTGTGTGCCAGGCATTGGGCCAGGTGCAAGGAATACAGAAGAGGGGGAGAAAATGGAACAGTGCCTAACCTTGGGAGCTTCCATTCCATCTGGGAGTAACAACAGATACTCAGCTAAGTAAATATGAAGCAAAAGGCAAGGAATGTGATGGAAGGGGCACTAATAACTGCGGGGGGGGGGGGAGGGGGTTCAGGAAGGTTTTCCAAATGCAGGTGACCCTTGGACTGGATCTTGAAACCAAATTTTCCAAGGGTTTGAGGTGAGGAGGGAGCATCCAGGTAAAGGTAGGAGATAATGAATGTTGTAGACAGGAAACAGGAAAAGGCCTGTTTGGTTGGACCATAAAGTGCAAGAGAGAACGCTGCTGCCATCCACCTGGAGAGAAAAGCTGGAGCCAGACTGAAAGGCTTGAAATGCCTGACGGGGGAGTTGTGTTTTATTTTGGAAGCAAAGGGAAGTCATCGGAGCCTCTTAGGCAGGAGAGCATAGTTAGTCTTGTCGTTTAGGAAAATCAACTTGGCAGATGTGCTGGAGAGGGGAAACCAATGAGGAGATGGTAAGTGACAATGAAGCCTAAACTGGTGAAGCAACTACATGAGTGGAGAGGATGGAATGCGTTCCAGAAGAATTTTTAATGAATTTAATGAATTTTTAAAATGAATTTAAACATTTTTAAAATTTTTTTATTGATGCCTGTTGTTTTTTATATCATCTTAGTTATCCTCAGTATGGATCCCCCTCTCCTTCCTCCCAGAAAGCCATCCCATAGAAGAAATAATTTTGAAGGTTTTTTGAGGCAATTAGGATTAAGTGACTTGCCCTGGGTCACACAGCTCATATATGTCTGAGACTGGATTTGAACCCAGGTCCTCCTGACTTCAGCACCAGTGCTCCACTATGCCACCTAGCTGCCCAAAATATAATATTTTTTTAAAAAGATGCTGGGGCAAGAATCAGCCCTACTGATCAGTACCTTAGGAAAGTCTGAAATCATGCAGTGTGTACCACCTGTGGACCTTCCCTCCTCAAAGGGGTGGGTTGAGGGATCCTCTAATTTCTCTTTATTCATTCCACCTGATTGCTACCACTTTGTAACATTCATTTTTATTTGTGTGTGTGTGTGTATGTGTGGTTGTTTTTTGCATTTCCATTGTAATAGTTGTTGCATAGATCTTTCTCTTGGCTCTGCTCACTTAAGACCTTAGCCTGAAGGGGCCAGGGTCTCCCATTGCCTCCTGGGCCATCTCCAGTCATCCTAATGAATTTCAGGCCATTGGACCCAGATGACTCAGGAAGAGAAAGGGAGGCTGGTGACCTTGCACAGCCCTCCCTCACTCAAATCAAATTCAGCCGCAAGTCATGTCATTCTCTTGGTGTCATGGTGCTCTTGGAGAAGGAAGGACAGATGCAACAACAGCAGCAGTAGCTCACTTCACTCTGCACCAGTTCATGTAGATCTTTCCAAAGTTCTCTGAATTCGTCACATTCTTTTCTTTTACAGCACAGAAATGTCTTCTTTTACAGCACAGAAATGTTCCGTTACATTGATGTACCACAATTTGTTCAGCCATTCCCCAATCAATTAGCAGCTACTTTGTTTCCAATTCTTTATTATCACAAAAAGTACTGTAAATATTTTGGTGTATAAGGGTTCTTTCTTCTTATTCCCAGCTTCCTTGGAATGCAAGCCCAGCAATGGAGTCTCTGGTTCAAAAAGTACGAACAATTTAGTCACCTTATTTGCATAATTCCAAATTGCTTCCCAAAATAGTTTTACTGTTTCATAGTTCCACCAACAATGTATTAGTGTATTATTCCACAACAACAGCAGGGAGAATTAACAAGTCTTGGCAACTGATTGGAGATACAGGGTGTGGGAGAATGAGGAGCTCAAACAGACTCTATTTCCAACCTAGGTGACTGGATCATGGTGCCCTCAGCAAAAGAGGAGAGTTTGAAGGAGGGTTGAGTTTAAGATGGAAGGATGGTAACAGAATAACAGAAAACCTTTATATGGTGCTGTGGGGCTTGCAAAACTCTATAAATATTCTTTCATTTGATCCTTACAATGGAGCTAAGAGGCTGGGGCTATTCTTATCTCCATATTACCATGAGTAATGTTATGTAATGTAAATAGAGATTAAGTGACTTGCCCAGAGTCACACTGATAGTAAGTGTCTGAGGCATATTTGAACTTTGGTTTTCCTGACTTTACTATTACACCTCACTTCCTCATTGAAATGACACTGGGGTGTCTATGGGACATCCAGGTAAGATGTGTAGACTGTAGCTGATGATGATATATGGTGATGTATATATTGAGAGAGAGAGAGAGATGATGGATGGGCAGATAGATGGACAGATAGGTAGATAGATAGATGATAGATTGATAGATGATATTTAGATATATAGATAAATAGATGGTGATGACCAAAGATGAGGGCTGCATATTTAGATTTGCAAGTCAATATTTGGGGAGTTAAATGTTTATTAATCACCTACTAAGTGCAGAAGTCTATATTCATTTGTTTGTCCTTCATTCTTGAAGAGGACCAGATCAGGAAGGTGATGCCATGACTTGCAAATGAATTGGATTTAAGTAAGGCAGGGCTATACAAAGCCACCAGTCTCGTTTTCTCCTTGGGAATCATCTGGGTCCAGTGGCAAGATACAGATCAGGATGACTGAAGATGGCCCCCAGAAGTCTATACTAGGCTTCTAGGGAAGTGCTTAGTCTAGATTGGACTACACTGACATAATTTTCAGTCTAGTTGACTCAGTAAAGCTGCATGTGACATAGAACCACAGATTACTAGGATCTCAGAATTTTAGAGGCCATCTAATTCTAGCCAGGCTTTAAACCTAGGTCTTCTGATGACATCCAACCGCTAAAGCTATAATGCCTCCAATTACTCATACTATGAACTACATGTCCCTAGAGGGCAGATTTAAATAAGTTGGGCTGACTTTTCAAAGAGACAGAAGTCTCCCATCCATTAGCGTTACCTAACAGGGCTCTCCTTCCAGGGACCTCTTTGAGTCATCCAAGGCTGGGTGTTTAATCATCCTCTGCCAGTTCAAGACAAGCAGGAACCTCCTTTAGGCAGAGCCTTTCCCCTGATGCAGCATACATGGATAATTTGGCAATTTATTGACTCAATTTAGTTCATCAAGTATTTATTAAGCACCTACTTTGTGCATGACTGGTTATGCAAACCCAAGGAGGTCCCTGCCTTCAGAGGTAAAGGTATTCATCCTCAGTAGATTCTATCACAAGCAGGTAAGTAAATAGTAACAACAATTCTAATCTTTATAATCAGACTGCACGATTTACAACGCAGGGAGTTCCGACCATTTTAAGCTATTACTATACTAAGACTTCGGGGACACCAAGTCATACCTCCTTTGACATACATTATATCCATTAGTAGGTACAAGATCATTTGACGAGGGAGAAGTCAGAAAGAAGAGCAAAGGCTTTCATCGAAGGGGGCTCCTGAGCCAAGCTGTGAATCCTCCTAAGGGGCAGAGATGAGGAGGGAGGGCATTCCAAGCCTGTAGGACAATGTCTACAAAGGCAAGGAGATGAGAGATGGAGTGCTCAGTTTGAGGCATTGGGCAAGCACCATGTCTTGGCCAGTTTGGCAGATCAGGGAGTCATGTGAGACTCCTCTGCAGAGTTGAATGAGATCCACATCCTAAAGGGCTGAGAAATAACAAATAAATATTCTTCTGAAAATGCTTGACTTTCTGTAAGTCACTTAACCTCCCTAGGCCTCAGTTTATCCATCTGTAAAGAGAAGGGGTTGTATTAAATGGCCTTTGAGACCCCTGTTAGCTCTGGGTCCTAGGATTTTGAACTTAATTGTTGAATTTGTGTTACCCATGGCATCAGCACGGAATATGTGCCCAAGCTGTCATCGTTACTATTAAGAGAGGAATCAATAGCTAGTGTACAGTGGGCTGATTCCTGGGCCTGGGGTTAGAAAGACATGAGTTTGAATCCAGCTGTGTGGATTCAGACACCAGCTGTGTGACCCTAGGCAAGTCACTTAACCCATCCCTGATCTAGGAGACTATAAGCCACAGAAAAAGTGCTCTGCATTGGTGGAAGGATGATCCACACTGGAGCTTGCAATACCAGTGAAATCACATGTCCACTCCCCTGTGCCTAATACTGCTCTTAAGAGGCTACAAAGTCAGGTGACCTCGGTCCAAAGCCCAGTCAGTCCACTCCCTACCTGGGTGAACTCCTCAGGCCTCAACGAGGGACCTTCCTTCCCTCTCTACGGCTAGAATGCTGCTAGACTCGAGCCTCCCAGGTTTTGTATGAGGATCTAATGAAATGAGAGACACAAAGGGGCTTCCTTTGTGAAGAGAAATGTCAGCTCCCTTCTTAGCGGCATCAGGAGAGCGAACCACATGAAGAAACTCTCCCTCCTTCTTAGTAACTCCTCCTCCTCCCCTCTGTTTCCCACCAGCTCCTTAGGATTGCAGGAGAACCCAGAGACTGGAATCTCCATCGCTGTTTAGCCACTCCCATAAGGCTTCAGTTCAAAGAAACCAGCAGCCTTTTCATCACCTAGGGCAAATCTCATTTCCTTTCTGGCTACCTAGACAGAGATTGTTCTCAGAGATGTGGACACAAGAGCCCAGCCCCGAAGATGGCTCTGTAATTCCTCACTGAATCAGAGATCTACAGCTGAAAAGCAGGAGCCTCGGAGGCCTCAGATCCAACCTCCTCATTTTACAAATTGAAGTCCACCACTCCCACCCATTATTGGGCTTTGGGGCAGGTATCTGTGGAATTCAGTGACCCTTTTTGGTTTTGGTAGTTGCCTGCTTCCGCCAGGAATTCTGATCTAACTAGCCCTTGATTCAAGAAATTAAAACATGCCATCTCTGAAAGAGGCCCCAAAGGGTCTCTTTAAGTGTAAAAATGAGGAAATAGAGAGCTGTGGTCAAGGGTCAGACAGCTACAAATTGTCTGGGGCAGGATTTGAACTCAGATCTATCCCAAATCCACTGAGCCACTTATGTCTTGGGAATCTTAAGAGGATCATAATAGGTCCTTGAGTCAAACATCAGATGAAAGCTTTGTGGTCTTGTCTTTATTACTTTGTGTAGGTATAGGAGGTAGGCATAGGAGTAATGGACCTTTCCTAGAATTCCTGCACTTGGAGCTCCTGCTTAGTCTTGGAGATGAGTACATCTAGGGGAAACTGAGGGCACCCAAATGTTCAATAGTGTTTCATCCATTTTTCTATCTATCTGTCTCTATCTGTCTGTCTGTCTATCTATCTGTCTGTCTGTCTGTCTATATGTCTGTGTGTCTGTCTACCTATCTGTCTATCCCTGTCTATTCATTTATCTCTCAGTTCATTCATTCATTTAGCCGTTTTCATCCATTTATTTATTTACTCATTTATTTACCTATTCACTTTTCCATCCAGTTACTTACTCCTTCATTTATATTCATCTATTTGTTCATTCATTCTTATTAGATCTATGATTTCATTATTGTAAGGAGCTTCTAGTGAAGAGTTCCCTCTCCCAAGATTAATTAACACCCACTCTGCCATCTTAGGGAGTCCCTCCACCCCCAGCCCCGGGCTCTGGAAACTAAGCGACTTACCCACAATTCCACAGCCAGTTTGTGTCAAGACTGGGTTTTAAAATCTTCTTCCTACCTCCAAGGCTGGCTCTTAGTCCACTGTGCCACTCTCCCCTCCTGATGTTTCATTGCACATTATTTATTGCATCCTATGCCTGAAACAAAAACACAACATGCAGTTAAGTATGTTCCATCTGTTCTGGAATGGAGCAACTCCATGAGACCCCAGACAAATAGTAAGAAGGAAAAAGTGAGATTGGGTGAGAGTTCAGAGTGATTTTGATTGGGCAAATCTACACTAACCATGTGTCTTTGATGGCTAAGTTGGCATAGTTACTTAGAGTCAGTCAGTCTGCAAGCATCTATTGAGGGCCCATGGTGTGCCAGGCACTGGGTATACAAAGAAGGGCAGAAACAAGTCTCTGCCCTCAAGGAACTCACAGCCTAATGGAGGAGAGAATGTGTAAACAATTATGCACAAACAAGATATAGACAGGATAAATGGGAAATGATCAACAGAGGAAAGGCATGAACATTGGGGGTGGGGGAGGATCAGGAAAGGCTTCTTGTGGAAGGTCAAATCTTGACTGGAGAAGAAGCCTGAGAGACCAGGAGGAGGACAGGAGGAGGGCATGGGGGACAGGAGGAGGGCATGGGGGACAGGCAGAGAAAATGCCTAAGTCTGGAGTGGAGTGGCTTGTGTGAGGAGCAGCAGGGTGGGTGGAGGCAGATTGGAGTGTCAAAGGTCAGAAGAACGGAAAAGTAGACAGGAGGTTAAGAAGGGCTTGAAAAACCAAAGAGAGGATGTTGCATTTAATCCAGGAGGTGACAGGGAACGCTGGAGCTCATTGGATAAGGGGCAATATAAAGGAAGGCAAAACTGGAGGACAGCAAGTAATCTATTCTCTGGGACCTGGCCAGAGCCTTACACTCCTCGGTTCTTCTGTAGAGTGGAACAGAATACCATCAAGACTACAAAACACCATCAGCATCAGAAACATGGCGGGAATAGTCTAGAGCTCCAGCTTTTCTGTTGAGTAGGATCAGGTTAGTTGTTAGCACTGCCACCTGATGGCGAAATAGGTCATGTGCATCTAAGGACCTGATGAGGCATTTCAATGGTATAAAGAAATGCCAGGTGAAGAAATGTCCCCTGCCACAACAGGTAGACAACCTCTCTGTAACTTGTAGTCTTAGAGAGATGTCTAGGGAATTAAGAGGTTAAATAAATCCTCAGGATCAAAATTCAAACCCATCTCTTCCTGACTTCAAGGCTAACGCTAGAATGTCTATGTGGCTACATTATCTTTGAGATGACCATGTTGGCTCTTTCTACCATGGTGAAAGATAAGTCACCAAGCTCATGTGATACTGAAACAATATAATACTTGTGATGCTGTGGAAAGTATAACACAATTCAGGTAGGAGGAGAGTGGGTCATAAAGCCTTAATTAACCACCTACTATGTGCTAGGTGCTGTGGTGAGTGCTGGAAGAGAACTTTCTGGTCATTTTGTGGATGAAGACAGGGAGACAAGGTCCCATGGGTACTAATTAGCAAAGCTAGGACTCATTCCCTTGGTTCACCTTACAAGGTGCTGGGTTTGAATTTTGCTTCCTGCCTTATCCAGAAGAAGTAATATCCTTCTTGTCCTCAGTTTCTTTATCTGTCAAACCAAAGAGTTGCTTTACTGAACATTCTCTCCTTCTGACTCTAACTCTTGTGATCCCATAAGAAAATGATGGCAGATGAGGGAATAGAGGAGATGAAATAGAAAAGTATGATCAGTTCTGCTAACTCAGTAAGAACCTAATTTGAGAGTAGTGGTGTTAGGGATCTGGTGGATTGTAGAAGTGAAGACAATGGCTCAGTTTTGGTAAATCCACTAAACTTAGAAAATGACTCACAGACTTATAGGTCTAGAACCCAGCTCTACAACTGGAAGGGGCCTCTGAGGCCATGTAGGCCAACTCCCTCATTTTACAGATGAGGAAACTGAAGCAAAGAGTAGTTATGGAATTTTGCCAAAGGTCACCCAGGTAGTAAAGACCAGAAGCGAAATTCGAACTCAGGTCTTCTAACTCCAGACTCAGTACTCTTTGGGGCCTTGGAGATTATCTCATCTAACCCCCTCATTCTTCAAAAAAGGAAACTGAGACTTAGAGAGAGTAAGTGATTTATCCAAGTTCATGCAGTCAGTAGTAGAGCTAGGACCTGAGCCCTCTGATCCTCAGTCTAATGTTCACTCCAAATTATTTCCTACTGGCTAAACTACTTACCCCAACGTGACCTCCTCCTTGAACCAGAAATTAGAACCCCACTTCTGGTTCCCCAAACTCCCATGCCTTCACCAAGCTCTGATAGGTGAGCCTTTGGCCTTAGCTAGTCAGGAACCCAGCCTCCATGATACTTCCTGAAGTCTCTTCACCAGAGCTTTCCCTTCCCTCCCCATCCCCTGTAAGAGATTATCTTTATTAGAATGTAAGGCCCTGAGGGGAGGCAGTCTTGTTTAGGTCAACACAATTTCTGGAATACATTAAGTACTTAATAAGTGTTCTCTCTCTCTGTCTATCTCTCTCTCCCCATTTCTCTATCCTTCCATCCCCCATCTCTCTTGTCTCTCCCTCCCTTCCTCCTCCTCTCTCTCTTTCGATCTCCCTCTTTCTCTCTAACTCTGTCTCCCTCCTACTCCTCTTTCTTTCTCTCCCTGTCCCACCCTGTCTATCTAGCACCCCTGGGCTAATTCATCCCTAGGCTCTGGGGTGTCCTGTGGGGAAGGTACAGAGATGCTTTGAGGCATTTTCCTTAACAGAGATTCTTCCTATTTCTCGTCTCCTTGGCAGGTTGGAGTCAGCACCTACTGATTGCCTCCTTTTCCATGGGCCTCTGTGTTGTAGGGGGAAAGGGAAGTTGGGAAAGCAAAATGTTGAAGTTGAACTGAATAACAGAGGGCCCATGTCCTATATCTTAGCATGAGGGCAGGAGAGAGTTCCCATTTTCTCACTCTACAGGAACGATGAAACCACAGTGTCTGAAGGAGGTCATGCTCTGAGATTATCTCTTGGCTCCAGCCTCTGATAAGGGCTTCAGCCCTTTCCACATCACAGACCTCACCGTGAAACATTGTGGGACAGGAAGGCTGAGTCCTGTCACACAACTCCAGCCATTTCTTGATTGGGACACTGAGCAGTTTCCCACGGTTTGTACAGGACAGATCCATGATTGGAAGGCTCCCCAGGGAAGGGACCTGGAGTGTTGATCCTTACTGGTCCTCTTCTCTACTCAGAATTCAGACCCCCATCACCTTTCCTGGACAGTGGTTAAGAGTTACTAGTTGTGTGACCTTGGGTAAGTCACTTAACCCTGATTGCCTCGAAAAACAAAATAGCAAGCAAAAAAATGAGTCTCCTTATTGGTTTTTCTGCTTCCAGTCCATTCTGAGCAGCTGCCTAAGCAGTCTCTCTCAAGAGACTGTGTCGCACCTCTGCCCAAGAAGGTCCAGGGGTCCCTGTCATCTTTAACATCAAGTACAAACCCCTCAGTTTGGCCTTTGCAACCCTCCTCACTCTGACCCCAGACCTGCCTTTCCAGATATATTACACATTCTTCCCCTCATTGCCATCTTCATTTTAGTCAAACTGGCCCTCGAAGTCTCCCATTTCCACACCTTTGCACAAGTTCTCCCCCTGCCTGAAATGCCCTCCTTCCTCACTTCCCCCTAGCTCCCTTTACAACCCCTGTCAAGTACCTTCTACAAGCATGAAGACCTTCCAAATTCCCCCAGTCATGAGTGCTCTCCTTTCCATCCCCACACTCAGGGTATTTTGCAGATTTGTGGAATTAGTTTATCTGTCCCTATGATATTCTCCCACCCCAGTAGGATGTAAACTCTCTGAGGGAAGAGATCACTTCCTTTTAATTACAGTAATACACAGATACCTTTGGGTTTTTCCAGGACCTGCATTTCCCAATATCTCCCTACCCCTCCACCTCCCAAGGAGCCATCCTTCAGAACACTGAGCAGTGGCAGACTTTCCTGGAGTCAGTCGAGGCCAGAGCCATTGAACACGGTCGGTAGGAGCCCCAGGTCTCATTTTACTTTTCCATCTGACTCTCCCCGAGGCCAGGAAGCGTCTCTCATTACAGAGGCGAGGACACATCAAAGCAAACATTCTGAGATTTCTCTTTTAATTTTACGATTTAATAGTGATTGGCTTTCCTTTCTGGAGACATGTAAGTCTGGAGGAAAGAGGATTCCTATAAAACTGAGCTTGCCTTCCCAGTCTGCCGAGAGGCATGCCATTAATGGGCTTTCCGATTCCGCCAACTCAGACCCTGCAACAGTCCCCCCAAAAACACTTTCTTCATCCCCTTGGATAAGGTCCTGCCCCAGGGTTTGTCCTTGGCCTTGGTTCACATTCCTCAGGGTCGACTCAGATCTGGGAGGGGAAGGGGAACCTGGACAGTTAATGGACAACCTCCCCCTCATCCCCATAAGAATCCTCCTCTTTGAACTTAACTCACAGCATGTTAGTGCTATAGGAAATCTCAGTAATGAATGACCTGACCATAGGGATATATTCAGGACTGGGGAGAGGAGTGGGGACCCCTTAGACACACACCCTTTGGCCAATAAAGAAACTGAGACTTAGAGAATGTGGTGATCTACCCAAGGTCACACAGCCACCCAAGCCATAGGTTCATAGAATCATAGACAAAGCTAGAAAGGTCCTCAGGGACCCAGTCCAACCCCTGGTAATTGAGACTTAACGTTGGGACTTGATTGGCCCTAAGTCATACACTCCTAGAAGAGTCAGACAGCTAGGACCCAGGTGTCCAGATTTCCTCCCCTTACTCTTCTCCTCCCACCCTCAGAGACCCTGCCAATGAAAGAAATGCCCCTGAAACTGGCCCCCTGAGAAAGCAGGAGGAAACTTTAATTTCCCTTTTTTTGCCTCTCCAGCAGATACTTTCTGCTCAACCCACCAGAGTCAAGCCAGCTACAGGCCTCCAAGTTCACAGCTCGAGGGGTACCCTTTAAGGATTGGGGAATTCCATGCATTTTCATTGGAATTCCTTCTCTCCCTCCACCCCCCCCCCCCATCTCTGCCTCCCAGCAGCTTCTCTGGCTTCCTTCAAGTCCCAGCTAAAATCCCAAGAATTTCTTCAAGGAACCTTTCTTGGGCCCGGCTTAAGGCTGGCCCCTGCCCTCTGTTCATTGTTTCCAGTTTATCTTGGTTGTCCTTTATTGTTTGTATGTTGTTTTCTCCATTAGACTGTAAGCTGGAGAGCAGAGACCACTTCTGCCCTTCTTTGAATCTCTGGGCTTAGCAGAGTGCCTGGCACATAGTAGGTGCTTAATAAATGCTTTACTCACTGACCTGACTGGACTTTCTGCTGAATCAACTGACTCATTACAGGTACAATTTATCCCTCAGTTAGCCCCTAGATGCCCTTGTTCCATTTAACCAATTAACATCAATTAACCTTTATAAAAGGATGTAGCAAGAATCGAAATACAGCTATTGTCCCCAAACACCTCAGGAATGCGCTTTCCTCATACTGCATAGCACTGGTCTCACCAACGTCCTACTCAAATATGATATTACCGATGATGAGTATTAAACTCATCTTTGGCCCCCAAATCACTCGTGAGCTCTCTTTGCTCCCCAGACCATTATCTTGGGACGGCTATAAATTTAACATGGATTTAATTTTCAGACTCCTGGCCACCCACACTCTCAGACATCTGGAGGTTTACTTTCCTGATCTTTCAAAACTCATAAGGTCAAAAGGTTGGAGCCTTCTGATTAATCTCACCTACAAAAGATCAAATACCAAACTAAGGTTAGTATTCTGGGGGCAAAGTGTAAGTGTCTGAGGGAAGTCAAAGGTCTCTCCCATGTACCATTGTCTCTCACCTGATGCTATAAGGCAAATGAGTCCAACCAAGCAAGAGGTCCAAGCAAGTGAAAGGCCTAGACGAACTGAAATCATTGGAAGGCAATCCCAGTTCTGGTTCTACGACTGCAGCAAGTCAAAGAGACTGTTGACTGCCATGTTCTTAGCAAAACAGAACCAGTTAGAGTGTTTACACATGCTTCAAAGTCTCTCAGAGGCTTCTATGACTTGATAATACATCACGACTGTTGTTCTAAAAACAGGATCCCAGTCTCTTCCAAGTGGAGAATTGTATGAGTGACTCTGCCCATGGAACAGTCCCTGATGTACCTTCAATCAATACCTTGAGGAATCTGTGATCTCAACTATGTTGCCTGCCTTCTAGCCATGGATAGGTCTCACTATCCTTCTATGCCTTACTCATCTCTTTTGACCTGTGTCCATCCCCTCCCCCCAAGTCACAAGGCTTTCCTCTAATCTGCATAGTCTAGGGGTACCAGTGAAGCCCACGGGCCATCCATCTGTTGTCTCTCACTCTTTCTGCCTGATTGACCGACTTCCTTTGTCAGTTGTACAACTCAATTAAACAGCAGCTTCACCTAGAGAAAAGGATCAGAAGGTATGAATGAGGTGGATATTTTTCTGTTCTTACAGAAATCATTCTGGATACAGTTTTAAAAATTAAAAAAATTCAATTATTAAACATTGTTTTTTTCTCCCCATCTCTTTCTCAGAGAAGAAAGAAAAAGAAAACATTTAAAACAAATAACTGTAGTCAAGCAAAACAAATTTCCATATTGGCCATGTCCAGAAGCTTGTGTCACATTCTACACGTAAATTTACATTCTAATGTAAATATTCTACATATTTAGATCACGAAGTGGAGAGCTTTTCTCATCATCAGTCCCCAGGACTCTTGGTTAATCTTTGCATTGATCAGTCTTTAAGTCTTTCAAAATTGTCCATTTTTATAATATTTCTGTGATAGTATAAATCCTTAGTTTGCAAATTGTGTGCTACAGTGCCCCAGGAAGCCCCCCCGCCCTTAGCTTCTGTCGGGATACCACAAGTGAAGACCCCTAGCTCAAAGAGTTAACAGCTTTCAGCCTAAGATCTTGCCACATTCCTATCCTTTCAACAACATCCTCGAAGGTTCCAGATATGGTTTTGTTTATTCATACTTTTGACTGTACCAGTGACTCCTTGGACTTTCTTGGTTTTGACTCCTGTCTCTGGGAAGCTGAGTTTTCAGTGGTAGTTGTGATAAAAAGCAAATTCTGTGTGAAACGGAAAATGAGGATGGTGATGTCCAATCAGATTCTAAAGTTTAAGAAGCTATCTTACCAGTCACACATATCCTATTAGTATGCAACTGTGGTTATTTAAGAATGAAATAAAAACATCTTTCTCCCCGTGGCTGGCCGCCATAGTGATCTTCCTGAAACACAGATGTGAACATGTCACACCCCTCCTCACCAAACCAGTGGCTCCCTGTTGTCTCAGACACAAACTGCAAACAGCTGTTTGGCAGCGAAAGCCCTTTACAACACCATCCCCATCTACCTTCTCAGTCTTATTGTACCCCTTCATGTCTTCAGTGGTCCAGTCAAACTGACCTTACTGCTTCCTCCTCCATCATATTCCATAGTCATTATGTTCTAGCCCAGGCTGTCTTTCATGGAGGAATAGGTGTCCTACCCATGGAGTTCTAGATTCCTTTAGAGGCATCCACATGACTTAATGCTAGACTTAGAGTCAGGAAACTCTGATTCTGAATTCTGCTTCAGATGTCTCTCTGTGACTCAGTTTACTCAGCTGTAAATGGAGAGAACCCTAAATAATAGCAGTTTTCTCCCAAGGTCACAAGGCTCCAATGAGACTAGATCTATAAAGCCCTTTATAAACATTAAAGCATTATATAAATGTTAGCTACTATTATCAATATCATTAATTTTAATATAATGATATAAACAGAATATCATATCAAATAATAAATTCATCTAATTATTATTAACAGTAGCAAACATTTCTATAGCTCTTGAAGTTTTGCAAAGCACTGTGCAGATGTTGCATCACTGGAGCCTCGTGATAGCCCTGCAGGCTTGACGGTCACAGTCAGAGACTGGTGCAAAGTTCTAGCCTCCTTCTCATACAGCTCCCTCCCCTCCCTCTGTGGTCCTTTCTGCTGAAATGCCCAGGGCCAGGCCCCTGGGGTGAGGAGGGATGCCCGCTGAGGTTTACCTACTGTCCTGCAGATTCAGCAGTGGTAGGCAAAATGCTGTATTTAAGCTGCAAATATTTGCAATTTTTATGTTGCCTGGAAAAGGAAAAGCATTAATAAACTTTGCAGGCTGATGCTGGGTGCAGATAATTAATAAGGACTGAGCCTCCAGGGTTTATTCAACTGAAAACTGAGGCTATTGAGAACTGTATTAATCCAGGATAACATTAAGGGAAAGGTTGTCAAACCAGCAATAGAGATACTTCTGCACCCAGGTGACCCCTTTCACTTTCTGACGACCATATGATAGCTAACATTTATATTGTGCCTTTCATAGGCGGCGCTTTACAAGTATCAGTTCATTTGATTCTCGCAACAACCCTGGGGGGGAGGTGCTGTTACTATCCGTAGTTACAGATGAGAAAGCGGAGGCAAAAACAGGTGAAGTCAGTGGCCAAGGGTCACACTAGTAAGTGTGCGAGACCAATTCAAGTCAGCAAATATTTATTAAGGAAAGAGAAAGAAAGAAAGAAAGAAAGAAAGAAAGAAAGAAAGAAAGAAAGAAAGAAAGAAAGAAAGAAAAAGAGAAAGGAAGGAAGGAAGGAAGGAAAAGAGGAAGAAAAAGAAAATAAGAAGTCTCTGTCTTGGGAGAGCTTACAGATAAGTTAACATAAAGTCATTTGAAGGAGCAGAGAATGTAACCACCTTCTGGAATAGGTAAACATGTGGCAGAGGAGGTGGACCTGAGTTAAGCCTTGAAGGATGAAGAGGCTTCTGATACAGATGCATTCCAGGAATGGAAGAAAAATTGAACAAAAGCTTGCAGGAGGGAGAAGGGGCCAGTATGAGGCAAACATAAAGTACGTGGTAGGGTGACATGAAATAAGACTGGAAACAGTAGGTAGGAACCAGTTTTAAGTGTAGGTTGTAGAGTTCATATGTTGTCCTAAGACAATAAGGAGCTGGCAAAAGGTCATTCAATCTCTCAACAAGCACATATAGTAGACACTTAATAATTGTTTTTAAATTGAATTTATTAAGTGCCTGTTGTATGCCTGGATACTAAAAGCGAAAGACACAAACAAAAGCAAAAGCAGTCCCTTCCCTCAAGGAACTCATCTTCTAATGTGGCATCTTCTATATGACTCCATTCGAGATGGTCCTCTCACCCCAACCACTGCTGCTTTCCCTCTGGAAACCATCTAGTCTTCCATCTATATCTGTAACCACCAGGTGGTGTCATCACACCAGGTTGACTTTAGAGGTGAGGGAGTGGTCCCCACCTTTGCAATTTGGTATTTGGCCACTCCGTCCAAATTCTTTTCTCACTGGGTCAAGGAAAAAACAGTGAAGGACAACAGGTAAGGTGAGTAAGGAAAAACTGAATGAGAGCAGGTACCCATCCCTTTCATTGACCACCATCTTGACTAACTGGGCAGTTAGGTAGTACGATGATTATAGTACTGGCTCTGGAATCAGGAAGACCTGTGTTCAAATCCAGCCTCAGACACTTACTATCTATGTAACCTTAGGCAAATCTCTTAGTCGCTGTCTGCCTCAGTTTCCCCAAATAAAAAATGTGAATGATAGTATCACCTCTCTCCCAGGCTCATTGGGGAGAATCAAATGAGATAATATTTGTAAAGCATCTTCCAAACTTAAAAGCACAATATAAATGCAGCTTTTATTACTGGCAGTTAGGCCAGCGTTCATATCTTTGTCCTTTTCTAAGTTTTATGTATTTCCTGCTGCACACCAGCATCCTCCATTGCCTTCCCTGCCCATAGACATGTTTCTTCATGAGTGGATGCTTAGCCACAGAACCAAGGCTTCCTCACTCAAGAGTCTGGTCCTGGAACTCATCATAACACACCCACAGAAGCTTCCCTTTCTTTGTCTCTCTCTCTCTCCATCTCTCTGTCTTTATCTTCTTTCTCTGTCTCTGTCTCTGTCCCTCCGTCTCTCTCTTTTTCTTTCTCTTTGTCTCTCTCTCTCTATCTTTGTCTCCATCACTATTTCTTTGGTTCTGTCTCTGTCTCTCTCTGTTTCTTTCTCTTTGTTTTAAAATGTAATTGGAAATGTTTAACTTTGAAACAAAAATATAATACAACACAGATCAAGTTCATTTGTGGTTTTCTAAGTTAGTACGTGGACAGCTAGGGAACGCTACAGTGAACAGGGTGCCTAAATGCCTGGAGTCAGGAAGACTCATCTTCCTAATTCAAATCTAGCCTTAGACACTTACTAGTTGTGGGACCCTGGGCAAGCCACTGCTTGCCTCAGTTTCCTCATATGTAAGATGAGCTAAAGAAGGAAATGGCAAACCTTTCCAGCCTCTCTGCCAAGGAAACCCCGAATGGACTCATAAAGAGTCAGACAGGACTGAGCAGTGACAGCAAGGTTAGCATACTCCTACAGGGATCCACTTACATTTGAGTTTGACATCACTTGAGCCTAGCTGTAGCTATGCATGAGGAATATTTTAAATGTAAATTATATTTAAAAGTTATAAATAAGAAAACCAAGGCTCCAAATGACAAAATGACTTGCCCAAGGTCCTATGAGTAAGTAGGAAGCAGAGACAAGATTTGAACTCAGGTTCTCTCACGCCAATTGTTTCTCTTTGTCCTTCACCCACTGCCTCTCACAGAAACCTTGTGAGGGGGGTGTGGCAGGGATCACTATCTTTTCACCCAGACAGTTTTAGTTATTTCCTCCAAGTTAGTGAGTTAATGGCCCCCCTGGGACTAGAGTTCCTCTATCTCCTTTGCGTGTTATCTCCCCCATAGAGTCTATTCTTTTTGAGGGAAGGGACCATCCTCTGCCTCTTTGAATTCTCAGTGTTTAGCACAGTGCAGGGCACATAGCAGGTGTTTAATAAGTGTTGATTGATTGATCCTACACGAAACAGATGGCTTAGCACTATACCCTATGGAGTTTCCTACAAATGGGTAAAAACTGCAGGACTCAATTCTCTAAACTAGTAGTTAGCTGTTATCATTAGAGGCATTCTAACACAGGCTAGGGAGATAAGGGCAGGGACCGTGTCAGTGGGATGTGAATGGTGACCAGCCAAGGTCCCAGAGTCACAGGATCTCTGCATTTGAAAACACCTCCCACATTTCTAGTCTACCTCATTCTGGAAAAATGAGCTTCCAGCCTTTGTCTAAATACCTACAATGGGAAACAATGAAGGGGTCTCCAGGACGGCAGTGATGGCCCCTGACTCCTAGTATCTACTCAGCGTCTTCCTAGAGATCAGCAGGGGGCCCCAACATCGTGCTGGATATGTGCCCCAAAGACTCGTCAGATACTTGTAGAGTTGGCTTGCTGTTATGACTGTAACGGCATCAAGTTTCATAGGATCCTCAAAGATTTTATGGTGAGGGAAGTCAAGCACAGGAACAGTCAGAGGTTTGAGGATGAAATTCACCAAAAGGTGAAATTCACAGAGGCTAGAATTCTTTAACCCAATGGCAGCCGATCCTTCATAACCTTGGAGTTCAGTGAGAAGCATGTCATTTTTGATTGCCTGTGCCAGGGCTTAAGAATGGTGAATTAAGTGGAACTGGCAGAGACAAATGCCCAGGACTATCCAGTGGATGATATGAGGATTATCAAAGCTTACCTATGTGGATAAAACTGGAATCTTGACAGATGAACCCAAGAAGTTGCAAGTAACATTTTCACTTTCTGAGAGAGGGTGGCCGGTGGCCTGATGACTTCTGGGTGGGAGAACAAAATGACTTCTAAACGTTGCTCTATTTACTCTTGAGTTGGGCTTAGCCAAGTGACTAGTTTTGTCTCACTAATTAAGCCCAGTGCCTCAGAAATGCAAGCGAAGGAAATGCATTTTAATAAGGCATATCTTTCCTTCTCAATATATAAATACCAAAACATTTGTACACACACCCAGAATCCTTCCTCTCCTTCACTTGTCCCTTTTGATTAACCTGGGAGGAAATTAAGTAGAATCCAGGGGGAAAAAAAGGCTTTGACTGAGGGAGAATTGATCATCTCCAGCAGCAGTCTGTTCATTCTTGCCCTGGGCGGCTTTCATTGTTAGCAAACATTTTCTCTTATCAAACCCAAATTTCCTTTTTCACATCTGCCCTCCCTGAACCAAATAGAATAAGTCATTATCTTCACTGTTTTCTCATTTCCCATTTTAAAGTTGACTAGTAGATGATGAAAAACCAAATGTGGGGAGAGGCAAGTGACTCCAGACCTATGATTTTATTGATTGAGGAGCTTCTGGTGGGGAATTGCCCTCCACCAATGTACACTGGCAGCTCTTAGGTAGAAGCCTTCATCTTCATGATCTGCCTGCCACAGTGAGAGTTGAGTGACTTGTCCAGGATTCTACAGCCAGTATCTGTCAACGGTAAGACTTGAACCAAGGTCTTCCTGATTGGCAGCTCTCCCTCTCTCCTCTACTCTATTCTCTCTTTTAGCCTAAATTATTCCCCAGAAATTCTTGACAGCAACGAATGATGAAAGACTCAAGCCAACATATTTTTCATAGCTCAAGTAAATTAGAATGTTAGGTGGGAGACAGAAAACATTCCTAAGAAGAATGAGACCCTGAAACACAATGCCAAGTTCATAGCATTTATTTCTAAATACCCCAGGAGGCTTTTATTTCCAACACAAGGAAAGGTTGAACAAAAACCATAGTCATTTTTCCAACCAAATGCCAGCTGAGCACCTCATCTGTCCAGGCCACTGCTATGCCTAAAAGGGGGATACAAAGTACAACGCCTGGTACCTGCCCTCCGGAAGTTTACAGTCTAATTGGGGACACAAAATAAAAACCCGGAACAAGGTAAAAAGATAAATAGGCTACAATTAAGTACCAAATGAACCACAAGGTACAGCAGGAGGGACGTTGAATTTGGAGTCAGAGGACCTCAGGCCAGATGCTAGCGTTTCTACCACTTCCTCTTTGAAGAGCCCCATTTCTTTTTCTGTTCAATGAAAGGGTTAGACCCCTCAGTGAATAGATTGCTTTCTTTGGAAGAGGGAAGACCTGAGTTAGGATTCTGCTTCAGACTCTAGCTGTGTGACCCCAAGCAAGTCACTTACCCAACGTCTGCCTCAGTTTCCTCATCTGTTTAAGGGTGAAAAGTATTATGTACCTCATAGGTTGTTGTGAGAATGCATGAAATCACCTTGCAAAGTTCAGAGTGCCATATTATTATACTGACTGCGTGACCCTGGACACGTCACTGGGCAAGGTATTCTCAGTGGTCCAGGGAACTCTTCAAGGCTATAAGTAACAGAGGGGTGCCAACCTGCATTAGAGGGAGTTTCCTCACCTGGGAGTTCCCCTGCCAATGAAATCGTAGTCTCGTCCTTGTTCATATCGTTATCTCAGTTATTATTTCACTAAACGCTCTTCCAGAGTCCTTCCAATACAGGATACTTCATGATCTCAACGGTAATTATTAATATTAGGAGGAGGGAGAAATTCCATTGGACTGGGATAGTCCAAAAACCCTTCCTGAAGGAGGTGGGCTTGGAGTGGGGCGGGGTCTGAGCCTGGAATTTCATTGGCCTAAATCAGAAGTTCTTAAGCATTTCTGTGTCAGGGACCCCCTAGGGCAGCCTAGTGAGCCTAGGGAAAGAGTGCTTTCCTAAAGCAATGCGCATGGAGCCAGTGGCTGGATCTACCCTTTGCTGTGCTGCATTGCTCCCTCACTCTAAATCCATGCCCTATGCTTCCCTGACTGAATGAAGGATCCCCGAGGGTAGAGACTGCTTGTTTACCCTTGGGTCCTAGCACACAGCCCAGTAAGAACTGCCTACGGTGAGATCTTCATCAATATATAACTGGTATGATGAAGAGTTCATCCACTAACCTTCCTGGGCCTTCAAGGCTTGGTGGTGAGGTCTGCCCCAAGAAACATTCTCCATGGAAACCTAGGCTAAGCCCTAGAGACTGACCTCTGCCCTTCATACACATACACACACACACACACACACACACATGCCTTTTGATTTCTCTGGAAGCAATACCATGTCTCACAGTCTGATAGTGTCTGTCATCTGCCAAATGAATAGGGACCAGCTGCATGAAGATGCCACTGTCAATAGCCAGGGACAGCAGTCAAGAAGGATGGGGTTGGGGGTGAGGGTTATTGATCATGGGGGCGATGCTGAGCTCCAGAGGAGTGGATATGGAAGAGCCAGTCAGTCTCCCTGGGGCTCTCAAGGTGTGAGAGCTGCTTGCAGGGAAGGCAAAGGCCTTAGATAAGTCTTCTAACAGAAGCTAAGATCAGGGTGCTAAAAGGAGTGTGAAATTTGGAGTCAGAGGATCCAGGCTGGACTTCCAATCTGACTGACTAACTGATCCTCCCTGCTCTGGCCTCATCTCCTCCAGGTGTAAAATGAAGGGGCCAGACTACAGCAGGGTAGGTCAAACTCGACCCAAAACTCCCAAGTGCAGCAGAACCTGGTTAAGATAGAACTGGAAGCCTGGCATCTGGCACAGGGACTTGACCTATCCAGCTTTTAATATTTGTTTTAAAAGAATAACATTCAGAATGCTGAATATTGGAGAAGATGTGGGAAAATTGAAACACAAATGCATTGTTGGTGGAGTTGTGAACTGAGTTTCTGAAAAGTAGTTTGGAACTATGCCCAAAGGGCTATAAAACTGTGCATACCCTTTGATCCAGCAATCTCACTGCTAGGTCTGTATTCTAAAGTAATCAGAAAAGTAGGGAAAGGACCCACATGTACAAAAAATATTTATAGCAGCTCTTTTTGTGGTGGCCAAGAACTAGAAATCAATTGGGGAATGGCTGAACAAGTTGTGGTATATGAATGTAATGGAATACTATTGTGCTATAAGAAATGGTGAGCAGCCGACTTCAGAAAAACCTGTAAAGATTTATACAAACTGATGCTGAGTGAATTGAGAAGAACCAGGAGAACACTGTACACAGTAACAGCCACAATGTGTGATGCCTGACTTGGATAGGCTTATCTCTTCTTAGTAATGTAAGGATCCAACACAACTCCAAAAGACTCATGATAGAAAAAGCTATCCGCATCCAGAAAAAGAAGTGTGGAATCTGAACGCAGAGGGAAGCATACTATTTGCTCTCTCTCTTTTTTTTTTCTTCTTTCTCATGGTTTCTCAGATTGGTTCTAATTCTTCTTTACAACACAATTAATGTGAAAATGTGTGTTCATTCTTTGTTGCTGAAGAAGAAAATGCCATCAGAGAAATGATGACATGACTTACACTTGACTTTGTTCTGAGTGAGGGAGGGCTGTGCAGGTCACCAGCCTCACTTCTCCTTCAGAGCCATCTGAATCCAGTGACCAGATATTCATCAGGATGACTGGAGATGACCCAGGATGAGGCAATTGGGGTTAAGTGACTTGCCCAAGGTCACACAGCCAGTGAGCATCAAACGTCTGAGGTAAGATTTGAACTCAGGTCCTCCTGACTCCTGTTCTATCCACGGCACCACTTGTCTACCCTAGTGTGAAAATATGTTTGATAAGAATGTATAAGTAGAACCTGTATCAGATTGCATCCCATCTTGGGGAAGGAAGGAGAGAAAATTAAAAACTCAAAATCTTATGGAAATGAATGTTGAAAACTAAAAATTAATTAATTTTTTAAAAAAGAATAACATTCATTTACTTACATTTTGGTTTTCATCATTTAAATTTTAGTTGTTACTAGCTGGATGACCCTGGGAAATGCTTGCTTGCCTCAGTTTCCTTAGTTGTAAAATGGGGATAATAGCATCTCCCTCCCAGGGTGGCTAAATGAGGATAAATGAGGTGATATTTGTGAGTGACTTAGGAAACCTTAAAGAGCTATATAAATGCTAGCTATCATCATCATCATCATCGCCATCCCTGCAGTGAATCAATGTGGCAAAGCTAGAATGGGAAACTAGGTCTCCTGATTCTTCATCCTGTTCTTTCTAGGATTCTCTAGACTCCAAACTCTGGAGGTCACAATAAACAAAAGCAAAATAAAACAATGAGAATTAAAAACACCAACCAACAAACAAGTAGATATTCACTAACCCTCTTTGCTTAACGAGGAGAGATCTTTTCCAAAAGGAGTGGGAATGAAGTGGAATCAGAACTCCCTATTTTAAATCCCAGCTTAGCTACTTATAAGGTATGTGACCTTGAGGGCCTCAGTTTGTCTGTTAAATGATGGGGTTGGATGAGATGATTGCTAAGATTCCTTTAGGTTCTAACCCTACTCTGGCAGGTGAAACAAAGGAAATCCCCCAAAGGGCTAGATCTGACCCAGCTCCAGGGGAGGAGACCCCTGATCACCACCTACCACCTTGAGATTGAAGACAGGGTCATCTCCAGGAGAACATCTGACAGCTGGTTTGTTTCCAGTTCCCTGGGTTCTACCCAAGGTCAAAGTTACTGTTGATTTGAAGCATAATCAATACCTGGGGTGCTTAGGCTCCCCTGGGGAGGGTCCCACTGGGTGTCTGATGCTGCTTAGCTTTAGGCCAAGAGTCCCAGGAAGGTGTCTGGCTTCAGGACCCAAAGCATTCCTGGAAGCCACCATCTGTCAGTGGTTCCCCTCACCCCAAAACCCCCCTCCCTTTGGTCTTGGCTTGGCTTCTCACTGTCCTTTGTCCAGTAAACACCTCAGCAAGTCCTGAAAGGCATCCATCATAGGTCACTTGCTCCAGAACCCCAGTAGGAGTAGGAACAGTGAGGCTGCAGACTTACAGACACACATATGCACGATCTACATGCATGAACAGACTGAAAACAGAACCCAGGCAAACAGTTCTCCTTGGTTTTTCCAGGAAATGCCTCAAAAGCTACTCCTCAACCACGACCACCATGCTCGCTCTTGGCCAGCAGTTAAGGAACAGCTGCTTGTGGGTCTTTTCCTCTGCATTCCTTCAACTTCTCCACCCCCCAGCCTGGAGCCTGGCAAATGCTAGAAAGAAGGAGGCGAAGGCCCGTGGGCCCTGGCTTGCACTCACAGCTCTCCACCCCAAACCACCGTAGGAACGATTATAAATCTAGCATTTGGTTTGCAGAGCGCATTACAAATCTCATCTTATCCCAGCTCACAGCGACACTGGAAGGTTATTATTCCCCACTTTACTGTTGAGGAAGCTGAGGCAAACAGAGGTTCAGTGACTTGTCCAGGGTCACATAGCTAGTGTCTGAAGTTGAATCTGAGCTCAGATCTCCCTGAATCCACATCATGAATGTTATCCAGGTGGAGAAGGGTCTGAATGTCCGGTAAGAGCGAAGGGGCAAGAGGGAGAGACACAGAAGGGCTGCCTCCTTCTGCCCTTCCCACCATGAGTGGTCCCTCCTGGATGCTCTTGGCTTTATGAACTGCTGAGTGTTAAAGATCTGAGTTAGAAAGAAAAATGATCATTCCTGCTTCCTCGGCTTTTGGAGGCTGACGAAACCTGTCCTCACCGAGAACCCCAGGAAGGAGGGAGCTCAGCTGCTCTGGACAAAGGCAGAACTGGGAACATTCAAAGTCAGGCCTCCCACTACCCTGCTGGGCTCTGGATTTGCGGTTTCAATTTGCAAATACTCTTCACTTATTATAAATTTAGTGAATAGAGAACTCTGAATGTGGAATCAGGGACCTGGGTTCAAATCCCTCCTGAGAAATTTACTGTGTTTCCTTGGGAGTCCTTAACATCTCTGGGCCTCAGTTTCCCAATCTGTAAAATAAGGTTGAACTCAATGACTCTGAGGTCTCTTCCAGCCCTAATTACAAGCTCTTAAAACATCAACTTGAACATCTCAATATACAAAAAAAAACCCAAAATGGGGTTATATATAAACTGTGAGTTTCACTTAAGGACAGTAGCTCTTTGGGGAAGGGGGGTTCTGTATAATTCAGATTTAACAAGGGAGTTCCAACACGGCCCTGCTCCCCTGTGTCCCTTCTGGATCCTCTACCTCTCCCATGTACTGAGTCTTTGAAAGCCTATGGGCATTGCAGGCATTGAGGATGAATCAGTGGAGAAGTTGTTATCCCTCCCTGCACACCCTGCTCCCCAGCCCCATCCTGGGATTCTTGTCCTTGAACATCCAAAGAGCCCCCTTAGGAAACCCCCACCGGGTGCCTTAGAGGCTCTCTTGTGTTCTTCTGACATTTAGGAGCACATAGGGCCGTTGTGAATTCAATGTTTCTCCTTCTCATGTTCTGATTGGCCCACCTCCCTTTCCAGGCCCTGATGATGCTTTCTATGTCATTTCTTTCATTCACATCATCCCTGTCTAGTGACCCAGTGGAGAGAGCACTGGACCTAGAATCAGGAAGACCTAAATACAAATCTGGCCTCAGGCACTTACTAGCTGGGAATCCTTGGACAAGTCACTTAATCTCTATCTGCCTTACTTTTCTCATCTATAAAATGGGGATAATCCCCGGATTCTTGTGAGGATGAAAATGAAATATTTGTAAAGCACTTGGCAAACTTTAAAATGCCAAATAAATGCTAACCATTATTTTTATGACTAAATATTCCTTCCCCAAAAGCTTTTTAATGTTAGGTGTACCTATCAATATTTACTGTAGTAGAAATTAAAACTTTTCAGTTTTATTATGAAGTGGTTCTGACTCAGTCTCAGTCACCTTAGACCAAACTTTGAGAATCACTGCTCCCAACCTTTGATATACATATTTTTTTTTATTTCGGAGGCAGCCAAGTAGTGTAGTGGGTAGAGTGTTGGGCTTGGAATAAGAAAGTCCTGAGTTTGAACCTAGCCTTTGATACTTCCTAGCTGTGTGACCTTGGGCTAGTCACTTTCTCTTTTTTTTCCTTGATTCTCACCTATAAAATGAGACTAAAAACAGCACTGACCTCCCAGGTTTGCTGTAACAATTAAATAAGACAATATTTGTAAAGTACTTAACATGGTACATAGCACATAGTAGGTTATCAACACTATTATTACTTTTGTAAGTCAATTAGAGTTACTAGAGTTAATGATAGATCTACATAGAGATGGAAGGGGCCCCAGGGACCATAGATTCTAGCCCTCTCATTTTGCGGGTGAGGGAGCTGAGACCTGGAAAAGTTAAGGGAGGATGTAAGCAGAAGACCTAGCATCTGAGTCTGCATCTCCCACAGCATTCCTCTGTCTTCCTCCTTTTCCCAGAGGCAAAAACCCCAAACGACCACCCTGTGGTGGGAAATTGTTCCTTCTTTGACCCAAATTAGCTACATTGGAAAAAATTAGCTTGAAGAGCACTTTTAAATTCTTTTTGCCACCTGTGGGCAAAACCATCTTTTCTGCGTGGTCTTGTTTCTCTTGTGTCCTTTCAGAAAACACAATTTGAGAGATCTCCTCCAGCCAAAAACAGCTGGGAGGTGACAAAAAGGAGGGATGACAGGGTAGGGACCATTGTTCTTCCCAGGTAGCAGACTCGAATCTCTTGGCTCACGTTTTGTCTTGGTCTGTGATTCCACCAGGTGACAGAGCCATGATAAATACCCTGCGTCACATTTCTATTACGACTTGAAATGCTAAACATTTAATTAATGAGGAGTGCTGAGGAACAGGGGGAAGAAATGGAGCATCAGATGAGCAGGTCCCCAGGTGAGGGGCTGAGGGATGGGCAAACCACCAGAGGCACCCCCGGGATCCTCAGAATGGCAGGAGGAGGAAAGGAGGAAGTCTTGTGGGCACTGGGTGGACCTCTGTCTCAACATTTGGGGAGGCTTGGACCAGAGTCCCAAAGATGGGCAGAGGGGGGAATCCCAGATCTTCTGGAGTATTTATATTTACTGAGTGCCTGTGTAAATCTCCTTCTGACCAGGCTGAGACTGGCTGCCAGAGTCTCCAAGGACCCTGGGAGTTTTTTTTTTTTTCCTCTTGCTTGGGAAGAGACAAAGCTACTGAGGGAGGAGATGAAAGTAGAGTTTTCTCTGGCATTGGCAATGTCCCCATTTCTCTGGAGGGAGTCTGCGGGAGAGTGAGAGGGGATAAGTGGCAGTGAGTGACAATGCCTGGTACATAGTAGGCCTTTAATCAATGCATGTTGACTGACTGAATGACCTCCATGGTTTCCAAATAGTTTTCTGCAAAAGTGCCCTTTTCCTCTGTCTTTGGTCTCTTTGGTGGATACATGCCTATAGTCATATTGCAGGGT
Source organism: Potorous gilbertii (assembly GCA_028658325.1). Classification (NCBI taxonomy): domain Eukaryota; kingdom Metazoa; phylum Chordata; class Mammalia; order Diprotodontia; family Potoroidae; genus Potorous; species Potorous gilbertii. The sequence continues at coordinate 682,248,271 of CM053770.1, forward strand.
CAAAGGGTATACACAGTGTAGGGTACACAAAATGTAGTGTAGTGACTTTTTAAGAAAAATTCCAAACTTCTTTACAGAATAAATAGTAGTGAACCTTTATATAGCTCTTAAAGGTTTACAAAAAGTACTTTTAAAATATCTCATTTTATTACCTTGGAAGATAGATGTCATTATTATACACCTTTTACTGATGAGGAAACTGAGTCACAAAGAGGCTAAGTGATTACCCAGAGTCACACAGCTAGTTAAGTGTCTGAGGTGGGATTTGAACTCAGAACTTATTGACCTAGTCCAAGACATTATGTACTTTACCCAAGTCAGATTAATTCATAGTTCCACTAACAGTCAGTGAATGAATATTTATGAAGCACCTGGTATGTGCCAGGCACTGAATTAAGGGCTAGGGATATAGATGAAAGAAAGAAAGAAAGGAAGGAAGGAAGGAAGGAAGGAAGGAAGGAAGAAAGAAAAAGAAAGAAAGAAAGGTAATGGCTGCCCTCAAGAAGCTTACAATCTAATGATGAAAGATAACACACAAAATGAGACTGAAAGTGGGTAGGGAGGTGGGGAGCAGGGGTGGAGATGACAGAAGAGTCCATCCCGAAGAGCCCCTGGGAAGTGAAGAGCTGGCTCTCCCTGTGGAGCTCGCTGCTCTGCACTCCAAGCCATGGGAGCGGCCCCAGGGGTCTGGGCTGCTGAGCAGGGCTGAAGTGCCCTCGCTGGAGGTTCCTGGGGCATCAGAGTCCAAGAAGCAGGTGGGAAATGAGCGAGGGACTCTGCGGTGATTTCAATGTACTTTCGTGATAGGGAGTATTCTTTCCATGGTTATTGGCAGCTTGCTTTTCTTCTGAGAATTACCTGCTCAGAGCCTTTGCCAATCTCTCTCTCTTAGGCGACATGGGTTCTTGGACATTGGAGTGACATTATCCAAGGGGCTTGGTTTTGTGGGGAGATACCCGGGACAGCCAGAGGGCTGCGTGGACATGGCCGGTGGGGGAGGGAGGAGCACCCTGTCAGGCAGAGGCTCTGAATCTGTCACCCACAAACTCTGAAAAGATTTCAGAGTATCTGTGAATTTGGTTGGGGAAAAAATACATCTTTGTTTTCCGTTCATCATGAACACAGATAACAAAACCTGGGTCCTCTAGAGAGGGCTTCCTTTGTCCACTGGACATGGAGGGGAGGCCCAGGGCAAACAGGTTAAGCCTCCACCCCATTATTTCCAGAAGTTATTGCAGTGATGCTGATAGTAGGACCCCAGCTGCATACGCTTTTTGTCGTTATTTGACCCCTCAGTAGTGTCTGACTCTCCATGACCCTATTTGGGGTTTTCTTGGCCAAGATACTGAACTGGTTTGCCATTTTCTGCTCCAGCTACAGTTGAGGAAACTAAGGCAAAGAGTTAAATGACTTGCCCAGGGTCACATAGCTAGTAAGTACCTTGAGGCTGGATTTGAACCCAAGTCTTTCTGGTTCCAGGCTTGGCCCTCTATCCTCTGTGCCACCTGGCTGCCAATTGAGACCAAGTGTCTCTAGTGGGCTACTGTGCTAAGTAGTAAGTGGCTCATGGCAGAAAGGATATTCGTTGGCCAGTATCACCACCCAGGGGTTCTGAATCCTATCCTGCCCAGGAAATGTTTATTTTGGCCAACGATAGAGCAGCTAGGAATGAGTTACTGGGTTTGTAAAGTTGTTTATTGAGTGGAAAAAATTTCCAAGAATCAGACACTGAAAAAGGTTAAAGTTTGATTTGTCACCTCTATACCGCCTCCCAAAAGAGACCCCCTGCCCCCAAAATGGCCATCACCCAGTGTGGAGGGGGACCTGCCAGATGCCAGAGTCTCAGTTGCTTTATGTTTCTGCTAGAGGAAGGGTCAAACTGACCTCACCAGCACTATTCACGTGAACATCCGTGAACATCTGTGAACTTTTCAACCAACATTCTTTCCACCTCCTCAATTTGACCTCGAGATATCCTGGCTCTCTCTCCCCAGAGGACACAGCATACCTTGCAGCCCACTCCACTGGGGGCCATTCCTTTTCCTACTCCCGGACTCAGGCCAAGAGGAGACAGAGGCATACTCTTTTCCACAACCTCCCCCTGTTCCAGACCATTCTCCTACCACTGTCCTTAAATGACCATTCTCTTCCCATGTTTTTCAGTGACTTCAGTACCTGAGTCATGGGCTTCCTTTACCCCATTCCTTGACATCAACTTTGGTGCTATTAAAAACTGACCATCTGACCACACAATTTTTCAACCTCTCTAATGCCAGTCACCTCATTCTTGAGTCTACATCAATCCATATATCACCATCATCATCACCTCACCCTAGGCCTCCCCATCTCTCCAAATTATGCTTCCTCCAAGATCCAAACCTTCCAAATGCCACTCTCATCAAATCTCAGAATAGCAGAATGGGGAGGGAACTCAAAACCCACCAAGGCCAAAGGTTTTGGACCATTTTTGTGATATGGGCCCCTTCAGCAGTCAGTTTATTGAAGGTTACAGACTCCTTTCTCAGAATCATGTTTTTAAATGCAAAAAATAAAATACGGGGGATAACAAAGGAAAATAATAAGATTGAAATTCTATTATCAAAATATTTTACAAAATATTTCAGGCTAAGAATCTCTGATCTAGTCCAACCTGAGCCCAGGTCCTCTCTTCAACATACCCAACCAATGGACATCCAGTCTTCAGTGTGGGCGGATCTGTTCCTTTCTGAGTTATTTTTTCCCACTTTTCCATCACCATTTGAAGCTTCACCTTAAACATAAATAATTGTACTTAAATGTGCCATTCTGTCACATTCACTCTCTGACCACAACCTCTTAGTCCTCTGCTCCTTTCCTCTTTCCAGATCATAAATCTACTCTCTGCCCTTTTGATGACTTTGGGTTCCATTATCTGTCCTCATTCTCCTGAACCATCTTGCATATTCTAATTCCACTGGTCTCCATAGGCAGCTGTGATCCATAGTTTACCATTCCAATGTTTCACAAAGTCAGGAGATACTGCTCTTTAATTTCTTAGTAGTCTGCCTTTTCACTGTCCCTGACCCATGAATCTTCAGCCCTGGGTAAGCCTTAATGATGATTTCTCTATCGCTGTTCCAGGGCTCTTGAGTGATACTAGAGAAAGTCCTGGATGAAGATTTCATCCCCTGCCAATCCATGATACCAGCTTGGCCTTCTTGGTTCCTGGGCAGTTCTGGTACTATGTCCACTCCTCATGACTGGGCCAGATCTTTGCATCTTTCCTCTACAACCTGTGTCCTCTAACCTGGTCACCCCCTGACCTCTACTCCATAGAACTAAGAAGCTCAAGATTATCCGAAGTTAACGTGTCAGGCTCCTCTCCTCCTTCCCTGTGGTTACAGGAGATACATCCCACTCCTCACTGAGGTCATCTTTCTCACTATACCCAACTATGTACTCCAGGGTCTTTCCATGTGGGCCCTCTTACCGGTCCCCTCACACAACCATACATCTTCTCCTTTTGCATTGGTGGTCTCCTCTGCCTAGGACGTTCTCCACCTTCATGGCAGCTTCTTGGAATCCATGTTCCTTCAAAGCTCTCAGCTCAAGCTCCCACTTCCCTAGTAAGACTTTCTTGATGTCCCCAGCTCTTGGTTCCCTCCCTTCCCAAATGGAGTTGTTTTCATTGTGTACATGGTCTGTGTATTTATATCTGGGTGCACAAAGTCTTAAAGTAGAGTGTTGGACTCAGAGTCAGGGAGACCAGAGTTCGAATCTTCCCTCATGTTCTTACTAGCTGTACCACCCTGGTAAGTCGCAGGAGCTCTCTCAGTCTCCGATTCCTCATCTGTAAACTGAGGATTAATCCTAACCCCTACTCGCAGGATTGTTGTGAGAACCAACTGAAACAGCATCTGCAAAATGCTTCAAAAACCTTAAAGGGCTATGGAAATGTTAGTTACTATTTTCATTACAGGTTGTCTCCCTCACTAGATATTTGTATATCATATATTATCGAACATAATAGAATCATATCTCATATGTTACGTAAATATAAGGCATTATATGTTGTATAATTTTAAATAATATTTATACAGCATTGTAAAGTTTTCAAATGTTTTGCATCTGTTATTTTACTTGAGCCTTATATCAACCCTATGAGATGGATATTATTGTTTTCTCCAATTTACAAATGGAGAAACTGAGGCTGAGAGTGCTGTAGTGACTTACTATCTCAAGATCCTACAGCTATGAAGTGTCTGAGGCAGCTCTAGAACTCAGGTCCTTTTGACTTCCAGTCCAACATATCCATGCCACCCACAGTAGCCATCTCTAGGTATGATGTTGTCTCCTGGAGGGTAGCAAGTATTTAACTTTTGTCCTTGTCTCCCCAGTGCCAAGCACAGGGCCTGGCACTCAGTAGGTGCTTAATAAATGCTTGTTGATTAATTGGTCAATTAAGGTTCCTTCCCTGCCTTTCACTCTTGATTCTGTCTTTTTCTATCTCTCCAAGCCCAGCTCCTGGGATCATCCCCTTTCTTTGGCGCAACCTTACTCTCTTTTGCTACCTGTGTCTCCCCTTCCTATGGGAATGCTGAATTCAAGCTATTGTTTGGAAAGTCTTCCTTCGACCTTTCTAGCCCATCTAGTTAAGCCAATTCTTATCTTTGTCTTCCCTTTCCTGGTAAATTTACCACTCCTCCATTTTCCCCAGTTCTCTCCCATTCCCTTCTCTGTTCTCTCTTCCCTCCTTTGTGATGCAGATTCTCTCTCCAACCCTGAGGAAATGCCTGTCTTCGAGGTCGAGGATGATTCACTCACTAATCAACAAAGCTCTTGTCCTTCAGTTATCCTCCACCTTTCTGTAACTCCTGATGCCATTAACCAGCTCCTCCTCCTGAGGATATTCTCTCTCATTGACTTCAGACACTCCTATCTTTGAAGAAATTCCCTCTTCTCTTTCTCTGATCTTGCATCTTCTTCCAAACCCTTTAATGTGGGTGTTCTTCAGGACTCCTAGTATGAGTAAACACAAGTCTGTGTTGAAGGAGATAGGTCTTGGAACAGAAGTGGACAGAGAGATGATGCCAAAGTCATGGGCAAGAATTTCAAGTCATGGAACGGAATGAGCCAGAGGCTCAAGGTCAGAGAACTCAGAGATCATCTAACATGACCCATATCTCAACAGGAATGTCCTCTAAAGTAGCTCTGATGAGTGGGTACACAAGTTATGCAGGAAGACTTCTTAGCAGTGCGCAAGTATTTGGCTGGGAACAGGCATGTTCACATAATTCAGTTTACAGTTGGTATGGCTTCTATTTTCCTTCCTTCCTCATGGCATTTATTCACAATTGTGTAGTTAGAATTTAGATTTTTTTGTGTTTTCCTATTTTCCCAGAACTGGATTCTCCCCAAGAGTCTATGGTCATGGAAGAATACCTACCTTTCTTTTCAGCTCCCTGAAATTTGCTTTCTTAAAGTCTAGGACTTATGTCAATTAGATTCAACAAGAATTTATGCAGTAGCTACTCCATATTGGGTACAGGAGATAAAAAGACAAAAATAAAGCCTCATGTCTCCTTCAAGTCCCTTATTCAATGAGGGGAAGCAGCATAAACATCAATAAGTATATATGAAGCCTGTTCAGGTCAAATACAGTGATTTTGAGAGTCATCCCTGGGGAGGAGCCAAGATAGCGGAGTAGAAAGATTCACATATGCTACCTCCGAACCCACAGCCCATAAATTTCCTGTAAAAAGAACTCCCAACAAATTCTGGAGCAGTGGAAGCCATGCAGCAACGGAGTGGAGGAGATTTCCATTCCAGAGAGCCCTGAAAAACCAACCCAAAGGTCCATCGCACACCGAACGGGAGTAGAGCCCAGCCCTGCCTTGGCCGCATGGCACCAAGAGGAGCAGATCAGAGCAAGCTTCAGGGACGGAATCTCCAGCGGCCACGAAGGTCCTTCAACCCACAGGTACACAGGTCAGTGAGAGAGACTTCTGGGCTGGCGGAGAGGGGAGTGGGGTGTCTCCATAACTCAGGCCCCCTTGGGAGGCAGTGGCAGAGACAGCAGGCAGACAGAGGCTCCTGGAGCAGGCAGGAGCTCGAGTCCATTACTGAAGGTCTCCACATAAACCCCCTGAAGGAACTGAGCCTGGGAGGTTGCCCTGCCCCTACCTGAGAACCTGAATTTAATCTTACCCTGAATAGCAGCTGGGCCTACCGCTGAAAGCCCTGAGGCTGGGGAGCAGCATTTGAATCTCAGACCCCAAGCACTAGCTGGGCAGATCTAGGCAGGGGTGGAGAAGAATCTCAGAAGTCAAGTAACTGGCTGGGAAAATGCCCAGAAAAGGGAAAAAAATAAAACCATAGAAGGTTATTTTCTTGGTGAACAGATGTTTCCTCTTTTCCTTTTTGAAGAGGAAGACCAATGCTTACCATCAGGGAAAGACATAGTAGTCAAGGTCTCTGTATCCCAAACATCTGAAATAGATATCCAATGGGCTCAGGCCATGGAAGAGCTCAAAAAGGATTTTGAAAATCAAGTTAGACAGGTGGAGGAAAAACTGGGAAGAGAAATGAGAGAGATGCAAGAAAAGCATGAAAAACGGGTCAATACCTTAATAAAGGAGGCCCAAAAAAATGCTGAAGAAAATAGCACCTTGAAAAATAGGCTAACTCAATTGGCAAAAGAGGTT
>CM053770.1:682255453-682387953 GCA_028658325.1 Potorous gilbertii
TACAGTTTTAAAGTAGAAGCCACTGGAAGATGCTCCAGGACCCTAAGACACTCTCTGGGAAGGGCAGAGCAGCAGCTACCAGCCCTTTGCTCACCCCAGCTGCTGGGAGAGGGCTGGATGGTCCACCTCACATCTTTGATGCCATTTGTAATGCATGGAAGAAATACCTACTGCGTGGTGATACCAGACCACACTAATCTACTGTAATTTCCTGTCTCCTTCCTATAAAATTCTTCAGAGGTCCAACTTGGGTCTTGGCAAGTCAGGATGCTGGAATTTTTAGAACATCTAAGAAGTTGGAAATTTGAGCTGCTTTTTGATACTGGGTTTTAGATGGTTTGCAATGGAAATCAGCCCTTTGTTGCAGTTTCAGCCATGGGATCAGCCATCCCAGCAGTGCCATTCTGCTCTGTGACTTTAAAAATGGCTATGTCCTCCCCTCAAACACATTTCTGCCAACCCGGGGTTTAGGGAGCTGCAGTATTAAACAAAAGTTACTCTTCTAGATAGGGCTAGAAGCAGGGTTTCATGGGAACCAGAAATAACTCAGGGGTCACACACACAAATGGAAGTGTTTACTAAAAGAGAAGCGTTGGGTGGTACCTAAGTGGGAGATGCCCCAGTTTTGAGTTCTCTTAACAAGGAAGCAGGATGAGAGCCCAGTGGGAAGAGGGCTGGCTCTAGAATTAGAGGATCCGGGCACAAGTCCTAGATGGGCCACTGACTTTGGGCAAGTCTTCCCATCCATCAAACCAGAGAAGTTGGACTGGATGACCTAGGCATAGTGGACTTGGAGTCAGGAAGGCCTGAATTCAAATCCAGCCTTAGATACCTACTAACAGAGTGGACAAGTCACTTGCCTTCTCCCTCTCTCAGCTTTCTCATCTATAAAGTGGGAATAGCAATGGCATCTATCTGCCAGGGTTGCTAAGAGGAAAGAATGAGATATTTGTAAAATGCTACGTGACCCTTAAAATGCTACATAGATGCTACTATTTATTATTTTTATTACAGTTCTAAATCTACCATTCCTTTGTAATACTAAGCAGATCTGTCATTGTAGCCAATGAAAGAAATTATGTGGCCCAGGCTCCACAGCCAGTGAATGGTGGAGTCATGCCTGGAACCCATGTCTCCTGATTTCCAGGCCAGGTCTCTCTCCACCATCCTGTGTGCACTAAGTCCCAAAACGTATTAATAACCACACATTCCACAGAGGCAGAGGCATAACTAGGAATGTTTTCTCCTGGGAAAAAAATAGTTGAAGGTAATGGGAGGGCTATCACAGAGAAGAACCAAACCATGGGCAAAGGCATGGTCCATCCCCTCCCCTTTACTGAACAGCCTACATTCTATTCCGCTGCCTTCTCCTGTGACTTGCTCCTAACCCCTAGCCTCTCTTGGAATTGGGGAAAGGCAGACACAGGACTTCCTCCATGACCAAACAGTTCTGAACAAGTTCCTCAGTTAATCAATAGAGTAACAAAGTTACCTGGTCCCACCTGGAGGAAGACATCTATCTGCACCTGGGGCAGATCCCTAACTGCTGCCCTGGATGCGAATATTTGTGAAGAAAACAAAAAAAAAACGAGCAACAAATAGTGTGAGATCACTCATTTTTCTAACCCTCTCATTCAATTGTGTTCAATTCACTTCATTTCAATGAACATTTATTGGGGCAAATAGGCTTTGATGAGAGAAGACAATTATCCAACAAATATTAATAAATTCTTACTGTGCCAAAAAATCATGTAAAATAATTAGATACAAATAAGATATAGAAAGTAAATGGAAGGTACTCTTAGAGAGGACTTCACAGTAGCTGATTGGATTGTGGAAATGGTAGAACTGCTTGACCCAGCAGAAAACTGGTAAAAACTCAACAAACAGATGAAAACAACCTATCAGAAGACTGGCCAGTCCTCTGGTGGAACATAGCGCCAAAAATGTCACCCTCCCCTGGAAACTTCATGAGGACTCTATAAAGGAAGAAAAGGGCCAGGAGTTGGAAGGTACCCATTGTACCTACACTCTATTTATAAATATGTCTCACTACAATGATACTTTAGGTTTTGTTCCACACTACCCTCATTTGGGGGAGGGGGAAAGGGAAATGTTTTGTATCAAAGGATCTTACTATTCCTTTTAAATAAATCCATTTTCTAAAAGCTAATAGAGTTTAATTGTTTGGGTGATAATGGGGAGAACACTGATGGGGGCTCAGGAGGAAAGTATTAGAAACCATAAATCCCTTGTAATTACTCATAAGCCTGAGACAAATAGTAGATGGTGATTGCAGTCTGTGAGTAGGAGTGGGAAAAGGGACCTCACAGGGCACTAGATTATATTACTGCTGAGGATTGACATCCTTCTCAGCATCTATAGATTCTTTCCTCCATTTAGAAAATTAGGATATTTGCCCATTTTACATCCTCTTTACATCTTCCCATTGTCAGGCGATTCTGAGATCATGCTCTTTCAGTAACCTATGTCTAATTCATCTAGATCTGGAGGCTTCGTGACATTTGAATTTAGCAGTTTTCTGATACCATGGGAGATGATGGAGTAAGCTTTCTTTTTACAGACTCATAGGACATCAGAGTTGGGAGAGTCTTCAGAGGATAGAGGGTTCATGGAATAAAGGATATGAGAGCTGGGATGGCCCTTAGAATTAAACAATGTAGAGCTGGGTGGAATTTAGACTAGAGAATATCAGAGCTGTGAAGGACCTCAGAGCATGGAATGTCAGGGCTAAGAATGACCCTACAAGTCATCTACTCTAACCCCTTCATTTTGCAGCTGGGAAACTAAGGTCCAAGGACTTGGCCAAGGACAACACAATGAACTGTCTCCAAATCCCACTGTAAGGTGGGCTCTACCTTTTAGACAGGGAGCTCCATTTCAGGGCATATAATGTGGTTAATACGTGCTAATTCTCTTTGGTATTATAGCTGCCTGTCCACTAACCATACAAATGCAGGAACCTTCTGGTCCATAGGTCTTCTGGTCTTTGTCTTTATTCATTTTGTGGTATAAGTAGCAAGAGGAGAGACTTCTGATGTATTTATTAATGGAGGATAAAGCACATCAACAAATAGTTCTGAGCAAGTTCTTCAGTTAATCAATAGTTACAAAGTCTTTGCCATCAGATGAAGGTGACTGCTTAAGAATCAGCTGACATCCTTGGGTGGCCTTAAAAAAGTGAATTGGCCAACTCTAGATTCCCTCAGCCTCGAGTTTGGTCTTTGCTGTTCCCTTGGGCTGTTTGCCGAGTTCAACAGGCAGGGAAAGGTCTCTCACCTCTTCCACTCCCATTGCAGGAGCATCATGCAGCGGCACCCAGAGGACTCCAGGGACTGAACGTGGAGCTGGATGGAGGTGCTGGTGAGAGAGCCAGAAGCCTGGACCCACGACCTGACCCTCAAGATGCGGCAGCACTCAGGAGGGGGTGGAGGAGGGAGCTCCTTTCAGTCACTCCTGGGGAGGGGCTTCTGGTTCTTCTCAAAATTGCACAGAAGTACACCGGGTCAGTATTTCAGCTGAACTTGAATTCGGTAGTGGCTGAGACCACAGTCAAGCATCAGAGCCTTGGGAGTGACCCAGGAGGAGGTCAAGGGTCCCCACGGAGCAGCTGAACCGACAGTCAAAACACTTGCAAGGAGCCTGATCTCTGTAGGGCCCCACTCCTAAACTGACAGCTCATGAGCCCCCTCTAGTGTGCAGTCTTTGGTAGCTTGCCACCAAAGTGTCCCTGCAATGCAGCCTTTCCCTTAAGAAGAGATCTTTCAAAGTCTTTTAGCTCCCAGGTCCAGGGAGTTGCTCAAGCCTAGGATATTAAACCTGGGAGAATCTAGAAAATCTAGAACATTAGAATTGGGGTGACGTTTAGAATATAACACATCAGATCTACAAGAGACTTTAGACCACAGAACGCTCCCCAGAGGGACCTCAGCACATAGGAAGACAGAGCTGGAGGAATGCCAGGGGTTCTCTCAGCCCTCCAGCGGGTCATACCCAAAGCTGAAGGCTGGAGCCAGCCAACTGAGTTGGACCTCAGGTTCCTAATGCCAGCCAGCAGGTATTAAATGCCACTTTTAAAAATTCTTTTCTCTAGTTGTATTCTTTGAAATCTGTCTACTCTGAATAAAAGGGAGAACATTTTTTCCAACTCTCTTGAATTCTTATCCTGTCCCTTGTTTCTTGATATCTTTCATACATATATCAGAGAACATATCCCAAATGATACATATATCATTTGGGATTGCTGAAAAGATGTAACAACAGAAATAAACCTGTTGGATGACCCTCTGATAAACATCAGGGTAGATTTAAACAGGGAGATGTGCTCCACAAAGCCTAAAGTGCTCACCACATACTCAACGCAGGACCTGGGTCTGAGGGATTCTTTCGATGCTCCTGTTTGTGCATGACATTATGTTGTTTGAATCAAGGCCCAGAACCTCTTGTCATCACCCAAAGGGGTCAGGCAGTCCATCCACATAGGAATGACAAAATGAATGAAAAACATTTATTGTCCAGAATTAAATACGGATCTGAATTATCCATATAAAGAGTGTCTATCGGTGTGTATGTCAGGGGAAAATAGTACAGGTGCCTAAGAAGCTTGGCTTAAATTGAAAAGGAAGATGAAGTTGATACAGGAAATTTATTTTGATTGATGCTACATATTTGTTGCAAGTGTTTGCTTTTTTTTTGAGGGAGCAAGAAAATAGGTTTTTATTCATTGAAAAAAATATTTTTAGAATGAAAAGGGAAGTGGGTTGGATTAATTTATGAGAAATGTCAAAACATGTTTCCTGCCCCTTGAGCTTCCCCAAAATCTCCAAGGCCATCTCTTCAGTATAAACCAAGGGTGGGAAACCTGTGGTCTTGAGGTCACACGTGGACTTTTAGGTACTTACCTTTGGTCTTTTGACTAAATTCAATTCAAAAAGCCATACTTAAGGATCTGGAAGGCCACAGATGACCTCCAGACCACAGGTTCCCCACCCCTGGACAAACATTTTACCCATGTTACTAAACACAGAGATTGGAACCCCACTGCCTTTGAAGAACTCAAAATGAGTAGTCCAGGCAGGTAGGGTGGGGGGTAGAGGTGAGCAGGTTGAAACTCAATGAGAGACTGTGAATAAAGACAGGAGTAGGGCCATTGTCTGTCATCAAGGAATGTTAGAATGGGAAGAAAAGTTGGGCTGGTCACCAGCAAGAGCAAGGCATGTCAAGGGGACTGCAGATGGCACTGCATTCCTCCATGATGTCAGAAGAAATTGAGGAAGGCTGCCAGCTCATTGACTGAGTGGTCCCTGGGGGTGGACTTAGGGGAAGACAGAAGCCAAAATCACAATGGATGGGCAGACACCTCCTCTGGGGCTCCCAAATGGGTGAGCTCATGTATAGGTTTGAATATCATGCCTCGGGCCACACCAAAAACCACCCTCTGGTAACTTCCCTGGGAAAGAACAGAGTAGAGGGAACTCAGGGACTTTTGTCCCGACCATGTCTCACCAACCACCCACCGAAACTCTCAGCCATCACTACATGTTCATACTCTATGAGGAAGACTCTGCACTTCTGAATTTTTACCTTCTCTTTTTTTCTATCTGCCTGAATTCCCCCTCCCTCCCGCCCCCTACCTTAAGGTAATTTAGTCTCCTTTTCTTTGTTCCAGTCCTCCCTCCCTCCCCCTTGCTCCCCTCACAGCCCATAATGCATAAACTAAGTTTATCAGTATTGTTGTAATGATAGCACGATGGCTTCTTCTTCCTCATTTGAGTTTTATGTTTGATAGTCTGTATTCTAAAAACAAACAAAAAAGAACCACTCAGAGGTGTTTTATGTTATGCATCCCTTGGAGTGGGGATGGGAGGTGGCAGCGTCTGGACCCAGATGATTCTGGAGGTGAAAGTGAGGCTGGTGACTTTGCACAGCTGTCCTCCTCACTTAAATTCAATTCATTTGCACACCATGGCAACCCCTTGCTGATGTCTTGGTCCTCTTCAAGAACAAAGGGCAAGGCATTGTGACAGAGGAAAGGGTACAAGTTTTAAGTCAAGAATCTAGGTTCAAATCTCATTTCTGAGAGTTATTTCCTTGTGGCCTTTACCTAGGGCCTCAGTTTTCTCCTCCATAAAATGAGGGAGTTGGATCAGATGGCCTCTGAGGGCCTCCCTAGTTCTCAATCTGTGATCCTACTTGTCGTATGTCCTGGGGTAAGACCCTCATTCTCCTTGGGTCTCAGTTTCCCCCTCCATCAAAAGGCATTTAGACTAGAGAACTTCAGTTATCTCTTCCACTCCCCTCAGCAATGGCTCCTGGCCCTCAGGAGAAGACTCTCCATCCCTGCCACCCTGGGCCCCTTCTGGTTTCAAACTAACTGTAGAACATCTTGAAAGCTCTTCCAAGAACAGAATAAATTACTTCCTTATGGAAATACAAGTCTATTGTCACTTTCCCAGTCTTAGATTTCTGAGGGAACTGAGTGCTTCTGCCCCACTGGCTGATCTTTTCACTGTACACAAGTGTTGGGGGTGGAAGAGATTGGAGGTGGAGGAAGGAGGTCAGGAAGAGAGTTCAAAGAAAGAACTGGACTTTTGGCAAACCCAACTGCGGCAAGAGTTCCCATCATTCAAAGTTAGGGCATACGCAAGAGTAGAAGCTTTGGGGGTGAATGTGGCTGGCATGCCTTTGCCAGCTGGTTCCACAGAGAATCATCTCAGGGAAATCCAGCTCCTCTTACCAAGGCACAGAAACAAAAAGAAGCTGGTTGCGGAACTCCAGAGAGCCTCTTCAAGCTCTATTACCTGCAAGCTTCACTTCTACTTCTTCGTCATCCGCTTCCTATTTTCTTGAGTCAAGGCTTTTCCAGTAGACTTTCTTTTAACCTAAAAGGACAATGGAATGATTCCGACTGATCTGGTGAATGTCTAGAAGGTGAGCTCCAGGGGAGAAGTGAGTGGGCACCTTCAGGCCCCAGGAGATACAACATGCAATGCTGCACTGGGAGTCAGAGGATCAGGAGTCAAATTCTGGTTCTGTCAATTGCCAACTGTTTGGCTTCGGAAATGACATTTTAGCTTGTAGAGCCTCAGTTTCCTTTTCTGTAAAATGAGAGAATTGGATTCCAGGACCTTTAAAGTTCCTTTTACTTCTAAAATCTGTGATTCTGTGCTTACAACCAAATGAGATAATATACGGAAATCACTTAGCAAACCTTCCAGCTCTCTGTGGGTGCAAATTATTATAAATTACTATTAGTCATCATTAGCATTAGCATTCCTTTTAAATGATCTGGACCTGTGCTTTCCACACAGGGAACTCCCAAGACATAACTCTCTCCCAGCATCTGTCGATGCCTTCTCTGCCACATTCTTAAGGAGTTACCTGGGGCACCAAGAGGTTTAGTGACTTGCCACAGCTAACATGTGACATTAGTATAGGGTGTAAGGTGTGTTCAGGGAGGACCAGTACCTTTGGTGTGATGGCTGCTGAGCCTTTTCGGGGCTCTTTGGTGTCCACCTGTTCCACCTAACTCCCACCTGTGGCTCCAAGAAGCTGCAGCATGCGCAGTGGCCACACCTTGGTAAACCATTTTGGCAGACAGGACAAACCAGGTGGAGGTTAACCAAGGGTTCTCAAACCCATTGGTGAGTTAGGGAGGTGTCTACCCCAAGCATGTGAAAACTTCATCTGGTGAAATGGGCAGATGAGAACAATTTGTTCCAACAGCCATGAAAGCAGATTAAGCAGGTGATGTGGAGTGCTTAGAGCTTGGTTAGATACCAAAGACACCAAGGTCTTCCACTGCATGTTGAGCCATCGCCAGCTGTCTTGATTCTGTCCAGCCACTGGACTATGATGACTCAGGAGGAGAGAGTGAAGCTGATGACTTCATGCAACTCTGCCTCACTTAAATCCAATTTATGTATGAATCAAAAGACATCACCCAGACTATGTCACTATTATGCCTCAAAGTCCTGTGGTGACAGGCAAGTGATGAAGCAGCAGGTGCAGATACACTAGGAGTTGTAGCCATGATCCTGCACACAGGTGGCCCAGGACGTAGGGTCGTTTCTCACTGGAAGCAGCAGTGGGGCTCAGCAGCCCCTGGGTGTCTGAGCAACCTTATAAGTTTTGCACTACTTACCTCCTCGTGTGAGGAAGGGGGCTACAAAAGGTGCCCTAAACATTGCCTGCTTGCCCAACCCTGGCCTGATTACCACAGCAAACATTGCCTGCTTGCCCAACCCTGGCCTGATTACCACAGCAGGCAGGGAATCCCACTGTGAGGTCAAAACACAAAAAAAATGTACGAGAACTTCTGGTGTGGAAAATAATTAATAAATGCAAAAAGCAGCACATCAACTAGCACAACAATGTGTCTTTAGTCAGCTTGGTGCTGACCATCTGATGACTGTGACTAGTGACTTTAGTGATACCTCAGCTTTGCTGAAGAGGTGACTTAGAATAGCCCAGACCAGGAGAATCTAATTGTTTGATTAAATAGGCCTCATTAATAATGTCTTGGTGTGGTCAGGGAGTTTAATGTACTGCAAAAGGCTGTTGCTGGGCCAGGCAGAAATCACACACTTCCTTCCTCGTTGACCCCTATAAGTTTTCCCAGACCCTGTGACTGGCAGGAGGAACGTTTACTAAAAGGCAAGAGAGTTGTGGAAGGGATGCGGAGGCCAAGAGAGTGACAGGGCTAGCCACCTTGGAGCCTGGGTCCTGCCAAAGAACTGCTGGGCTGGAGGCTGTGTCTCTGACAGCCTCTCCCATGCCCAATTAAAACTAGACACCATGATTTCTCCAGCCTCTTCTCTCTCCTCTTTGCTCCTCCCTCTCTCCTGGAGAACGTGTGACTTTCCAAAATTTTTTCTCCATTCCTCAAAAGCTGATTTATTGTTCAGTCTTACTTTGTCTTTTAGGATGGCAATCATGACAAACATGATTAACTCCCCCCTTGTTAATCCACATCTGTTATTTCTCATATGCAATCCATAAGGGAACAGGAGGGTTCAGAGAAAGATTTACAATGGGGGCATTTAGCCAGAGAAGTTCTCTGGTTGGAGAGCTTAGATTTATTTTTACAATAGCCAAAGGTGGGATAACACAAACAGGGCTCTCTTCACAGGAAGCGAGTTAGCACTCACTTAGGGTGCTTGGGGTGGAGGTGGAGGTGGGTGGGGGTGACTGTAACTAACTGGGCTGGTACTAGAGGTGTATGGGGTGGGGGTCTAGGTGTTCAATATTTTTCTTCCCATTATCCCAAGTCCTGGTTTAAAAGAAAAATTCTTCACAGAGGAGAGGCACCAAGGCAGTGCCTGGAAAGACACTTAGAGGGAGGGACTGAGTGAGGAATTGTCCCGACCATATAAAGAGGTAGTAAGAAAGAGCTCTGACCACCCTGCTCACCACCTCTGGACCATTATTAGAATGATAATAGCCCACATTTATATAGCACTTTAAGGCTGTTAAACCTGCCCAAGGTCACTCAGGCACCAAGGGTGAGAAGTAGGCATCCACACTCTCCCCTCACTCTATCGTCATCATGTTATTGTTACATTGACTGTAAGTGAGAGCTTAGAAGTTCCATTGGACACTGATGTCCATTGACAAATATGCTGAGAGAGGAAACAGTAACTCCTGTTTCTCTCCTGCCATAAGGTCTGCAAAGGGCTTTCCTCCCAAACACCCTGTGAGGTGTGCATTGCAAGTGGTATTTTGCTCTAATTTCCATTTTACAGATAAAGAAACTAAGGAGACTAGGAGAGATGAGTAACTTGCTCATAGGCAATCCACTGAAAAAGTGCCAAGTCCAGATATGAACGCACACCTGGAGGCTGAGTCCAGGGCTTCTCTTCCTTTACCTCTCCCTTCCACAGTTCTCTCTTTCCTTCCCCTTCCCTTTTCTCTATTTGTTGCTTCTGCCAAGGACAACGCTGTTGCTGAAGAGGCAGTTCGGAAAAACTCTTGTAGTCCAAAGGGAATCCTTTTATAAATGAAAGCTGGCGTTTACATAGTGAGGTAGGTTTCCAAAACACTTCACATTTGTTACTTATTAGGCTCATTGGAGCCCACGGAGGATCGGTCAGTCTGGTAAGCATTCAAAGGTAGAAGGGACTTTGGATGTAACCCACTTCCCTCTGCTTGTTGCCCAAGAAAGCAATCATCATGGCCGAATTCAATCCCAGGACTTCTGCCTCCAACTCCAGGGTAATTTATACTCTTTCACTCTGGTTTTGTTTTTTTTTCTAAAGCAGAACTGTCACTCCCTCCTTTCCACGACATCTTCACAGCTGAGTGGAGATTACATTGGTTTGGTAGAGTTGTAGGAACATGGGTTCAAATCCAAGCTGACCGTGAGACCCTGAGTGGGTCACTTTTCTCTCTGAGGCTTGGCTTCAAGATACACAAAATGGGAACAATAATATTGGCCCCACCTAGCTCGTAGGCTTATCATGAAGCCCAACTCCTAGTGTGAAAATTCTCTTCACTGTGAAAACCACTCCTCCATAACATATAGGCTCAGGTAATTCCCTAAAGCAAAAAAGAGATCACATGGGTCAGAAGAAGGGTTGGAACCTGGTTGACTCTGGGGTAGATCTATCCATTACATCAGAACTCTGGACAATAGCAATCATCATCATTTATTGCTACGTAGGCAAATATATCATCCTTTTTAAAATCTCTTGGCTCACTTTCCCAATCTCTCAGCAAGGCAGTTAAGATTCCCAGAGTGTGGTCGGGTCCTGTTCCCCTCCAGAGATACAGGCATAACCAGGAAGGGTTGGGGAGAGGATTTCTAGTACTCTCAGTACAGAAACTTCCAGCCCCTGTCTCTCTCCCCCCAACGCATTAACATTTCCCCATGATCAATTTACCAATTAACATCAATTAGCTTTTACAGCCCCTGGCTGGAAAAGGTCATTGCACATTGTTAGCACATTTCTTTTCTCACTCCAAAGGAGACTATAAAATTATCACTGTCCTCAGAGAGATTGGAAATTCCTCACTGCCACATAAAGGGGCAAAAGATTGGTTCTTAAATCTGTTTCTTCTGCTTTATCTCCCTAGTCACACGTGACCAAACATCCCTCCTGAGACATGGACGTTCTAGCCCAGACAGCCACCTCAGGAGTTCAGAATGATGAGAGTTTTCAAGTACTGACTGGAAATTTCTGCAGGCAAGCCCTTCTCAGTCCCTGTTGCTCCTCCATTAGAAAGTAAGTTCCTTGAGGTCAGAGACCATCTTCCTTTTTGCTTTTATTCATCATGTATGCCTGACAGATTCAGAAGGCTTAATCCATGTTTCTTGACTTGCCTTGACATTTCTTTTTTAGAGTTCTTCACTGGTTCTGTTTCGTAGCCTGCTCACATCCACTATGTACCTATGCACTGCTCTCTGAAAGGTGGCCATTTCTGAGTTCTTTGAGGACAGTAGAGTTCTAGATCTTGAAAAAAATCATGATAATAGTTGAGATTTATGTATCACTACTAAATGACTTTCAGAGGGAATAGATATATGCTCAGATCCTAGATTCTTTTTGCATCTTCTTAAAACGTTAACAGAATTTTAAATGTGTCCAGACAGGACCACTCTCTACCCTGTGAATCACTGGAGTCTCACAAAGCTGCCAAGAGGCAGGAGTGCCAGGAATTGGTGCAATTAATCAGTTTCAGAGAGAGGAATGACTACGTGCTGGAGTAAAGGCACATGTCACATACATAAATCACAAGTGGGAGAAAGAGGGGAAAGGTGAACTACAAACAATTATTTCTAGGGCTTTTGCAGTTTTCCTGAGTCCACAATACAGGTGTTCTGGAGTCCTATGGGAACTGTATTATACTGTCTTGGGAGTCATTATTTGGTAGGTCACAGGACCAAGAGTTCTGTGATGGGAACACACAGTCTGATTGATTCACATAATGTGCACAGGCATAGGAATGCAGTGATCAGGAAAGTGTTGTCAAGGATTTGATTGATCAATTTAAGCTGCATTGTAAACGTCTGACTCCCAAGCCAGAAGAGGCAGCTCAGAGAAATCTAAATTTTTAGTATATTCATTACACATATCATATTGATTAATATGAAAATCATAAATCCCCTCAAAAACAAATGAGCTGTTTTATGCATTAATTTGCCTGGCTCTAAGTACTGTTCTCAACCCTTTAATTAGGTTATTGACTGAATCAATCCTTAGTTTATACACCTGGGTTAAACTCTTGGCTCTGGACTTTAAAATGGGGAGGAGAAAAGATGAGGAAAGTGGTATAGCAGAGGAGAAGGGATAAATTTAGACAATGAGTGAAATAAGGACATTGTGAAGACTTCTCATAATAAAATATGGGGAATATTGTATTTTCTAAATAAAATTTCTTGTCCATAAGGCCTCTCTCTGGATACCTGATTTCCAGGAATCCAGGACTGTGGGTAGTTAGGGCCCTTCCCCTCCCTTCTCTCTGTGAGAGTGCTACCTGAGCACTGATATTTTTACCAAATAAGGACATAATGAATTATAGCTGAAACTTAGAAGTTAATCAAATCTCTCTTTGATACTATGGCCACATCAGCTAAGCTCTCTCTTCTTCCCCTTGTCCTTTTTACTTTAGTTGTACAATAGCCACATCAGCAGTTAGTTAGGTATTAGATAAGGAAATGTGTTTGGATAGGTGGATTCTGGTTACCCGATTTCCTGGATCTTGTCTAGTTTTTCCACACTTAGACTGTGAGCCTGCCTCTCAGCCAATGGAGAGGTGGGATAGTGGGGGGTGGGATTCTCTGTGTTAGAGTACATGATGGTGTTTTGTTCTCTGTAAGATGCCTCCTTCCATTACCCCTGTCCTGGTGGAGGGATACCCCTTTCTCGCAAGAATTGAATAAAACACTTTCTGTTTTTACCTCAAGAAGCCTCTTAATTTATTTAAAATTTTGGGCAAAATGTAACCCACACAGAAATGAAGAGATGTACATAAAAAGTGTAAAGGGGAAGTAGAAACTAGTGAAATAGGGCTGGGAGGCAAAGAGGAGGGAGGTTATACATAGATTTGAAGAAGGATTCCTAAAGCAGAAGCAGATGCATAAACAAGCCCTTTCCAAAAAATCATGGGGCACCAGACTCAGCAGCTGACAGAGACAGGAGCAGAGCTCCTGGATATGTGGAGTAATCCTTGGACAAAGACACCTGGACCCACAGAAAGACTTCTGATGTGAGCAGGGAAGTTTTTCTGCCAACCAGAAACCTGAGTCAGAGAGCAGTAAGGGATGATGGGGAGGAGTAAAGGCAAACCTGTAATTCCCTGGTATTGTGAGCTATGTGTAGGTCTAGGGAGGGGATTTAGCCTCCCTCAAACCCTTGGTAGTGCTCTGAGTCTGGAGAGCTACTGCAAGTCCCTAGGAGAGGTGAATTCTGCTGAGAAAGGAGCTGTTTGGATATTTAAGGACTATAGTGGTGATTCTCTCCTTTCTTTTTTGACTGGCTTCTCTAATCATGTCTTATTAGCCTGAGTGCTTTCATAGGAGCAAGAATTCTATTTCTTGTACAGTGGAATGGAAGACCTGAGTCAAATTCTACTGCTTCCTGGATAAACAGTGGATGGCAGGGTGATTCAATTTTTATATTTATATTATATAAGGGAGGAAGATGTATAACTTTGTCTCTATAAACAGACTTTCCAGGTCACAAGAAAAACTATATTTGGTCGTCAAAACAACTTTGTGGGTTGATAGCACAAATATGACAAAGGAGAAACTGAGGCTCCAACAGATTAAATGACTTACCCATGATCTCTCTGCTCATAAGATTTAGCAGTAAGGTTTAAATCCAGGTCCTTAGAGACACCAAGTCTGGCATTCTTTTGTCTTCTCCCGTAGTTCCCAACCTATTCAAGCCTGAGAACCTCTCTTTCAAAATAATAAATAAAATATATTATTTATTTATAAAATAAAATAAATAATGCTTATTATGCGCTAAACACTTTACAATTATTTTATCATTTGATTCTCATAACAGCCATGGGAGTGTGAGAAGTGATGATTAATAACCAATATCTTGCGAAGTTTCAGAGACTCTCCCCTTCTAAATTCCTCATTTTAAAAGTTCAGTCAGGCGGACATTAACCCCGCCCCCCCCCCCCCCCCATTTGGTCTGACCCCACCTAACTTCGCTAGGAATTTAATCTAGGGTGGGGAGGCCCATTGTGTTCTATTCAAACTTGGGTGGAGACAGAACCTTTTCTGTAGAGAGCCCAAGTCTAGAAGTGCTCTGGTGTTCTGAGTAAAGATAATTTTCTCTGTCCAAGGGCAACATTCGTGGAAATTGTGCAAATAGAATGGGTGATGACTTCACTAACTCCCTTGACCTGCTTGAGCTTCCTTACTATCCAGAGGAGGCTGAACTGACCTGGGAATCAGAATTGTTCAATCAGGAGGCAAACTAAGCATCCCTCAAGCTTGACGTACCTGAAATTCATTTGCTAAACCCAGAAATCACTCCAAAGTATTGTAACACTGATCATTAATAATCAATATCTTGGGGAGGTCCAAGCCCCTTCCCCTTCTTCCACAGTCCTGATTTTAAGTTCAACTTTTTTTAGAGGAACCTTACTGATAATGAGATTACACCGATTCACTTTATTCTGGTCAGACCCCACCTAAGCTTGCAAAGAATTTAATCTTTAAAGTGGGAAAGCCCATTGTACTTTCTACTCAGACTTGGGCAGAGATAGATTCTTTCATCTCGATGATACAAGTCTGGGACTAGTCTGGTGTGGAAATATTTTCTCTGCTCAGAGGATCCTGAAGGGAGCTCATTTCTAACTGCAGCTCCCATGCATATTTCTGTCTTCTTTGAGAGAAATAAACATAACAAATACACTACCTAATTTTGTTTGTCTTTCTTAGACTGAACTCTGGAGGTTGACACATGATGATGGAAGTCATCAGCCCTTTTTTAAACTATGAACCCCGGCCACTATGACTACCTTTGTCTAAGGAGATGGCCAAATGACCATCCTTTTATTAATAACCTGCTAGCTTTATTAATAAAATGATTAAATTACCCAGAAACTATGTCTCCTGAACCTTTTTCAACATCACAGTTGGTAGGTGCTATTATTACTCTGATTTCACAGATGAGAAAACTGAGAAAGAGAAGTGACTTGCAAAGGGAATTTTATTTTTATTAAAAAATTTGTCATTTACATTGCTATCATTGGCTTTTTACACTACATGCATTTCTGAATACATCTTTCTACCCTTCTCTCCCTTAGAGTGATTGTGACAAAAGGTAAAAAAGACAACAAAGGAAAAAAAGAAGAGAGGCTAACAAAACTAACTGAGATTTCAGTGGAGCCCGGCAACATGGCAGTATTCCATACCCATAATCCTCCACCTCTCGCCAACAAAAGAAGAAAGGTTGGCTTTCTTTTCTTTGGGGACAGAGCTTGACTGGGATCTCTTTCTGACATCAAGAAAAGTTGACTTTAATAGTAGCAGTATTAATATCCATTAATTTAGAAAAACAATGACAAAAATGTTTTTATGAATTTGATAGGATTCTTACATTTTTAATCTCAACATCTCATTCACTTGAAAGACATTGATACCCTTGCAAGTGCATTCTACAGAAGGTATATTTGTTGACTGAGCTTGGTGTAAAGATGGATTCAGAAGGGCGGAGCAATAACCAATGAGTCCCCCCTACCCTTGAGTCCTCAGTCTACACAGTAGAAAAATGAGATTTTATAATCCCCTTTCCAATTCTTTTTTATCCTGTCCACACAAAATAGACCAAAGATGTAAAGGATAAACACCAAGTGAAGGCTACCACTTAATCAGCCAGAATTTGTTGTTTAGTTGTGTTCAACTCTCCATGATCCCATTTGGGGTTTTCTTGGCAAAGATACTGGACTGATTTGCCATTTCCTTCTCCATTATCTCATTTTACAGATGAGGAAACTGAGATAAATAGGGTGAAGTGACCTGCCCAGAGTCACACAATTAGTGTCTGAGACCAGATTTGAATCAAGGAAGATGTGCCTTCCTGGCTTCAGCCCTGGTACTCTACCCACTGTGCCTCCTAGCTACCCCTCAGTTACAATAGTGTTATTTAGAGTCATGGGCCTGTCAGGATGGAAGAAGAAACTCTGGTTGATGTCCAAAGTAAAGGGAGAATAATCCCTGAGATGTGTTTTTGTTTACCTTTGTGTTTTCAAGGCTAATCATCTGTTTAAACAAAGACTTCTTCTGCCTCTTAGTACTATAAGCCTTGTTTATGCTTCCCAAATTGTATATTTAAAAATAGATGGTCAAGATCTGAAAACATTTTGGGGTGGGAAAGGTCCAAATTAAGGATAATTTTTCAAGGAAATAAAACATTCACTTTGGGAGAAGAAAGCAAAACCAAGGCACCAAGAATTAATTAGATGATTGTTCTCTGCAGACATTAGCCAGTGTTTGGCCTTTAGCCAGAGCCGATTCGTAGAAGTCTGTAAATCTCCAGATGGACGTTCCTCATTAGACTGGAGGCTCGCCGTGAGCAGGGACTGCTTTGGTTTTTTCTCTTTCTTTGAACCTCAGTTGGCACAGCGTAAGTCCTTACCAAACGCCTGTAGATGAACTAACTGAATTTAGATAAATCCGGCCTTGATTCACCTCTCAATAAGTGTTCATTGTGCAAGTCTGAGTTTAGGGAGCTAGGACAGGGAGATACGGTCCCAAGGTTGCCGTTTCCCCCAGGCGTGAAATTGGATGCTTCGTTAGCTAATGGCCTGAGATAGATCCCTTCGGTCCTCAAGAGCCTCCTCCATAAAACAAGTGAGGAGTTGATCACTAAAGTCCCTCTCAGGGGTGAATAGTAATCATAACTGACATTGAAACAGCCCTACTGTGTGTGGGGACTTGGCAGTTATTATCTCATTTGGTCCTCACAGAATTATGTAGTATCTGAGGCCAGATTGAAACACAAGGCATTCCGACTCAAAACTCACTGTTTCACCTAACTGCCTCCTACTTGGGGGAAAGAAGGGAAAGAAAATTCTGGTGAACAGAAGCTACTACCCAGGGTGCTTGTGGCTGAATTTTTAAAGAAATTGAAAACCACTTCCCTAAAGCAGAGGTGATGCTACTTTACTATTTCATCAATTTCATGGAAGGGTGAACCCTGTTAATGCGAGTATGACAGCCCAGAAGGGCAACTTGCAGACTTTCACCTTCTCATTCAGGATGACTCATTCTTGTCCCCCCAGAATTCACCTTCTCATCCCAAGTGACTCTTGTCTGGGTCTTCACATGCAGCTATCCTCTCTATAGGACTGACCCTGGACACTAGAAGCCCTCTTAAAAGTGTTAAATCCTTTGTAGCACTTGGGCTGTCCACAGATTGCTAAAAACCTGTAATTCTCCCTCAAGACAGCAGTTACTGAACCAAAGATGAGTTCCCCTCCCCATAGGGGGCTGTTATAAGCAGTGAAAAGTATGCTGAAAGTCACCTAAACTTTCTCAAGCCTCAGTTTCCTTTTCTGTAAAATGAGGATCATGACAGCACCTACCTCACTAGCCTGTTATGGGAATCAAAGGAGATATTGCAAGGCTTGAGATCAGAAGGAAGCTGTATGGAGAGGAGAAAGAGGGAGATAACAAGCCTGAGGCCGGCCTGAGTCCTCTGTCTCCTGGTCTGTCTCTCCCTGCCTCCCTTCAGGACTGTCATCAAGGAGGTTACAAAACAATAGAGAGACAGCTCACAGGGATGCAGACCAACAAAGAGCAAGAATCTCAACTTATTGATCATTAGAAAGGAAGGGGAAGTGTAGTCTAATGGCAAGGGCATGTAGTGTTCCATCCAAGCAGGTTTGCTCCATTCTCTTGGACCATGAGAAGAGTGTGTTATAAAGAAAAAAGGTTGCAGCTCTTTGGGCTCTTCTGTTCTTTTACCCTTGCTTTAAATGCTCTCGGGATAACTTCTGTGCCCCATCTCTTACTAAGCTTTCTTTAAACTGGCTTCACCCTCTCCTTATTCTCTCCATTTTATGAGAGATATTGCTTCCCATCATCTTTCTCCAGAAGATTTACAAATGAATTTCTATTCTAAACCAGTGTCTCCCTAGGCTGCCACCTCTCTCCACTTGATAAGTCATGTCTGCTGAATAAGGCACTGTGTAGACTCTTCAGTAGACTCTTACTGTCATGGAAGTTAATTTCCATTGATTAAACTTCATTAGGAAATTATTATAATTGGTATTGATGTCTATTTCCTAAAGAACTAAAGCCATGCTAAAATGTAACTATTTGTACTTTGTTCTGTGTTTATAATTTTATTAGTCTAGGGAGTTAACAACCCCTACTAATATAGTTCAGCAACTGTTTCCTAAATTATAGACTACAGAATGGCCCAGATTTGAAGGGACTTGCCCAGGGTCACACCCAGTATGTTTCAGGAGCGGGACTGAACCTGATTCTTCCTGATTCCAAGGCCATTTCTTTATTTTATTTTATTTTTGGTCTTTTTAAAAAATTATTTATAGTTTTAGATTTCAATATTCACTTTTATAAAATATTGAGTTTTAAGCTTTTTCCCCCTCCCCAAGATGATGTGCAATCTGATACAGGCTATATATGGACAATCATATTAAACATATTTCCACATTAGTCATGTTGTAAAGAAGAATTAGAACCAAAGGGAAAAAAACCATGAGAAGAAAACAAAGGAAAAAAAAAGAGGAAATAGTTTGCCTTGATTTGAATTTCAACTCCCTAGTTCTTTCTCTAGATATGGACAGCATTTTCCATCATGAGTGTTTTGGAGTTGTCTTAGATCCTTGCATTTCTAAGAAGACCTAAGTCTGTCAAAGTTAGTCATTGTATAATGTGACTGTTACTGTGTACAATGTTCTCCTGGTTTTGCTCACATCACTCAGCATCAGTTCATATAAGTCTTCTCAGGTTTTTCTGATGCTCACCTGCTCCATTTCTTATGGATCAATTGTATTCCATTACATTCATATACCACAACTTGTTCAGCCATTCCCCAATGAGTGGGCCTACCCTAGATTTCCAGTTCTTGGTCACCACAAAAAAACCAAAAAACTGCTATAAATATTTTTGCACATGTGGGTGGGATACAGACCTCGCTGTGGTATTGCTGGATCAAAGGGATCACAGTTTTATAGCCATTTATGCAGAGTTCCAAATTGCTCTCCAGAATGGTTGGATCAATACACAACTCCACTGACAATGCAAGTAGTGTGCCAGTTTTCCCATACCTTCTCCAACATTTATCATATCCCTGTTTTACCATGTTAGCCAATCTGAGAGGTGTGATATGATACCTCAGAGTCATTTTGACTTGCATTTCTTTAATCAATAGTGATTTAGTGCATTTTTTCATGACCATAGACAGCTTTAATTTCTTCATCTGAAAACTACAAGGCCACTTCTTTAGCTGTGACCTCAGACTGCCTCATCCTTTAAAAATCCAGCCATTACTTTATCAACGAAGGATGAACACACATTACTTTATACAGGTAGCCAAAGGAAAAGAAGAGATAGTCATCTGAAGGAATATTTTCCTTTTTTTTTCAAAGGAAATAATGAAAAAAAAAGTGAGAAAGAAGGGGAGGGAGTCTAGTAGTCCCAGATCTCTACCACCTGTAGGGGCAGCCAGGTGGTATAGATGCTACAGTGAAAGACAAGGCTGGGTAAGTCTGGGTTCAATTCTTACTTCAGATATGTCAGCTGTGTGATCCTGGGCAAGAAATGACAAAAATGGATAGTTTCAGAAAAACATGAGAAGACTTATATGGACAGATGTAGAAGGAAGTGAGAAGAACCAGGAGTATAATGTATACCATAAAAACCACTATTGTAAAGACAAATGATTTTGAGAGAGTTAAGAATTCTGATCAATACAGTGATGCCTGGTGTGGGAGTACACTGCTGACCTGACAGATGGAGAAGAGAAATCTGCTTTTGGGTTTGGCCAATGTGGGGATTTGTTTTCCCCCACTCTGCTTTTTTGTTATAATATGGATTTTTCCCTCTCTTTTTTTTTTCCAGGATGGGGGGGGGGGTGGAGGGTGCAGAAGAGGAGGGCAATGAAAAAGAGAGAAAACAAATGTTAACTGAAAAAATAAAACGAAAAAAGAAAAATAAGACTCCAGTCACGTAACAGTTTGTTTAGGGGGCAGTCTGTCCTCTCCCTTTTCACCTTCATCTCTGCAGGGCTGGCAGGCCTCTTGCCTTACTCGTCTTTCATCATAAAACCCAGAAAACATTATGTAACTCTGAGATAAATAGGAGTGAAATATTATTTCCAGCTTTCCCATTCGCCGAAGCCCACATCTCGCATTTTTAAGACACAGAATTTTTTGTTGTTATTGGTGTTATTAGTTTGTATTCCATTAGAAACCAAATTTAGCAAGTTCCAGACAAAAATAGACTGCTGCCGCCCTCTGGCTCCCAGGGCTTCCTAAAGAGATTGCCAGAAGATTAAAACCATTTCAGGAGGCATTGTCTAGAATACCAATCAAGAAAGAGCCTTGGCCTTGAAATCGTTCGTTATACATTGTAACCATTTGTTATACATTGTAACCCATTGTAACACATGGGAACTCCCCGGAATTCCAATGTCAATATCCTCGGTCTCAGGCCACTCAAGTATTTCCTTAATCACAGCTCTGGAATTTCACAGACTAAATAGACAAACACACATTCATTCTAAATGTTTTCCTGATGGGAAATAAAGTGCTTTCCTGACAGAAGAAGGAACGAAGTGACACAGCTTTCCCCATCCTCTACCCCCACAATAGTTTCTTTTTTCAGAGACAAATGAGCATCTCCTTCTAAGACTGGGGGGAGGGGGGAGGGGAATGTCTCCCTCCCACTCGTAAATCTGATGTCTTCAGATTTTTCTTCTCCACCCAGGATGGGACTATGAGAAAGGAAAGGAAAGGAATCACTTTCTGCTTCCCACCTGGTGAGTTCAAAGTACAAGCATACAAGGCATTTTTGGCAGAGCTGAGCTGTTTTCTTTGGGAAGGGGGTGGGAGGAGACTAAAAAGGAAATTTGCACAAGATAAGGTTCTGAGCTTTACCAGTGTAAGATTTGGAACATCTCGTCTAACCCCCTCCTTCTATAAAGGAGGAGCTAGAAGGTCAGGGGTAAGAGATTTGCCCTTGGACTCGGAGCTAAGAGGGTAGCTAGGTGGCGCCATAGTGCAGGGTCTTGAATCAGGAAGACTCATTTTCCTGAGTTCAAGTGTGACCTCAGATGCATGTTAGCTGTGTGACCCTGACCAAGTCATTTAACTTCTGTTTGCCTCAGTTTCCTCAACAGTAAAATAGCACCTACTTGGTAGGGTTGTTATGAGAATCAAGTAAGGTATTTTTAAAGTACTAAGCCTGGCACATACATAGTAGGTACAATATAAATGTTTTTATTAACATAGGCTTCCTGCTTTTTTTTTAAAGAATGCTCCACATTGTCTTTCCCCTCCATTTTAGGGAGTTATGCAAATTATTAATGGAAATCAACGAAACTTGGAGACTGCTGGAAGGAATCTTTTCTTTTCCTAACCACTAAACAGAGACTGGTTCTGCTCTATAGTACATTCTCTAAGATCCTAACTAGTCACTCACCCCTCCCTCATGTATACTTTCTATAACAGACATTCAGAATACAGTAAAATTAACTTACCTTTATCCAGAGACAACACCCATCATCAAAGTACAAAGGGTGGGGAAATAATACAGGAAAAGACCAGGGAATTCCAAAAAAGCAAGTGATTCTGGCTTGTTAGGAAGGGGGAAATGAAAAGAGGATAAGTTCATCAAGGCCAAGTTCTGATCTGACCATATCTCTGAAATACTCCAGTGGCTCCTTACTGCTCGAAAGTCTTCCCATCTTAGCCCCAACCTGTCTTTCCATTATCCCCCTTCCTGCACTTTACAATCCAGACCAACTGGCCTTTTATCTATTCCTCACATAGCAAGTCTCATCTCCCACCACAAGACCTTTGAACTGACAGTGTTCTCTTCCTGGAAGACACTCCCTCCTCCCCTCTGCCTCAGATCTTCCCTTGTTTCCTTCACCATCCAGCTCAGATACCACCTTCTATATGAAGTCCCTTGTGATCTCGTCTACGTTTAGTGCCTTCTCTATACATACAATAATAATGTATTTAGATGTTTATTTATATTTCTTCTTTATATTTCCCTATGTACTTGTGTCCTCCATGCCAATGTAAGCTCCTTGAGAGGAGGGCTGTTCCACTCATTGCAAGTGGATCTTTAGCACTGAACACACTCCCTAGCACATGATAGGTATTTCATAAGTACATGGGCAGCTAGGTGGGTCACTGGATAGAGTGCTGTTAGGCTTGGAGTCGGGAGGACCTGAGTTCCAGCTGAGCCTCAGACATTTACCAGCTAGGAGACCCTGGATGAGTCCCTAAATCCTGTTTGCCTCAGTTTCCTCTTCTGTAAAATGAGCTAGAGAAGGAAATGACAAACCACTCTAGTGTCTCTGCAAAGACAACCCCATGGACGGTGTGATCCATGGGATCACAAAGAGTAGAACTCGACTAAACAAGAACAAATAAATACTTGCTGATTGACAGACCAGTTGTTTAAAATAACCTTGTAAAGAGCAAATGCCATCCCCATTTTACAAATTAAAACCAAACCAAACCCTGAAAGATTAAGATTCTATTTTAAATGTATTTAGTTAGAGTGATCTTTCATAGATATGGGGCAATTCCATAATAACTGCTAAAATTTATGTAGAACATTAACATTTACAAGCTTTGTTTCAAGCATCATTTCCTTGGCATTCACAACACTGTGAAATGGTGAGTACTTTCTTTAATCTGAATTTCTAAATTCTAATTTCTGAATCTTGAATCCTTTCTTTAATCTCCATTTTAGAGATGAGAAAACTGAAGTTTAAAGGTGTTAAGTGTTAGATGTTGGATTTGAACTCAGGTTTTCTGGCCCTAAGACCAGCCTTTCTTCCAGCTTGCCATACTGCCTTCCTCTACTGGCCATCTTCTCTTTGTTTTCTACTAATCTGACTAGACTTTAACTTTCCTATTTCTTTTTGCACCAAAATGTACAGTGGGAAGTGATCTTGGCAACACCCACCAATATATCACCTCCATGTTCATGAACTCTGAAGTTCTCTCATCCAACCATCATCTCTTGGCTATTTACCTCTCCCTCTGCCTTCACTTACATAACCCCACTGCTCTTCATCCAACCATGGCTTCCAAGCCCTTGATCCTTCAGTTTTATTCCAGTCCACGTCCCCTGTACTAGCCACCCTCTTCTTCGCATCTTGACCTCTTGGTGAAACAATTCATCTCTACACTATCCTCTCTTGAATCACTAGCCCTGTATTATAGCCTTGATTACTCCCAGTCAAGTCTAAGCTTTAGATCATGCCTACCATTTGTCACCTTCTCACTTAACCCAAGGTAGAGAAATCACACAACCGTTCTCAATAGGCTCCCTACAAATTTATGCTGCATAACCTCAACTGGGCTCTCCCCATTGCTAGGCAGTCCTCCCTTATTGACTCACTCTCCCACTCTCCACAGCAGCTTTCCCAAACCTTCTTATCCCTCCTCTAGCCTCTTATGGCTCCTCCTCCTCCCATTCTGTCCTCTGAGAACTTTGACTCATATTTTACAGAAAAAGTTGAGGCCATTTGCCATGAGGTCTTTCATCTCTATCTTACAGGATGAAGTGGCCTTACTCCTTACCAAAGCTAACTTCTCTACCTGTACAAGCAATACCATTCTATCCCATCCCATCTCCTTCCAAGAAATCACCTTCCCCCTACACATCATCCCCACCCTCTCACTTATTTTTCAGTCTGTCCCTGTCTACTTTCTTACTCACAATTAGGTGGCACAGTTGGTAGAGCACCAGGCTGGATGTCAGGAAGACTTGAGTTCCAAATCTGACCTCAGACACTTACTAGCTGTGTGACCTTCGGCAAGTCACTTAACCCTGTTTCCTTAATTTCTTCAACTGTAAAAGAGGGGTAAAAATAGTGCTTACCTCCCAAGGTTGTTATGAGATAACCTTTGTAAAATGCTTAACAGAGTGTCTGGAACTATATAAATATTAGCTGTGATTATTATAGCCTACAAACATACCCATATCTTCTATATCCTCAAAAACTCTTCACTTAATCTTACCATCTCATCTAACTCTTGTCCTATTTTTCTTCTGCCCCTTGTGTCTAAGCTCCTTGAGAAATCTTCCAAAATAGGTACCTCCACTTTCTCTCCTCTCTCTCTTTTTACCTCTTTATGATTCAGTTTCTGACCTTGTCATTCCATTGAAACTTCTCTCCAATGATCTCTTGGTTGCCAGATCCAATGGTCTTTTCTCAGTCCTCATTCTTCTTGCCCTCTCTGCTGCTTCAGACACTGTCTATCACTCTCTCCTCCTGGATCTTTTCTCTGTTCTAGATTTTTAGGACATGTCTCTTTCTTAGTTTGGCTCCTACCTATCCATTCACTTCTTAGTCTACTTTGCTGGACCTTTATCCAGGTCACTCCCACTAGCTATGGGTGTTTGACAGGGTTTGTTCATACTCTTTTTCTCTTCTCCCTCAACATTACTTCACTCAATGATCTCATTAACTCCCAGATTAAATTATCATCTCTCTTTTTCCAAGGCTCAAATCTATCTACTCAGTCCTAAATTGTCAGCTCAACTCTAAACTCCCATCTCCAAACATCTTTCAGATATCTCAGATTTTATTTCAAGTGGACATCAGTCTTAAACTCAATGTCTAAAATTGAAACTTATCATTTTCCCCCAACAATTCCTCTCCTTTGCTTCCAAACTTCCCAATGACTGTAGAGGGAAACACCATCCATCCTCCCAGTCTCTCAGGTTCCCAACCTAGGAGTCATCCTGGACTTTTGCTACCTTACCCCACAATGGCCAAACTCTTGCTATGGTCTGTCATTCTCACCTTTGAAGTATCTCTTCAATACACCCCTTTCTCTCTTCTGATGCTGACACCATACAGGTGCAGACCCTTGTCATCTCATGTCCCAACTACTGCAATTGCCTGCTCATTGGTCTGCTTGCCACATTTCTCTCCTTTCTCCAGTCCATACTACTTTCAGTCACCAAAAGTGATTTCCCTAAACTGTACGTCTGACCATGTCACTCCCATACTCAATAAACTCCAGTGGTTCCTTATGACTTCCAGAATCCAATACAAAATCTGGTTTGGCATTCAGATCCCTTTAGCTCTCACCCTGCCTTTTGTGTCTTCTTATACCTTGTACTCTGCTCACATATTCTCCAATCCACTAATACTAGTCTCTGTTCTGTGCTCCAGTCACTCCATCTCTCAAGTCTGGGAGTTTTTACTGTCTGCCCCATGTCTGGAAGTCTTTCACTGCTCATCTGTATTTTCTGACTTCCTTCAAGTCCTAACTAAAATCTTATCTTCTACAAGAAGTCTTTCCTCATCCCTACCAATGAATTAGAAGCTAGCTTTCCCCTTATGCCTCCTTGAAAAAGATCCAGAGAATGCACCAGATTGAATTCTGATTGGGAAAGTCAAGAAATCATAGTAGGTCATTTTTCTATATCAGAGCACCTTAGGAAGATGATGAAGAGATCTTTGATGCTGGGGAAGAACCATGGCAGCCATGTAGGGAGCATTCCAATTCCAAGAGATGGCAAGTGGGCCAAGAATGGACCCAGAGCAGGAAGTTCAGGGCAGAGAGATCCCAGGGAGATCTGCCATCAGGTAGCTTTCACCCACCTCTCAGATCTAGGATGGAAAGGAGTAATTGTGAACATAGGCCCTACCTATGTACCAAGGATGGAACAAACTCCCAAGGGCAAACAGTAGCTGTGTGGCTCTGGTCCCAGCAGGAGCACAGTGTCCTAGGCTCTGCAGAGAATCTCCATCAAGCCAGTAGTGGCAGCATCAAGCCTATTGAAACTCCCAACCACAAACAAGGTGATAGGCTCAAACTTGCAGAACTCAGACCAGTACAGTGAACAGATCTCTCCTTGAATCACATTATTTTGGACGTACTGAAAGTTTGAAGGCCCCTGCCAGAGCCATTAAAGCAAAAGAAAGACACAAAAGGATAGAAGCTCAGGGCAGACATTCTTCCAGAATGGGCAGAGATCAGCACTACATAAAGTCCAAAATCAAGGAGCAGACTGGAAGAATGAGCACACAAACAAACAAAAAGAACCTGGCTGTAAAGAGCTATTATGGTGACAGAAAAGCTCAAGGCACAAACATAGAAGAGAATGACTTGAAAACATCTACAACAAAGCCTTGAAGATACATTCAGATTGGACAAAAGTCCAACAGGAATTCCTAGAAGACTTGAAGAAGGTAAAAAATTATTTTAAAAACCAAGTGAGAACAGTACAGGAAACAATGGGATAAAAGACAAGAGCTAAGGAAGAAACATTAAAAACATTAACAGTTTAGGAAAAGAGGTAGAAAACCTTGCTGAAGAAAATATCTCTTTGAAAAGCAGAATTTGTTAAATGAAAATTAATGACTCCATGACACATCAAGAAATAATAAAAGTCAAAAGGCTGAAAAAATATGGGAAAATGTGAATTATCTCAAATAAGTTGTTCAACTGATATGGAAACAGATAAGAGGAGAGATAATTTAAGAAGCACTGAACTACATAAAAGCCACAAGCAAATTTAAAAAGCTTAGACATCATAAAAGAAAATTGTCCAGGTATCTTAGAACCAGAGGGCAAGGTAGAAAGTGAAAGAATCTACTGGCTACCTCCTGGAAGAAATACCAAAATGAAAACTCCCAGGAATATTATAACCAGTATTCAGAGCTCCCAGGTCAAGGGAAAAATACTGCAAGCAGTAAGAAAGAAAGAACTCAAGTATTAAGTTGTCACAATCCAGATCACATAAGACTTAGCAGCTACAGCTTTTTTACAACTATGAAAGACTTAGTTACTCTGATCAACACAATAAACTACCCCAATTCCAAAGGACTCGCAATGAAACATGTGACCCACCTTTGCCTAGAGAAGTGATGGACTCTGGATGGACTGAAGTATACTTTCTCCCTCTCTCTCTCTTTCTCTCTCTCTCTTTCTCCCTCCCTCTCTCTCCCTCTCTCTCTCTCTCTCTCTCTCTCTCTCTCTCTCTCTCTCTCTCTCTCTGTTTCTCTCTCTCTCTTGCACATAGCTAACAGTAATATGTTTTGCATAACCATAAATATTTGTAGTGTGTGGGGAGGTAGAGAATTTGGAACTGAAAATAAAATAGAATTGAATTTTAAAAGATGAGCAAAAATTTCCTATTTTTCCTGTATATAGCTTGTTGGTATACATTTGTTATCTCCTCCATTAGATTGCGAGCTTCCTGCAGGCAGAGACTGCCTTTCTTTGTAGGTAACTTGGTAAGCACTTAATAAATGCTTATTGACTGACTGAGTAACAAGTGTACTCCTTTAGTAGCTGTACTGGCCCCAAGGAAGGTGAGGGCAGACAGCTAATTTGATATCAAGTCTTTGGAGCTTTGTAGAACTCATGGGGTAAAAGGAAAATTGATGAGATTTTCCATTTGTTTGAATGTTAGCCAGTTGTCATTCTCTAATGACCAGAGAAACCTAGTTAAGTTCCGTTATCTCTCTGTAAGGGGATCAAATGGAGTCAGCCATTCTCAAAAAGGAACAACTCATTTACATCATAGAAGTCATTTGTATTTCAGCTAAGGTCCATCACCAAGTTAGTATCCAGGAACCAAAAGAGAGTAAATTCTTGTGTTGGCACCTGGATATTCATGTTAATGGTTTATTGATTTAATTGATGACTATGGTTTCCATTTTTTCTCCAGCTTCCATGCCTTTGTCCAGACTGTCCCTATGCCTGGAGGCCTACAATCTGCCTAACCTAAATCCTTCACTCCCTTCAAAATTCTTCTAAAAGTCATTACTTGCAACTAGCTTCTCCTTATCTCCCTCCCAACACCACTATTTTTTAGTTTTCTTTCTATCCTGATATTACTTTGCATATCTTTCGTATTTACTTATCTATAATTTCTCCCCAGGAGGATGTGATCTCCTTGAGGGAAGGGGTTTTTCATTTTCTTCTCTGCACCCCGTAACCCTCAGCCTAGTGCTTGGCACATTGTAGGCCCTTAAGGCCTGGTGATTTGAACTGAGCACTTTAAAATAGTACTCCTTGCCCCTGGGAGAGCTAAAATGATTATACTTCCATCCTTAAGTGTGAGATAGGTTTTAACACCTTCAGATGCTCTAAGAGCCTTTAACAACAATACAGTGAGCTTGAGAACAGAAAGGCCAATTTCAGAACACTCTACAACTGCACCAGCTATGTTGGATGTTAACCACCTGACAGACTCTGAGAGGAAAGGAGGAATAGAGAAGATGTAGTCTCTAATGGCGTTCCAAATAACTGGTCTTCCAAATCAGCAATGACTCCTTTAGTGAGCTGTCAATCTTTCCAGATGAGTGCCTCTAGAAATGACCCTTTCTTCTCTTGAGAGGCTGGTGTGGTATCACATGACAGGGAGCGAATTTGTATTCTTACTTGCATATCTAATCTGGTCAGTATTCAGAAATAGTCATTTTAAAAATGTGCCAGTTGGCATTCCTGCAAATGCAGCCCCTACAGAACCCTTGGGAAAGGAAGCTGAAGCTATACTATTGCAGACCTCTTTGGAGCATTTTACTGTACTGCATCTTTCACACAATAATAATAGCTCGTGTTTCCATAGCATTTTAAGGTTCGCAAATATTTCAATTGATTCCTACAACAATCTTGGGAGACATTATTGTCCCCATTTTACAGATGAGAAAACTGAGGCAGACAGAAGTCAACTGACTCGCTTAAGGTTGTCACACTGTGAGGCCACATTTGAACTGTTCCTTCCTGATGCTGGGTCCACTTTGTCACCTTGCTGCCTCTTGTTTTGCTGCTGAAGAAGGTAGCTAAGTTCTAGGAATGCAATTAATTAAAAAAAATACTCCCTGCCCTTTCAAGGAGCTTGGTTGGTTGTTGTCCTTCGTCTTCGAAGAGGACCAAAATGACATCACCATGATAAAGTGAAATTTCAGGGTGTCCAACTGTGGCTGATCAGACCCATATGAGCTTGGAATGCTCTACCAGAGGTTGGGCACAGATAGTCCATGTGAATATTTGAGGTGGATATCCCAAATTTGTGCATCCTACATTTACTTTGTGCTGTCTCAATTCTGCTTTGCTCAAAGAGCACAGCACCCTTTCTAACATGGGCACACCATGCTGAGCAGTCCTGTGCCAGTGTCTCCCATGTTGCACAGTCAAATCCAAAGTTCTTGAGAGAGACCTTGAGAGTGTCCTTGTATCATTTCAGCCACCATGTGATATTCTGCCCCATGTGAGCTCTCCATAAAATCGTCTTTTTGGCAAACATACATTTTGCATTCAAACTACATGGCAGCCCATCGGGAGTTGTGCTCTCTGAAGCATAGTTTGAATACTTAGCAGTTCAGCTCAAGCAAGGACTTCAGTGTCTAGTACCTTATCCTGCCTGGTGATCCTCAGAATCTTCCTAAGACAGTTCAAATGGAAGTGATTCAGTTTCTTGGCATGGCTCTGGCAGACTGTCCATGTTTCAGAGCTATACAACAATGAGGTCAGTGCAATGACTCTGTAGACCTTCAGTTTGGTAGTCAGTCTAATACCTCTTCTCTCCCAAACTTTTCTTCAGAGCCTCCCAAACATTGAGCTAGCTTTGGCAATGTGTGCATCAACCTCATTGTCAATGTGTATGTCCCTGGAAAGTACACTACCAAGGTAAGTGAACTTAATCCATAGCATTTTAAACTTCTCCATTTGTTGTAACCAATGGTTATAACCAAGGGTGGTGTGTTGGTGGCTGTGTTTTCTTGGTGTTGATTATTAGACCAAAATTAGCACAGGCTGCATCTCAGCTTCAGAAACTGCAAGGACACATCACAACAAAGGAAACAGGAAAAGGTGGGGAAAGGAGAGGGGTTCTGCTCTCTGTAAAGGGAGGCATTGAAAGAAATTTGATATGCTACCCTCTAGCCCTCTAATCCGAGGGAATGGAGGCTGAGAGAGGTGTCCCAATCAAAGTTTCAGTTACCCATGAGGTGGTAAATTCAGAGGTGATGAAGAACTTATCTTGGGAGGAGCATCTTATTCAGAGCAGTAGATGAAAAAGGAGACATCCACATGGGTCAAAATGATTGGATTTCAGAGATGGGTTCAGTGCAAAGGGGAGCACCTGAAAGCCAGCGACCTGCTAAAATCCTTTCAGAAGACTCACATCATGCATAGTTCAAACAGTCAAAAAAATTTGAGAATTGAAAGAGACCATCTGGTCTACCTCCCTTCTGGACACATGCTATCAAATGAAGATGTGTGTTTTTGAATCAAAAAAGTCAGGGAGAGTTTGTACTTGTGATATCACAAATTGGTAACCTGAATGATGATGCAGAATAGATATAGAATTCATCTGGCCATTATGCTAATTTCTTGGATGGCTGCATTATACCTACATGTCAAGCAACAGTTGTTGTTTTTTTTAAATAAATGAAGGAATAATTTTTTCATCTAATTTTTATTCTCTTTTTAAAACCTACCCTAGGTGTACAATGATTACAGTGGGCACGATGGGTGGAGTGTCTGAAGTCAGGAAGACTCATCTTTGTGAGTTCAAGTTTGGCCTCAGACTCTTACTAGCTGTGTGATTCTGGGCAAGTCACTTCACCCTATTTGCCTCAGTTTCCTCACCTGTAAAATAAAATGTAGAAGGAGATGACAAATCACTCCAATATCTCTGCTAAGAAAATCCCAAATAGGGTCACAGAAAGTTGGATACATTCAGAGAGTCAACTGCTATGTAGTAACATTTTTTTTTATCTCAGTAATTCACGGAAGTGTATAGGAAAGGGAATAAACATTTACATAGTGCCTATATGAGTCAGGCGCAATGCTAAGCACTTAAAAACTTTTTTTTTACAAATAGTATTTCATTACTTCACAACCAAACTGCAAAGTAGATGCTGCTGTTATCCCCATTTTACAGGTGGGGAAACTGAGGCATACAGGGTTAGGTGACTTGCCCTGAGTTGCACCACTAGTAAGTGTCTGAGGTCAGATTTGAACACAGGAATTCCCAGCTCCCTGAGAACTATACAACCAACCTATCTTGCTGTAGCATATGTACAGAGATATAAAGGAGAGAGACAGAGACAGAGAAACAAGTTGCCAAGCATAGTGGGAGAAAGGATGGCAACCTTTCAGAATTCTATCTCCTTGCACTAGTACAGAGTATTTTGGGGTGAGCTGTGAATCAGATCAACTATTCTGGGTTTTTTTTCAATTTATTTTCCACAAACAGCAAATAAAATGAATATTTCTATATTCAAAGTGGAACAGAAAAAGAGGATTGTATATGAAACTATGAGTTTCTCTAATGTACAGCTTTCCACAGAGGAAGGCTCAGTGGATAGAGCACTAGGCTTAGTCTGGAAGGTCTGAGTTCAAATCTAGCCTCAGATACCCACTAGCTGTGTGATCCTGGGCAAATCATTTCATATTTCTCAGCTTCAGTTTCCTCATCTGTAATATGAAGATGACAGTAGCACCTTGAAGGGTTGTTGTGATCACATAAGATAATATATGTAAAATGTTTGCAAATCTTAAAGCTTTACGGAAACAACCCACCTCACTGACTCCTTGGAAGGACCAAGCAAGCTCATGCACCAAAAGCCTTCTGTGAAGTGCTAAATAAACACGAGCCACGCCATTATTTGTCTTTAAAAAACCTTTGATGAAAGGGTTCATTAAGGAGCAAACATGTGAGTGCCAGCCAATACTTCATCCCATCACAGCCTTAAAAGAGAACACAGACTTACACGAAAGTCATTTGTGTAGGAGATTACTGCTTTTTCTGATCTAAGACTGGACTATGAAGTTGAAAAGAAAACATGTTCCCAACATGAGAATGTTCAGCGGAATAAACATCCGGACTTTGGAGGTGAATGTGACCTTTGTGTTAAAGGGCCAGTCCCTAGCCCCAGTGACAAGCTGGCGGGTTCACTCCGTCTGAAACCTCAGGCAGTCACTGCCCCTCCCCTGGTCTCAGTTTCTCCACTGTAACTGAGGACTGGACTCAAAGGTCCCTGGGGGCCCTTCCAGGGCCAGGCCTATGATCCTATGATCATCACAGACACAGGGTTCTGCACTTTGTTTTCTATGAGTGAAAAGCATGGAGGGAAGGAAAAATTCTCCCCAGTTAGAAGCAGAAGGAATTGCTTTCAACACAACTTTATCATAACCCTTCTCACCATCCTCATGCTTCCCTTTTCTGGAGGACACAGTCTAGGCACAGAAGGACATTCCAGGTAATTTTAAGGACAGAGAACACCGAGGGATCCTGGGAGAGGTAGCCGGTATGGGCTGAACAACCCTTGGGAGAGCATTGAGAATTCTAAGAGGGGATGGAGCAGTTCTGAGTTCCAGGGTTTAAGGAGGACCCT
Organism: Potorous gilbertii; assembly: GCA_028658325.1. Taxonomy (NCBI): domain Eukaryota; kingdom Metazoa; phylum Chordata; class Mammalia; order Diprotodontia; family Potoroidae; genus Potorous; species Potorous gilbertii. The sequence continues at coordinate 682,288,018 of CM053770.1, forward strand.
GAGAGGCTGGATTGTCCAGAGGAAGGCTGCCAGGCTGGGGAGGAGTCTGGAGCTGGTGAGAGATGGGAGACACCTGAAGAAATCCAGCGTTTTAGCCTGGAGAAGGGGGGATTCAGGAGGGGGCTTGGTAACCGGCTTCAACTACAGAATCAGGAATCTGTCCTGAGGAAGACTGACTCAGTCTGTTCTGTTTGACCCCAGACAAGGCAGAGCTGGGGGAGGAGGGGCCATGGGAGAATGGCAGAGGTCAGTGGCTGCTTGTTTCCATTCACAATTTCCTGACAATAGGAGCTCTCTTACATGGAGAGGCTGCTTGTAGAGGCAGGGAATTCTCCATCCTTGGAGGCCTTTAAGTGGAGGCTGAATGATCAGTTTTCTGTTTTGCTATGGGGGATTCTTTTGGTGTATCTGGAAGACTGGCTGGACTTCGAGGTCTCTTCCAGTGCTCAAATTCTATCATTTTGTGAAGTGCATTTCACAATCTGAGGACAAACTAGGGGAAGGCAGAGACACAGGGAGGAAGAAAGGAAGGAAAGAAGGGAGGAAGGGAGGAAGGAATAAAGGAAGGAAGGAAGAAAGGAAGGAAAGGAGGAAGGAAGGAAGGGAAAGAGGGAGGAAGAAATAACATTATACAGCATCTACTATGCATTAATAAATATAATATTTAATTATAAATTAATTCTACTATTTTAATTATAAAATAATAAATAGCAATGTGCTAAGCACTTTACAAATATCTCATTTGATCCTTTCAACAACCCTGGGAGGTAGGTACTATTGTCATCCCCATTTTACACATGAGGAAGCTGAGGCAAACAGAGGTAAAATGACTTGCCCAGGGCCACACAGCCAGTAAGTCTCTGAGGCTGGATTTGAACTCAGGTCCTCCTCACTATAGAATTTATAATTTGGTCGTAGAAATAATAAGGAACCAACAGAGTTTATAGAGTTGAAGGTAGTGACACGGTCAGATCTTCACTTTAGGAAAATGATTTTGGCAGATCCGAGGGTTAGGTGAATCTGTGTGAAGAGGTCTGGGGTAGAGAAACTCATTAGGAAGCTCTGGGCAGGGAAGGTGGCCACCACCGAGATCGCCTAAATCTCAGAACAGATGCGGTAACGGTCAGGATAAACTTGGCCCTAAGTCCATTCTATTGACTAGAGACACAGTGCTAAGCATCGTCGTGGGTGATCCTGGGAGAAGGGTGCGCTGCTTGGTTGAGACACTGGGATGAGGAAGGGAGCGGGTCTGGTGACCAGGTGACTTGGCAGTGCTGTGGAGGAGGGAGAAAGGAAAGTGTTTGGAATTCTTCCTCAAGGTAAACTGGGTGAAGCGATAATGAAAACTGGAGCAGGGGCTCACTAGCCCTGGGGGTGGGGTGAGGTGGGCTCCACTATTTAAAAAAACAAACATGCCCCCACTTCCTCAACCTTTGGAATCCAGTTTGAAAGCTATCCAGCTCTGTGGTGCGGGCACCACCAAGTGGTCAGAGAAATTCAATTCAACCCAATAAAGAGGAAGAGCCCTCCGTGCCAGGGACTGGGGCTACAGACAAGAATGAACCGCCCCCTGCCTTCCAGGACCTGACATTCTATCAGATGAAGTGGTATGCCCAGCCATAAGTGCCTAGAAAACGTATCCAAGTGCGTAAGAGGAAAGCAACTGTAGATCAGATTCACAGGCTCATGAAACACCTTCTGTTCTTACTGTGTATATTAAAAGGATTGCTTTATGTGGTGTTTGTTAAATACAGAATAAAAAAAAACCCGAAGTTTTGGGGGAAGATACTCGTAGCTGGGACAGGGATGGGGTGGAATCAGAAAAGGAGGCAGTCCCGAAGGCGTAGAATCTGTGAGAGAATAAAAAAAAACGGGACACAAAAATACTGAAATGGGTTTGGGAAAAGAGAAACAAAGGACAACATTCTCAGAACACATCGATTTCATAAAAGCCCGAGTTGGGAGCTCAGATGGCATGCCAGCTGGTGATGGATAGAGCGCTGAGCCTGAGATCAGGAAGACCTGAGTTCACACCCAGCGTCTGACCCTTACTGGCTGTGTGACTGTGGGCAAGTCACTTCACCCTCAGTTGCTTGCCTCAGTTTCCTCATCTGTAAGATGAGCTGGAGAAGGAAATGGCAAACCACTTCAGTATCTCAGTCAAGAAAACCCTGAATGGGGTCACAGAGTGTCAGACGGGACTGAAAAATGACATCAAGTAAAGGGAATTCCCAGGGCAAGGAAATTCCTTCTAAAAATACATTTAGCACTTTCTCAGCAACTTCATTAGAGTCCTGGGGTCTGTAATTTGCCCAGGTTAACATTGTGAGCATGTATCAGGCAAGACTTGACCCCAGGTCTTTCCATCTAGTTCTACACACTATGCTACACTAGCCAGTATATTGGAAGGGAAAAACCAACCTATTTTGTGCTTTGGGCTACATATTTGAAGCACTACTCTTTATTTCTGATCACTGTAAAGGAGAAAGCATTCAATCTTAATGCAAAGTCTGATATCAGGGGAAAATTTCTTCCTGAATGACACAAGGCTAAACGTTTATGATCAGAGAAAACAAACAGACAAACATAATTAAATAAAGGCTGGTACAAAGTACACAGATAAATGAAAGTGTCTGATGTGTACTCAACACTAAGTGAGTGAGGCCCAGAGGTCAAGGGGTACTTGTGTAATATTTGGAGAAAAGGGTCAAATATTAACCGACAATTTATTATAGCAAATTATGAAAGCAGTTTCACTGTCAACAGCAAGCCTTCCCACAGGCCTTCAGGACAGCAATAGAGAAACTAGCTGATCCCTTTGAGAGGAGGAAAACAAGCACTTATTTAGTGCTCACTGTGTGTCAGACACTGGGCTAAAATGCTTTACAAATATTATCTCACTGGATCCTTATAGAAACCCTGGCAGGTAGGTACTATTACTCTCTCCATTTTACATTTGGGGAAATTGAGGCAAACAGAGGGGGGGGGGTTTATTCAGATTCCTGGACTGTAATTGACAATAGTATACAAGTTTCCAACTCCCCTTTCTGTATGGATTACCAAAAAGTCACCATAAAACCGAATGAAGAATCTTTATTTTATACTTTGAACAGGGAAAATTTAGAGTGAGGGTGAACACTTTCATACCAAGCATATATTGTTTAACAGCTTTTCATGAACTGACCCTTACTTTGAAGAAACTAAATGAAAACCACAGAAATTTTTTTATCAATAGTATTTTATTTTTTCCAATTACATGTGGACCATTTTTAACATTCATTATTTAAAAATTTTGAGTTCCAAAATTTTCCCCTCCCTCCCCTCTCTCTTCTCTTTCCCTGTAGGAGTAAGCAATTTGATATAGGTTATATATGTGCAATTATGTAACATATATTTTCATATTAACATGCTGTGAGAGAAGAAACCGATCAAAAGAAAAAAAAAACCATGAAAAAAATAAAGTGAAAATAGTGTGCTTCAATCTGCATTCAGATTACATCAGTTCTTTCTATGGGTGGAGATAGCATTTTCCATCATGAGTCCTTTGGACTTGGATCACTGTATTGCTGAGAACAGCTATCATTCATAGCTGATCATTGCATAAGGTTGCTGTGTACAGTGTCCTTCTGGTTCCGATTACTTCACTTTGCATCAGTTCATATAAGTCTTTCCAGGTTTTTCTGAAATCTGCCTGCTCATCATTTCATAAAGCATAGTAGTATTTCTTCACATTCATATCCACAACATGTTTGACTATTCCTCCAAATGATGGACATCCCTTCAATTTCCAATTTTTTTTTTTTTGCCACAACAAAAAAAGCTGCTATAAATATTTTTGTATATATAGGGTCTTTTTCCTTTTCTATGATCTTTTTGGGATATAGACTTAGTGGTGGTTTTGCCAGATCAAAGGACATACACGGTTTTATAGCCCTGTGGACATGGTTCCAAATTTCTCTACAGGATGGTTGGATAAGTTCACAACACCATTAAGAGTGCATTAATGTGCCAATTTTCCCATATCCTCTCCAATATTTATCATTTTCCTTTTTTGTCATATTAGTCAATCTGATTTGTGTGAGGTGGTGCCTTAGAATTGTTTTAATTTGCAATTCTCTAATCATTAATAATTAATCATTTAGAGCATTTTTCATGTGACTGTAGATAACTGATTTCTTCATCTGAAAACTGCCTGTTCATATCCTTTGACCATTCATCAACTGGAGGATGACTTGATTTGACTCAGTTCTTTATATATTTGAGAAATGAGGCCTTTATCAAAGATACTTGTAAAAATTGTTCCTCAGCTTTCTGTTTTCCTTCAACTCTTGGTTGCATTGATTTTGTTTACGTAAACCCTTTTAAATTTAAAATAATCAAAATTATCCATTTTACTTCCTGTAATATTCTCTCTCTCCTATTTGGTCCTAAATTCTTCCTCTCTCCAAAGATCTGACAGGCAAATAGTATCACCCTTTATGTCTAAATCAAGTACCCATTTTTACCTTATATTGGTATGCAGTGTAAGATGTTGGTCTATACCTCATTCGGTCATACTGAAAAACTGCAGAATTATTAATTGGAAAGGATCCCTAATATGAAAGAAATTGTGGCTTTTGGGGAGGGGCTATCTCAGGATTATAATTCAAGTCTAGATTGTCTGAAAAACTGGTATCCAATTTATTTGAGAGTGGGGGAGGGAGGGACATGGCGCAGGGCAGGTCCTAACAGACTCCTTTGTTTGGAGGAGGAAAGTCAACTCTTATGGCAAAGAGGGAAATACAAATTTTTGAAATTAATCACTTCTTCCCTCTTCAGACAGGCTGGGAGTATCAGTGTTCACACCAATGCATTTGATACATGTACAGATTGTGTGTGTGTGTGTGTGTGTGTGTGTGTGTGTGTGTGTGTATGCCCTCTGTCACTTTCTCTTCTATCCTTGTCTCACATGAAGAGGTAGCCCTTCTTCTTGCACAAGGGACTCAATTCCATCCTATCTTCTCCAGTAGATTGTCCCCTCCATCAACTCTACTCTCTCACTAATCTTTGTTTTCTCCCTATTTCCCTCATGTCGAAATCATGCTCATGTCATCTTCATCTTAAAACAAAAACAAAAAACCTACATAGATCCATCCATTCCCATTAGCTCTCAACACACTTTCTTCCTTTCTCTCCCTTTCTTTCTTTTTGGCTAGACTCCACAAGAAGGTCATCTATAATAGGTGCCTCCACTTCCTTTCCTCTCATTCTTTTCCTGACTCTTCAGTCTGGTTTCAGACCTCATCATTCAACTGAAACTGCTCTCTCCAAAGTTACTAATGACCTCACAAATCTAATGGCCTTTTCTCAGTCCTCATCCTTCTTGACTTCTTTGCAGCCTTTAATATTAACAGTCACTCTTTTCTTGATATTCTCATCTCTCCAGGTTTTTGAAACACTTTTTTCTCCTGGTTTGGCCCCTATCTGACCAATCTTTCTCAGTTTCCACTGTGGGATTCCTATCCAGGTCATATAAGGGTCCAAAAGAGTTTGGATCTCTTCTGTATCCTACTTCATTGGTGATCTCATCAGTTCCCATGATTAAATTATCATCGATGCAGAGGAGTTTCAAATCTCCCTACCTAGCCCTAAACTCTATACTGACTGTGTCTCCAAATGTCTTTCAGACCTCTCAAACTAGATGTTACATAGATGTCTTAAACTCAACACGCCCAACACTGAACTCATTATCTTTCTCCCTAAATACTGCCCACTTTACTTCAAATTTCCTTATTTCTATCAAGGGCACCAATATCCTCCCAATCACCCAAGTTTACAAATTAGGTGTTCTACTTGACTTTCACCATTTCTCATCCTCCACATGTGTCTCTTCTTTCTTCTGACACTACCCTCATCCTTGTGAAATCACCTGATGCCTAGACTATTACAGTAGCTTGCATCAAGTCTCTCCCTACTCAGCATCCTCCACTCAGCCACCAGTGATTTTCCTAAAGCCCCGGTCTAGCCAAGTCAATAAGCTCTATAGGCTCCCTATCACCTTCAGGATCCAACACAGAATCCCGTTTGGCCCTTTGTAACCTGCTCTCTACCTGCCTATCCAGTCTTCTTAAACCTTACTCCTTTCCACATACTCCATAATCGAGAATCCCTGGTCTCCTTGCTGCTGCTCACATAAGATGATTCATCTCCCGACTGAGCCCTTTAACTGGTTGTCCTCCCTCAATTCCTGCTGTCTGGCTTCTTCCTAATCTCACCTTTTACAGGAAGTTTGCCTCCTTCTGAGTTATCTCCAACAACCTATGTCTTGTTTATGTCTAGTTATTTACATTCGTTTCCGCTAAGAGACAGACAGGAGGGCCTGGAGAGTAAGGTTTGGTTTTTGCCTTCTTTCCTTACGGCTTGCCCTAGCATTTAGCACAGTGCCACTTAATAAAAGATTACTGACTGACTGGTTCTTCAGTGGTCTGCATGTAACTATTTAATGTTAACGTAAGCCAAAACAACAAAAATGAAGAATGATATGAACTTTTGGAGATGAGGTACAGTTTTTAAAAAGGAAAATGGCAGATTTCATTGGAGAGTTTGGGGGTTCGAGTGAAAGTGACACTGAATGTCAGAAGATTCTTAACTAAGCAGGTAGAGCGATCTAAAAAATAGGGAAGGGGTTTGGACAGAACAACTGCTCTGTAGCAGCTGTGGTTGCTAGAAGCAGTCAGGGGACAGAAGGCTTCAGCTAAGTGACTTGTGATTGGTGGGAGAGAGAATTGATTGCATTTGGGGAGTGGGGAGGGCTAGGAGCTAGACCTGTATTGCTCTTCTGTGCCACCTACTGTTGAAAAGAGGCAACCCTCCTTGTAAGTTTGTACTCTGCTGCTACCTCTGGTTTGAGAAGCAGAAAGGAAGGGGAGTGTCTTTCAACTACTTCATATGCTGCTGCTTGTTATTGCCGCTGTTGGGCTTGTCCTTTATTTTCAAAGAGGACCACGACATCAGGGAGATGATGACATGACCTGTGCTTGACTTTGTTTTGAGTGAGGGAGGGCTGTGCAGGTCACCATCCTGGAACCAGGGACCAAATATTCATCAGGATGACTGGAGGTGGCCCAGGAGACCTTGGCCCCTTTAGACTAAGGTCTTTTCAGGTACTCACTCAAAGTAAGGCAATGTACATTCATTGAAAATGCCTCTCCTCTTCAAAAAGTGAGCCCAGGGTTGGCCCTTTTAATTAAAAACCAAACCAAACAAAACAAAAAGCTGGGAGGGGAAGACCCTCAGGGTTGCTGTTCCAAAGAGAAACAGTTACAGTTACCATTAACATTCACTCTAAATTTCCTCAAAGCCAGGAGGGCCCAAAATACAGCCATTAAAGTGGAGCTTGGCTAGGGACCCATTGTGGGTGAATGTATGAGATTCATACATGGCGGGAAGGGAGGAAGGGAGGAAGGGAGGAAGGGAGGAAGGGAGGAAGGGAGGAAGGGAGGAAGGGAGGAAGGGAGGAAGGGAGGAAGGGAGGAAGGGAGGAAGGGAGGAAGGGAGGAAGGGAGGAAGGGAGGAAGGAGCTGGTGCTGGTAGCTTTCTTTGGGTTAGGCGGTGAAACTGTAGCTCTAAGCTCTGTTGTGATTGGACAATGCAGCATCCAGGTGGGTCAGAAACTGGCTGGACTGATCTGTATAGTTTAGAAAAAGCCAGTCTGATGTATTTTGCATTCTCCATCGTTAGACCATGAGAACAGGGACTGTTTATGCTTTTTTTTTTTTAATCTCCATGGCTTAGCACAGTACCCAGAACATAGGTGCTTAATTTAAATCTTTATTGTTGACTTGAATCTGGCTTAATGGGGATTACTATCCACATTACAAGGTAAGAAGTCAAGTCAAATCAACTAATATGCTTAAGGAATATTAACTCAAAAATTTCAGACAAAATTCTGTCAGACTACAGTGTTTTATTCAAAAAAATCATTCCTTATGAGCAAATGGGATTTATAGCCTGGATGCAAGGTGATTCAACATTAGGAAAATATCAATACAATCATGTTGAAGATAAAAACATCTAGAAGTCCATGATTATCTCAATAGATACAGAAAAAGCCTTTGACAAAGTACAATATAGCTACCTATTGCTAAAAATCCTACAAAATATAGGCACAGAGACCTTTTTAAATATCTTTAAAAGAATCTGTTAAAAAAACCCAAAGCATTATGAAGATAACACTCTTCAATCTTTTCCACTAAAGACAGGAGTAAAGCAAGGATGCCCACACTCCTCACTATTATTTGATACAGTTCTAGAAATGCTAGTGTAGCAATACAATAAAGAGATACAAATTAAAGGCATGGAGATAAGTAACGAGGAGATAGAACTATCTCTATTTGCTGATTGTATGATGACAAACTTGGAAAATCCTCAAGAATCAGCTAAGATACCATGTGAGACAATTAATAGCTTCAGCAAAGTTGCAGGATATAAAATAAACCCTCAAAAATCAATGACATTTCTAGTAACAATATTAAACCCAAAAAGCATTAATAGAAAGGGAAATCCTTTTCCAAATAATTTCTGTTATTAGTGTCCAGTTGTTTTCAGTTGTGTCCGACTCTTCATGACCCCCTTTGGGGTTTTCTTGTCAAAGAAATACTGTCAAAGAATACTGGAGTGGTTTGCCATTTCCATCTCCAGTTCATTTTACAGATGAGGAAACTGAAGCAAACAGGGTGAAGTGACTTGCCTAGAGTCACACAACTAGTAAGTGAAATCCATTATGAACTCCCTGCCAGGTTCCTGCGTGTGCCCACAACTCGTCACAGACATTGAGTGTGTTGGTGGGAGAATGTGACCCAGACTTATATCTGGATGGTGATATATTTTATTATTTAATGCACTTTATTGCATTATATTACATGTATTATTTCACGCATAATACTTCATTTGCGTTAACAGATTAGTATCAATGACGTCACTTTATTTGCCTTACTGTTAAGTAAATGGTTATGGTTAAGATTTAGAAGGGTCATCATTGTGAATGACTGGTTGTATAATTATCATACCTCATGTGGGTGTATTACATTGTAAATGGTTGAAACCTGCTAGCACTCTGCGTACAGATACTTCTGGAGGAAGACAAAGTCAGTGACAAGAGTCCAAATACTACAGATCAGGCCCAAAGAGACCCACCAACCTCCCCAGTGTCCAAGAGTTTATGGAGCTTTGCCCTAAAACAAAAATGCTTTATTTTCAGAAATATGGCTAAAAAAATGAATAAGTCAAAGAAGAATCAATGATAACAAAATTATAGACTCCAACAATGTCCAGACGTACACTCAGGAGAAAATCATAATTACAAAACTACAAGGAAAATCTCAGGGGAGAAAATCGCTTGGTCACAAAGAATACAAGAGCTCCTGTAAGAAAGGAAGCCACAGACTTTAAAAAACAATCAAGAACTCTAAGGGAAGGAGTTGGAAGGAAAAAAAGGAGCAGTACAGGAAGTGGTAAACTTTACCCAAGTAGTAAACTCACTGAAAATCAGAATGGACCCAAATGAAGGAAGGAAAGAAAGGAAAAGAGGAAGCTAGAAGAGAGGGAAGGAGAGAGGGAAAATGGGGAGGAAAGATAATGACTTATGGTGGATCTAGGCAAGGGGAAGAGGAGGGGCAGCCGGGCACAAGCCCGGCTCTTCAATTACAGATCCCTAGTGTTAAGTCCATTCCCTTTCACTACTTTCTGCTTTGTAAAGAGATCTAGATACAGGCAGAGTTGGATGGACCTCAGAGGCTGTGTAGTACTAGCCCTTCAGGAGGACTAGGTAAATTAAGTGATTCGCCCAAGGCCACATACGTAGTATCGATGAGATCATGCTATATAAGAATTTGCTTAAAAAAATATGGGGTTAGGGGAGAGATGAAACAGTACAGGATGGTGTAAAGTGTACAACTGCCAGTCATATCTATGAATGGGATGAACTTACTTATAAAGTGGAAGAGAACAGCAGGATGGAGGAGAAAAAAGAGAATGTTGTTTACATGACGTTTAAACAACAATATGTTGTTTATCTAAAATGCACTAGAAACAAAGATTCACACAGAGTTCAAATGAGGGGCTAGGGCTGAATATATTATGCTTTAGCTCAATTAAACAAGCTAGGAGTGGTAATTATGATCTTAGACTAGGCAATATTTAAAACAGACATGTTCAAAAGAGCAAGGAAACTGCACTGTGTTTTAAAAACATCATAATGAAATGTCATTATTTGACATACAGGCATTGAATGGCATGGTATCCAAGTACTTGAAAGAAAATTAGTTGAATTACAGGAAGAAATAGTAAAATTATAATATTTGGTATCTCAATGTGCCCCTTTTCTGACCTATATAATACAGATAAAGAAAAGTTATGGATCGTAACAGAGTTTTAGAAAAGTTAGATATGGTAGATCTCTGGAAACTACTAAGGAGAATAAGAAAGAGGAGCCATTTCTCAGCCATACATGGTACCTATATAAAAACTAATCATGTGCTAGGGTAGCAGTTTTCAACCATTTTAGTCACAGGACCCGTTTACATTCTTAAAAACAATTAAGGATCCCCCAAAGAGCTTTCATTTATGTGGGTTAAATTTATCAGTGTAACCTGGTTTGCCCTTTTGAGCACACCCAATTTGGTAACATGGAGCCACGCTACACATGGATAGGTGCAGCTTCCTTGGTTGGCTGCCTGCATCCTAAAAAGTGGTGAGGCTGAGCCACCATTCTATCTCTGCCATCTTCTCAGCTTTGTTGCTTCTCATGACTCCTGTCTGCTGCACTCAGCACTCAGTGTGGACTCCACATGGAGGCAGATAACTGAATGGGTGAGAGGGAAGGGACTTGCCTTTCCCTTCTTTCCTCTCATTTATCCCAGTTCTGAGGAATGAGTCTGGGTATGTTTCTGTTCTGTGTCATTTGTTCTTGGTTTCAGGAGACTAAAGATCCTCATGGATTCGAAGAGTTTGAACCATAGTGATCTTGAAGCCAGGCTTGCAGGCTGAATGACGCCCTGAGAAGCCAAGGTGTGGGAGAACTGAGTTCACGGCAGGACTTGGAAGTGGGACCATGTTCCACAGAAACAGCTAAGCTAAACGTAATCTTCTTACACCTCCCATTTATTGTAGGAAGTACGATTGTATATTTGTGATTTTACCTTATGAAGTAAACATTCCATTATAAAAATTCCATGGTGTTGCACCATTAACTGTATTAGAAACTTAAACAAACAACTATCGCTTTTCCTTAGATATGTCTGACTCTTCATGACCCCTTTTAGGGTTTTCTTGGCAGAGACACTGGAGTGATTTACTACTTCCTTCTCCAGCTCATTTGATGGATGAGGAATTGGGACAAACAGTGCTAAGTGACTTGCCAGGGTCACACAGTTAGTCCGAGGCCAGGGTTGAACTCATGAAGGAGGCTTCAGGTTCAGCACTCTGTCCACTACACTAGCTGTCCTGTAAAACAATTATGAAAAAGTTTCTACCTCACAGGCTTCCTGAAAGGATTTTGGGGACCAGTTCACATAGTATAGCAAGGCACATGGTAGATGTTTGATAAATGATGGTTGATAGATTAATAGGGGGCTATTAATAGATTAATAGCACTTTCAAAAATTTCCAGAGAAAGGGAATAGTGGTGGTCGTTGGTCAGTGCTAGGCAGGAGGAGCAGGCCTGTCTAGAACAGAGGCTGCCAGCTTTAAGAGAGGAGGACAGGACCTTCCAAAACTAAAGCCTTTTGGATGATCACATTCCATTTAATTCAATGTAAAAAAATTATTAAAAATCTACTATTTGAAAGACACTGTCCATTACCTCTTTGTTTTACTTCCTTCCCAGGGTTCCTCTTCCAATTCCCATCAGACAGAAACATTTTTAGAATGAGGAAGCAAATTATATTCCTAAGGCAGTAATCCAGTCATTTTTGCAATTATCAGTCAGTTTATTCAATGCCTATTAATTGAAGAGCCTGTATGAGTGTTATGTATGAAGACAGCGTGTGAGACAAAGACATTGTGTTAGACTGGGTCACACTCTTAGAAATTTGTATTAAAGGGAGCTGCTGTGGGGGGAAAGAGAGATTCTGAGTCTCTGGACTGGAGGGGTTAGAGCAAAGGGAGGACTGGATTGTCACAGAGCAAGGAGATATCAAAGAGAGTCATTGGCTCCCCAGGCATCTTGGAGAGAAGGACCCAGGCTGAGGTAAGTCCCAAGAAACGATAAGTTCTTTCCCAAAATTCCACTCCCAATTATGCCGATCTATTTACATATTCTATAATATCATCTACTGTTTCATTACCGAAATGTTTGCAGTTAAAGGAATTTTGCCTTGGCCACAAAAAGGCCAAATTTGTAATATTTAATGAATGTAGAATTAGGGAGACAATTTTCTTAACTTAAACAAATTTGCTTTTCAAGCAAAAGTAACTGACTTTTCATTGAAAAGAGTCTCTAAAGCTGAAGAGGGAGAACCAAGTGAACCTTAAAGACTCTTGAAATTGCTCTTTTGCATGAAATGAGCTAATCTCTGTAACTTGTGAAATTTCCAATCCTGAATCTGGCCCAGAATTCCCTACGATGAAGGCACACAGACTACTAATGATGGCAGAAGCAGGAGACGGTTCTGCTTTGTCTTCTGAAGTGCGTGCACAGAAGCAAACATCAGGATACGATGCCATTTTTTCACATTTCAACTCCCCCAGTAATCCAGGCATGGATCAGGCATGCCATCGAAACAGAAAATTTGAAAAATGCCAAGGATAACTCTTTACTAGTAAAACACAGATTGAACATCAATGAATAGTTTTTGAGTGGACAGAAAATGTGCAATTGGACCAGGGATATTTTAGTAGCACTTTTTTGGGGGCCTTAGACCCTTTGGCAGTTTGGTGAAGCTTATGGACCCTTTTTCAGAAACATAATGTTTAATGAATTTTTAAAAATGCATAAGATTACAAAGGAAATCAATTATATGGAAACAGTTATCAAAACAATCTATTTTTTAAAAGTTCATGGATCAAGATGGGTCAAGCTGCCCTGAATTGTACTGTTTTTCCTTGTCAAATTACTCCCACCATAATGAAAACCTTTTGTCTGCAGTAGTATCTTTAAGCAATTATTACTTTTCCCTGATGTATTGTCTCATTTATTCCTTGTATGACACTCTAATTCTTATTTCCTGAGGAAGCCAATGTTGGAAAAGGTTAAAGGTTTTACTTAGGGTCACACAGCTAGTAACTGAGATGGGGGTGAGGGGAAGCGAGGGGAGGGTGAGACTGGCCAGTGAACTCAGTCCTTATATCATTAGCTTTTATGAAGACCATCTTTTCTCTTTAGTAAAGACACTATCTTTTGCTGCAGAACACTGCCACAATTAAATCACTTTCAAGAGAATTATCAGATGGTTTGTTTTGAAGTTTTCCCTATGTTTTGTTCTTATGGAATTACATTTTCTGCAGCGTAGTAATTGATGGCAGTTTTACAGTGCAAAGCACTATATACAGTATTATACCTTCTAATCTTTAACAATATTGAAAAATGGGTGCCCTTATTCCCTTTTATAGAAGAGGAAACTGAGGCAGATATAGGTTAAATGACTTGCCCAAGGCTACTGAACTAGTAAACGGTCTGAGAGATTTGAGCTCCCTTCTTTTGGATTCCAGGTCTAGGACTCCATCTACTGTACCACCCAGCTGCCTAGACCTGCATATGGAGAAAATTTAGAAATAAACCTTTTCCCAAACTGTCTTTTTCACTGCACCTTTTAAATGGTCTTTCACCAAAAATAGAATGTCAGTCGGTAAGTGGATCGATGTCATTTTGATGGATAGCATGGTTCTCCTCTAGACAGGTAAGCCTGTTTCCTTTCATCCAAGGTTTGCTGTAGCGGACCACCCGCGTCCCTACACAGCTCGGTGATGTGGTTAAAAGAAAAGAGACCCGGGAGGCGGGAAAAGATAGGCCAGTTCCGTTTATTGATCTGAGGGTTAGAGTTTATATAGACAAGGTACTGCAAGTCTACCTGACATTCCGCTAGTCTGTCCCAGTGATTAAATCAATCAGGATGATTAAATCAGTCTTCTGATTAAATCAAACCATGAGCCTAGGAGCATCTATTTTACATATCCCTTGTTTTCTGTCATTCTCGTTTGTCTCACAGAGACAACAACCTCTGGGGGGCATGGAGAGCCATTCTGGATGATAATGGGCACAGTCTCAAAGATCAGTTTCCCCTAAGGTCTATCCTGATCTTGTCAAGCGCACTCCATCCTGGCTCTCAACAGTTTGCAGTTGGTGTCGGAGGTGTGTTCAGGTAAGCAGGGTTGTCTGGGACTCACTTTTAATTACTAGCCAAACAATTCCTTTTCTCCGGGCATGCCCTGGGCTCTTCTCCTCTGAGCGCAATGAAATAAAAGTGTCTTCCCTCTCAATTTTTGAAGACTTCACATAGCATGGAGATTATTTATTCCTTAAACATTGTCTACACTGAAACATAGTTTTCTTAATTTATTATTTTTTGGGGTGTGTTTTCTTTTGCAACATGGCTAATATGGAAATGCATTTTACATGACTTCACATGTATAATCAGAAACATACTGCTTTTCTCCTCAAAGGGTGGGTAAGGGGCAGTAGTGAGGGAGAAAATTTGGAACTCAAAATTAAAAAAAATTTTAAACATGTAATAAGGAAATATTTAACAAAGTGAAAAATGTATTTAATAAATAAATGTCTATGATTTACTGGTGTCTTTTCCTATGGAATTTATCATTTATCCAATTTCTCTTTCTGAAGTTGAGTTGATTGGGTTAACTAGTTTGTTGATTTATTTTTCAGTTCAGGTATTTTAAATTGCTGTACCTATCCATCCATTTTATTCAAATATTGTTTGTTGCCATAAAACTGTGTGTAAGTTTTTGATCACTATTTTCTCTCTTTCCATTCTGTTTTTCCCCTTCTTGTTTTTGATTTTCACTAGCAATTTTATTGATCTTTCAAAAAACTACTTTTTGTGGAAGCACGAAGTGCTAGTCAATAAGTGTTTATTAGATGCCCTACTATAAACCAGGCACTGTACTAAGCTTTGAGAGTATTTTGAGATACCTCCCTGTTCTCAAGGAACTTACAGTGTAATGGGGGTAGGTGGATAAAACACATAAAAATGCTGAAAAAGGGGAAAGTGGAGAGAGGTACCCAATGAAAGGGCATAGCAGAGAATTCAGAGAAGTCCCAAAGTAGCATAGCAGAAGGGAAAAGAGATCTCTGAGCTGGAGTTCTCTCCTTAAATAAAGATTTGGAATGCATAACCCCATTCTTCAATCAGAGAAGTAGAAGGTAGCAAAGGGGTGGAGGTGCAAGACTGATGAGATTATCTCAACTAAGGAGCTTTCTGGTGCACAGAATCTGTCTGTCAGGGAAGACCCAAAGTAGGGCAGCCAGGTGAGAAATGACTTAAAAGCCTCTTTAGATGCTATTAAAAATTTCCCCAATTATCAAGCATTTATTTTTTCTCTTTCCTACCTCTTGTCCTTTTCACCCAACCACCCCCGGAAAAAAAAAAAAAACCCCTGTAATAGATATGTATAGCAAAATTCCCATCCTGGCTATTTCTGTGGAGGTAGATAGCATTGGCTTTCCTAAGTTCTTCACAGTTGACTTACATGTTCATATTACTCAGAACAGCCCGGTCCTTCCCAGTTACTCTTCAAACAACGTACACAATGTTCTCTGGGTTCTGCTCATTTCACCCTGCCTTATTTCATCCCAGCCTTTCCCTGCTTTTCTAAATCGCCTTCTTTGTCATTTCTTAGAGCATAGCAGTTCCCCATCACAATCATGAGCCAGAACTCACTCAGCCATTCCTCAGCGGAAGGCCATCCCTTCCATTTCCAGTTCATGGCCTCCACAAAAAGAGCAGCTCCAAGTACTTTAGAACATGTAGGCTCTTTTCCTTTTTCCCTGATCATCTTGGGAAACAGACCTAATAGTGGTATTGCTGGGTCAAAGGGTACTCATGTTTTTCCAACTCTTTGAATATGATTTCGGTTGAATCAGTTCAGTTCCACCAACAGTGTATTAGTATCCCAACTTTCTCACATCTCCTCCATTTTCCCTATCATATTAGCTGTATGTGGGAGCTTTGAATATAGTTTCCTTGCTTATCTCTTTTAATTAAATTTGTTTTAGCTTTGAGATCATGCTTTTTTTTGCATCAGCTAAAGCATAATAAATTCTACTCTAGCCATTTATTCTTACTGTATGTATATCTGCTGTTTTAAAACGTGCTTTCTGAAACACTTTGTCAGGTTCTGGTTTTTTAACCTTTCTGCTGCTTCTGTTTTAGGGGTGAGTTCATCTTATTCACACTCAAAATTATAATTACTAGTGGTGTACTTCTCTCCATCCTATTTCCCCCAGTTCAGCCTTTTCTCCCCTCTTTTACCCTATCCCTCCTCACAAGTCTAGTTCACTTCTGACCATGACCTCCCTAGTCCACACTCCCCTCCAAGAGTCCCCGCCTTGCTTTATTCCCATGCCCTCCTGTTCCTGTGCAAATTAAGACTTTCATACCCAATTAGTTGTAGGTTATTCCCTCTTTAACCCAGTCCTGATGAGAATAAGGCTCCCATACTACATACCTTCCACTCCATCCTCCCCTCCATTGTAAAAGTTCTTCTGTTCATGCCTTTTGGGTATAAGATAATTTGTTCCATTTTACCTCTCCCTATCCAATTTGACTTTTTAGCATCATCCCATCATAACCAACTCAAACCTAAGCTCTCTACGTATCCTTGTTCTAACTAATCTAATAATAACATTCTTAAGAATTACAAATATAATTTTCCCATATAAGGAAGTAAATGGCTTAACCTCATGTTTGTTTCTCTTGGTTCTTGTATTTGAAAGTCAAATTTTTTGTTCATTCTGGTCTTTTCCTCAAAAATGCCTATATGATGATATATAATAATACATATAAATGTCTAGACTTTTTTTTATCATGACTTTTAGGTAGCCCAAAGATTCTTATACTATTTCCTCTCTTGTTTTCCAGGTCAGTTATTTTTCTAATGATATTTCACATTCTCTTCCATTTTTTCATTCTTCTGATTTTATTATTTCTTGATGTCTTAGGAATTCATTAGCTTCCTCTGGCCCAATTCAAGTTTTTAAGGCATTATTTCCTTAAGTAAGTTTTTGGATAATTTTTCAGTTGTTGAGTTTTCTTGCATCACTCACTTTCCCCTAATTTCCTCTACTTCTCTCACCTGATTGTTAAAGCTCTTTCCAAGCTCTTTCAAGAATTCCCTTCCAGCTTGTGACCATTTTACATTTTTCTTTGAAGCTTTACAAGTAGCTGTAATTCATTGGGAACCCTGATCTCCATCACCACAGTAACCATTCAGGGTCAGGGTCTTTTTCTGTGGTTACTCATTTTAGAAACATCCCATCTCTTGGATGTTAACTTTATCTTAGGTCTCTGTGCCCAAGGTGTGGGAGAGAGGCTTTATCTTAGGTCTCTCTGTGCCCAAGGTGTGGGAGAGAGGCTGGGCACAGCGGGGGCTGAGAAGGAGGCATCCTCCCAGGGATCACCCCTCCGGGCACAGCCCTTCCTGGGGGGCAGCTGGGACTTAGTGCAGGCGAACAGAGATTCTGCTACCAGGGCCGGACCCCAAGGAGATCACGGACTGGAAGTCTGCCCGCACCAAACACAGCAGGGCTTGGTGGGTTCCCCAGGAGCTCTCAACGGCTGCCCGTCAAGTGGGGGGTGGCGGGGTGACCTTGGGCAGGAGCTTCTCGTGGGCAGGTGACCACCCTGCGAGGGTGACCGTGGGCAGGTGACCCCTGCGGGGGTGATGATGGGCAGAAGGTGACCCCCTGCGGAGGTGACCGTGGGCAGGTGACCCCCTGAGAGGGTGGCCGTGGGCAGGTGACCCCCTGCGGGGGTGACGATGGGCAGGTGACCGCCCTGCAGGGGTGACGATGGGCAGAAGGTGACCCCCTGAGGAGGTGACCGTGGGCAGGTGACCCCTGCGGGGGTGACGATGGGCAGAAGGTGACCCCCTGCGGAGGTGACCGTGGGCAGGTGACCCCCTGAGAGGGTGGCCGTGGGCAGGTGACCGCCCTGCGGGGGTGACGATGGGCAGAAGGTGACCCCCTGCGGAGGTGACCGTGGGCAGGTGACCCCCTGAGAGGGTGACCGTGGGCAGGTGACCCCCTGCGGGGCTGGCCCGTCGCTGCCGTGGAACGTGACCGGACGCACACAGAGGGTGCACAGCCCGGAGCGGACGGACAGGGTGACTCCGCAGCCCTCGGGCCTCCCCGCGCCAGGGGCACGTGGTCCGCACGTGCGGCCCGGGCAGGGCTTGTCGCGTTTCTTTTCCTTTGTTACGGGCTGGGGGCGGGGAGCTTAGCACCGGTAAAAATAAGAGCGCGGAATACCCGAGGGCTTGGGGCGCTCCCGGGGTAAACGCGGGCTCTGCGCAGGCGCACTTATTGACTCCGCATCAGGGGAGCCTTTCTCCCCCTCCACTCGGCGCAGACAGGGCACAAGGCCTGCCCAAGCTGGAGGTCGGCGCCGCACGCCCAGCCTAAAGATGACCGCCCAAAGACACAAGGAAAGCGCAGCCGGGGCAGGAAGGGAGAGGCGGAACCCCTGGCGGAGGTGCCGGCGAGAGGGAAACAACAAGGGGGAAGCCGGAACTGCCGAGAAAAACCCGGGACGCCCCGCCCACTTCCGCTCTCGCCCAGGCCAGGCCCCGCCCCCGCTCAGCCACCGTCCTTCGGGGGCGCGCGGATCCGCTGCCGTTTTATTTGAAATCTGGTTTCCTCGGCAACGTAGGGGAACTGGGGAAGCGGACGCCGGGGCCAACGTTCCCTCTGTTGCTTCCCCTTTTCTCCTCGCCCCGCGACCCGGCCCAAGCCTCATCGCTTGGAGCGAGGCAATCCTAGCTCGCGCCCCCCAGAGCCCCCTCCCGGCGCCAAGCGCGGAGCGAGAACGCGAGGGGGAGGGGCGCGCGCGGCGTCTTTAGGATGTTTCCCCGCCGTGATTGGTGCAGGCTGTGCCGCACCGCCCTCGCTCCCGCCCACCGCCTCTGCGATTGGCTGCCCGGGAACGCGCCGGAACTCGAGTTCCGTCGCGGATTGGCCGGTTCGAGTAATTGGCGGCAGCCCTCGTCCATCGGGGAGCTCCTGCCCCGCCTCCCCGCGCTCTGGGCCGTCTCCCGACCCGTACGTTTCGCTTTCGTCCCGCGCGCTCAGGGCCGGTGGGGGCGGGGAGAGCGAGCGTCCGCGAGAGCTTCGGCGGCTCGATCCCGGCGGCCAGGCCTCGGCCGGCACGCGCGCGCCCAGCGAGGACCCCGCGAGCTGCCCGCGCCGCCGCCTGCGCCCTTCGAAACGGCACAGCCGCCCGTTAGGTGCCCGGGGGCAGCCGCCGTTCGAGCCGGCCCCGGAGCCTGGGCGCGCCGCGGGGGCTAGCGGCGGCGGCAGCGCTGGGCTCGGCCTGCCGGGCCCGAGGCCGCGGAGCCCGCCCCGGCGTTTCCGAGCGGCGCCTGGCAGGGTCGCGGCGCCCGGCGCGGGGGTCCTGGCGCCGCGGAAAACGCGCCAAGCCTGCGCCGGCGGCGGCCGCGTCCGGACCCCGCCGAGCCTCCCCAGCCCCGGAGCGCCCCCTCCGCCCCGCCCGGGGCCCCGGACCCCCGCCCGGCCCCGCCCCGGGGATGGAGCCGCGCCGGCGGCCGCTGCCATGAGCCAGTAAGCGCGCGGGCCCCGCGGGGAAACTGAGGCCGGCGGCCCGCCCCGCCCCGCGGAGGAGGGCGCGGGGGTCGACGGGCGGCCCTCCCCCGGCTCCGTCCGCCCGGGGGTAGGCCGGGGTCCGGGCGGGGCGGAGGGGGCCCCGGGGCGGGGGCGTTGCCGGGGAGCGCTCGCGCCCACGCCCCGCCCCCGGGGAGTTTCCGCGCGCGGGGTCGTGACCTGTGCGCGCCCGGCAGGTGCCGCGGGTGACGGGGAGAGATGCCCGGCGTGGTGCCGAGCGAGAGCCAGGGCCCGGCGGCCCGGGGGAGCCCCAAGAAGAGCCGCCTGTCCCTCAAGTTCTTCCAGAGGAAGGAGACCAAGCGCGCCCTGGACTTCGCCGACGCGCAGGACGAGGAGGAGCGGGACGGGGACGGCGCGGGCCCGGACGTGTGCGTGTGCGCGTGCGCGCGGGGAGGGGCCGCCGCGGGAGCGGGAGGGGGAGGGGGAGGGGGACGGGGACGGACCCCGGGGAGGGCTGGGAGGGCTGCGGGCACGGACCCGGCCCCCGGGGCTCACCCGCGCGCTCCGCCCCTCCCAGGGACCAGGTGGTGCCCGCGGCCGCCGCCCAGCCCTCGCCCCTCGGCTGCGAGAAGCGGGAGAACCTGCTGCCCTTCGTGGGGCTCAACAACCTGGGCAACACCTGCTACCTGAACAGCGTCCTGCAGGTGAGGGGGCGGGCCGGCGGGGGCGGGGCGGGGCCTCCGGGCGGGGCGGGGCCTGTGCCTGACGCCCCGCCCTCCCCAGGTGCTGTACTTCTGCCCCGGGTTTAAATCTGGAGTCAAGCACCTGTTTAACGTCATTACGAAGAAGAGGGAGACCCTGAAGGAGGACGCCGACCCCAAGGCGGACAAGGTGAGGCCGGGCTCGGCTCCACCAGCCCAGCCGGGAGGGCCGGGTTCTGGCCGGGGGCGGGCCCCCTGCGGTGCGCTGTGGTCTGGATCTCGAGAGAGCACGACTGGATTTCTATTTGGAGGCCCCATCTTGGGGGAAGACGAGGGAGAGGCTGCGCTTGCCCTCGGGGGTGTATGATCTCACACCGCAGTAAAGCCTCCAGTGACCAAGTTTGAGATTGGGTCCTTCCTGGTATGCTGGTCAGGGGTCATCTTGCCTCCATACTTAAGCCTTAAGGGGAGGTTAAGAAGGCAAGACCTGCTTCCTTCTCACACCTGTGGTCACAGGCAAGCAATTTCACCTATATGTGTCTAGCTCCCAAAACAGAATGGCCAGTTTAGACTGGTATAGGTTGTTCATTGTTGAAGTTGTAGGATAACGCTAAAACTTCCGAACCATAGAATTTAAGATCCAAGTGCCTTGGTCATTGTGTCCAGGGAAAGGGTGAGGCATCCAACTTGGTGGGCAATTTTTGAGACTCTCTGTTAACAGACATAGAAGTAATATGTAAAGTTGAGTAGTTTAATCTGTATTCGTATGAAATGCTGATGTTCCAGCTAATAAGGAAACCATCTGAATTGGTTTGGGAATAAGGAAGTGCAGGTTATCTGGAGTGTAGGCTTGTTTGGTCTTCCTGGCTCTGACACCTGCCATGTAGAGTTTGACCATCAAGAGAGGAACCCATTAAAGCTTTGTGTCGGAAGCAAAAACAGTTACTTAGCTGTATAGACCAGCTTCAAGGTGTCTTTGAAATAGAAGGTAAAATGAATTCCCTTTACTCAACCTAAATTTTTATTTTGGCAAGTAGTAAGAGATTGCTTCTGTAAACTACTCTTAGACGTTATTTTTTAGAGCATATAAAAAGAAAGTTTCTTTGGGACAAATAAAAAAAAGGGGAAAATCCTTGTATTCATAAATATCAGAGTGGTTTATGTTTCTTTCTTGCAGGGAAATTGCAAAGAAGACAACCTGGCAAGCTATGAATTAATATGCAGCTTACAGTCTTTAATAATTTCAGTTGAACAACTTCAGGCCAATTTTCTTTTGAACCCAGAGAAATATACTGATGAACTTGCTACTCAGCCAAGGCGGCTGCTTAACACTCTCAGGTAAAGCCTAGAATGAAATGTAAATGTTTTCTCTAAACTGGTGAGCACAGTGTATTAGAACACGGATGTCAGAACTGCAGTGTGTATATTGTATGTGTTATACGTTCAGCCTTTTAAACATTCTCTGTGCAAATCTCACCCACTGCCACAGCAAGAAGCAATTTAAATTTGAGTCTAGGACTCTCTCTGGGGAGCTAGGTGGTGTGGTAGATCGAATGCCGGGCCTGGAGTCAGGAAGACTTGTCTTTTCTAAGTTCAGATATGGCCTCAGATACTTGCTGTGTAACTCTGGGCAAGTCATTTTACACAGTTTGCCTCAGTTTCCTCATCTGTGAAAGGAGTTGGAGAAGGAAATGCAAAACTCTCCATTGTCTCTGCCAAGGTTAAAACTCCCCAAATCACAGAAATTTATACATGATTAAAATAACCAAATAACAATAATTGCTAGGTTCTTATTGTTTATTGAATCAGCTTTTGAAATTTTAAAAAGCATCAACTTTGGCTGCATGCTTCCTGAACAGGCGAAGGTGAAAAACTGGAGGTTAGATGCATTTATATACTGATTAAAAGAGAAAGGCCATCACTGTTGTATTCTAATCTATTTCCTAGTGAGTGTTCTTTGTCTCAACTCACCTTCTTTTTTGCTGGTTTGTTTGGTGTTTGGGTATTTTGGTTGTGTTTTCTGGGGCAAGGGGAGAGATGTTGATTTTGGCCATTAAAAGGAGATGCACTGTATTGGGGGGGGGGTCTTATTTAAGAATATTGTCAATGTCACTGGATAACGGCGCAATTTTAAATGGAAAGAATGAAGTTGTGTGTGTTAGAGAAGAGTGGCAGTTATTAGAGTGACAGCTTGTTCTTTGCAGGGAGCTGAACCCTATGTACGAAGGCTACCTGCAACATGATGCTCAGGAGGTGCTGCAGTGCATCTTGGGAAACATTCAGGAGACATGCCAGCTCCTGAAGAAGGAAGAGCTGAGAAGCGAGCCAACAGAAGCATCACCTCCCCCTCCTCCTCCCAAAGAAGGCAGTGAAACAAACACCATCGAGGACGACGGGGAAGGGAAAGACAGGTTCCCGAAGGGAAATGGGAAAAGGAAAAGTGACAGTGAAGTGGGGAACCCCAAGAAGAAGTCTAAGCTGTCCAAGGAGCCCACAGCATCCGAAGAAAACCAGAGGCAGACGCGGTCCAAGAGAAAAGCCGCTGGGGATGCTCGCGTGGAAAGTTCTCCTGAAACGATGCCCAAAAGTGCCGCTGATGGAGACAGCACCCGGCCTAGCCACAAGAAATCAAGGCTTAAAGTAAACTGGCTGAAGCCTGCTACCAAACAGCCCAGCATCCTTTCCAAGTTCTGCAGTCTGGGGAAAATCACCACACACTCGGGACCCAAAGGGCCTTCGAAAGAAACTGATGGCAGTTGTGAGGAGGACTTGAAAAGGGAAACCAAGGGCACCTTGAAAGATGACTCTGGGGAACCTGCACCCCCGGAGAACAGCGTGGAGGACAAAGAAATACAGTCTTTGAGAAACAAAGGTCAGTACTGATGCCTTCCCAGAATCCACCAGAAGCAGAGTGGAGCTTGACCCTCCTTTGGTGGGCTCAGCGCCAGGCACTTGGGGTTGGAGGCGTACCCTTGGGTGGGGGAGTGTTTTAAGGCAGGAATATTTGGAGTCAGTGTTTAAAGGCAGCAGCAGAGTTAGCACCATAGACTTCTCAACTATTTATCTAGGCCTCTCTTATTAACAGTTTTAAAACTTTTAATTACTCTTGGCTCCTGTAGGAAAAATGAGTGCTATAGTGGGGGTGAGCTTTCATTGTGCTGATAGTGCCAGCTGGACTGTGGTGCCCAGGCAGTTGAAAGGGCATATGGAGAAATTGCTTGAATCGCCCTGATTTTCTATAGAGGTGCCTTAAAATCCCAAAGGTTTGGCTTTCCTTGTTTGCCCTAGAGGAGAAAGGGAGGCAATTCGGTATGCAGTGTTTCCTTTTAGGCTGTGTGCTGACTATGGCTGAGAGAATAGAGTGGGTCAGAAAAAAAGAGCTTCAAGTTTGCTCATGTGCTGTTCGTTTAAGACACTTGGAGTGGGAGTTCTCAGTGTTTGAGTTGGAGTTCACCTTCCTTGTAGGGGTGGAACAAGTTTGTTTCGAGTTGGTGGAGAAATTATTCCAAGGCCAGCTGGTGCTGAGAACTCGGTGCTTGGAGTGTGAAAGTTTAACAGAGAGGAGAGAAGACTTCCAAGACATCAGCGTCCCAGTCCAAGAGGAGGAGTTTTCCAAAGTGCAGGAGAGTTCAGAGAGTGAGTATGATGAGCAACATCAGTGGAGTCCACTACGCACTGCTCTTGGCTGAAAAAGGTGAATCGAGGCATGCGTGATTCCAAACAAGTTGGCTGTTACATCATACGTGTAAGCCAGTCTCCTGCTGAGAGCTGTTCTGAGGCTGGGGTTCCCCCTATCTAGTGTCATTGTCATTACATGTATTTGACGACTGCAACCCTGCTCAGATGTCCCTGTAGAACCATACTGTTTTGCTGTGTTTAAGTGGGGGATTCCTGGAAGCATTGGGGAAAGCAAGAAATTTTTGGATTCTCCTTAGATTGAATTCAAAGGTTGACTTTGAGGGACTTTTTGCTTTCAGCCCTTTTTAGGTCTCCCATGTGGTGAGTGGGTTTTTCTTTCTGCTCCTTGATTTAATGGCTTTCAACCATCTTCTACTTTAAAAGCATGTTGGGTGCCTCATTTTCTTAATTTTGGAAATTTATAAAATCTGGCTTATGTGATACAGGTTGTGCTACACATATGAACTAGAACAGGAGATTAAATTTTAGCTCCTTAACTCTCACCTTACCAAGAGTCATTTCTTATCATCAGCAAATGCAAACTTGACAATAACATTTGGTATAGGCAAACACTGGTATCCTGCATGTATCTAGAAGGCAGCCAGCTTCTGAATCTGACCACCATACTTTGACCTGAGGAAGTCTTGGCTTTTCTTTTAGTACTCATTTTAAGGTTTTGTGATTTTGTTAAACGTGCCCAAGAAACAATGTATGTGAGTGACAGAACATGATTTTCTTGTGCAGTTTCTCCAGAGCCCAAGACAGAGCTGAAGAGCTTGAAATGGGCCATCTCTCAGTTCGCATCTGTGGAGAGGATCGTGGGTGAGGACAAATACTTCTGCGAGAATTGTCATCATTACACAGAGGCGGAAAGAAGTCTCCTTTTTGACAAGATGCCTGAGGTGATAACCATCCACTTGAAGTGTTTTGCTGCCTCTGGCTTGGAGTGAGTATTAGACAAAGTTTGATCAAAATAGTGGCACCCAAACATCTTAGCACACACTCCCCAGCTTTCCAGCCCTCTAGGGGGTGCTACCATTTTCAGGGGAGAGGGGAGAAGTCTCTTCACAAATGGGGACCTGTTTTTTCCTCATAGTATACATGGAATGTGACAGTCGGAGGACCAGAGATCATATAGCATAAAAGACAAATGTCTCCTTTCTATCATCCTGCAGTTGGCAGGCAGACCAGATACTTAATTTGTCCTCAGACTTTTATCATGAATCCATTCATCAGAATGCTTGAATTACACACCAGAAACAAATTCAGTTAGGTTGTCATTTCATAATCTAAGTAGGCCCAGATGAAATATTTTTTGTTTGTGTGATGAATATTATACGACTTGTCTTTTCCTTTTGGCAGATTTGATTGTTATGGTGGAGGACTCTCCAAGATCAATACTCCTTTGTTGACCCCCCTGAAGTTGTCCCTGGAAGAGTGGAGCACCAAGCCGACTAACGACAGCTATGGACTGTTTGCGGTGGTAATGCACAGTGGGATCACCATCAGCAGTGGCCACTATACTGCTTCTGTTAAAGTCACCGATCTTAATAGTCTGGAACTCGATACGGAGAATTTTGTGGTGGACCAAGTGTACGAGATGGCTAAGCCTGACCCCCTGAACGACGATGCCGCCAAGGCTCTGGCTGATGATTATGATGAAGAAGTGTCCTTCCGAGTCAGTGGGAGCGCACAGCCCAGCAAAGTCCTGAGCAAAAAAAGTGTGGAAGCTGTTGGCCTTCTTGGGGGACAGAAGAGTAGGCCGGACTATGAGTTCTGCAGCAGCCACCGAGCATCCAATCCAGAGAAGGGCATCGGGGCCTTGCCTGAAAACAGAAGCCCCGAGTCCAGCAGCACAAACGGGACCCAGGAGCTGGACAGAAGCAAGGAGCCCGATGGCCAGAGGGATGCTAATGTAAACGGGCCAGAAAGCAAAGTGTCCGATGTGCTACAGAGCTTGAAAGAGTATGAGGGCAAGTGGCTTCTCTTTGATGATTCTGAAGTGAAAGTGACAGAAGAAAAAGACTTTCTGAATTCGCTTTCCCCTGCGGCATCCTCCACGTCTACTCCTTACTTACTGTTTTATAAGAAAATTATAGAGTGAGTGTATTTTCCTTATGTATATAAACAGATTACAGCAAGGACTCCTGAGGTAGCGACTCATTGGCCTTTGGAAGCTCCTGGGTTATTACTGGTCTCTAGTTTTTGTATGAATAGTGAAATTTGAATGACTGAAAACCTGGTTAATTTTTAGAATTCATTTTCCATGTTCACTAACCACTCTGCTGGAGACTAGCAATACATTAGCTTCTGAGGACAAACTTGTGTTAGGTTCTGGAATAATTTGTCCAAATAGAGCTATTTAAAAAACACTTTTTAAAGAAAGTTTTACACCTGTCTCTTGTATTGGCTTTTAAAAATAAAGTGCTGTATTTGTATTTTCCATATTTTGGAATAATATCTACTGCCAATGTTTATAGATCGTGTGGTTTTGTAAATTAGGAGGCAGTCACCTCATTGCATTTAGTTTTATAACAAAGTTATGAAGCAGAATCCTTGAAGGTTGTTAAGACACACATTCTAGAACTTGCATGTTCACACCGGCGTGAATTCTGTGCCTTGGATCACTTTGGAAGATGTATCTCAGAAGCCGTTGGACAACATCCTTGCCCATCACTACCTTAGGAAGGATTTTATAGATACATATATATATTTATGATTATGATTTTGTACTTTAGATCAGTCTAGGTTTGGACAAGAGTAGTCTGTATTTCTTCATAGTCATATTGCTATATAATTTGTAAATAGGATATAAAAGTTTAGAAGTATGACCTTTAGGGTTTGTTTTTTTTTTTTTTTTAAAGAGGGAGGGCATTCAATTTAAAATGTTTAGCAGCAATGTATACAAACTCACTAAAGTTTTGTACTTACAGCTTTCTACCCTAAAGCATCTGGTTACTTTCAAGAATAGAATTTGTGTATATATGTGGAATAAACATTCATAATTACCTTTACAACATTATTTTCTTGCATGAAAAGTAATATACTAGCTTTACCAGTCCTTAAAGAATGATTGAGGGTGCCGTTTACCTTATGGTGGTCACTGTTTTACATGAAAAATGGGGAGGCCCCACTCAGTAACATTTGGAACAAGCCAATTTGTCAATTAAAAATTACTCGTGACTTGATGGAATGATATTTGACCACAATTAAGATTTATCTGCATGGAAATTTTAAATATAGTAGAAGTAAAGCTTACTAATTGGAGAAGACCATCATAAAAAGTAAAGTCTGTACAGCTTTATTTGGGCATTGCATATTAACTAACAGTCATGATCTAAAATGTTGCCTGAGAAAAATAATTTTTACATTTTTCTAAGGAAATATTTTAAAGAAATGATTATTTCTGTACCACATTTGTACGTCAGGTTTCAGAGTTAATTTGAATTACAACAAAATTTCTATCAGAATTAAGATATTCTGTAAGGAAAAAGTGTGGATAGAGTGAGTGCCTACTATGTTAAGAAGCATTGTTGGATGCCTATTCCTACGTAAGATG
Organism: Potorous gilbertii; assembly: GCA_028658325.1. Classification (NCBI taxonomy): domain Eukaryota; kingdom Metazoa; phylum Chordata; class Mammalia; order Diprotodontia; family Potoroidae; genus Potorous; species Potorous gilbertii. The sequence goes on from CM053770.1 coordinate 682,315,724, forward strand.
CTGGGAAAAAAAAGACCATGTAGATGAGGAAACTGGGACTTGGAGAGTGAAATGATTCATGTAAGGCCACTGCTTGTTCAAAGTAAAATACTAAATTGGGCCTAATATCACTCCCTCTAACATCTGCTTAGTACCCCACCTGGGCCCAGTTGGTTACCATATACTCTAAGATGTAGTCACCTAGGCTCTGCGTACTTGACAGGCCTTGAAGGATGGCCCCTACCACATACGGCTCCAACGTCAATTTTTCATCTAGCAGGATGGCCAGGATTAGCCTCCCTAGAAGCATCTTGCAGTGGTCCTTGTTTTGTTGTGGGGGGTTGAGAACAACTCTTCCTTTATCCTATGTGTTACCCTTCAAACAATGGACAACTTTGGTTCCATGCACGCACAGGCTTTTGTAGATCAAATATCCATTCAACTCAGTTGGGAAAGTCTCCTCACTGTTTGTGCCCACCATTTTACCTTCTAGACAGTGGTTTCCAGAAATGGACCCAGTGGTCCGGGTATGTGCTACTGCAAGGCTTGGCTTTTATTCTGGATATTGTTAAGGCTGCCTAAGGTTGCAGGCAGCTTTTTTTGACTGTGCTATGCTGTTGATTCAGATAATGAACGGGCTGCATGATAGCCACAACGTGGTAATGAGTTGTCTGAAGACTGGGTAAGGCGTTTTTTCAATAATAAAAATAGGAAGTGCTTGAGGTGGAATGTTTCAAGATTTCTTCTTCCCTTAAGGCAAAGGTCCCCTATGTGAAGGGACTGGGTTATGAGTCTGAAGGTGGTCTTCAGGGCAGGAAGTCAGGCCTTGGGGCTAATTTGCTCTTGAACTGTTCCTGTGACAAGCCAGAGGGGCTGAGATGGGCAAGTTTTTTCAGTCAGATACTTTCGTAAATTAGGAGCCAGATCCATGACGTGGCCATTAAGGGTATTCTGAATCACTGAGGAATCCTTTCTCCTCACTGGGCTTGTAGGGTTAATTTGCAGCTTAATTATGTGGTATCGCTGGGACTGCATGGGAGACGAGCATCTTACATGACTCCAAGCTGAAGTTTGCCTGAGCTCCAGTTCTATATATTGCGTGACTTAACTGCTGGGGAGACTTGGCAAAGGCAAGAAATGGAAGAGCTTTAACTGAGATCAGTTTAGAGAAGGCAGACAGGAAGCTACAAGAGGCTGGCCAGACCTTTCAGGAAGCATACTTACACTGGAAGTAGTCCTAAGGGTCCAATGAGAAGGCTGCAAAACCGCTTCAGTCCATGAGACCGCGGTAGCAATGGGTGAGGGCTGCCTCCATCGGTCTCTTCTCACATCCCTGACTTCCCCATCACAAATGCATCAGTTCTCAGCAGTCTTAGTGCTCATCCCTGGAAACATCAGTGCAGCTGGGCTCCATTAAGACGGCTCAGACCTGGTCCTGGGCTGCAGGCAGAGGGGCGTCCTTTCTAGGATATGGGGCTTGTCAAATAGCCTTCCGCTCAGACCAGATGGGTAGCACCTCAGAGCCCCCCTTACTTTCTGGATGAGGGAAAAAGGAGCTGACTTACCCAGATGCAGAAGGAGTAAAATGCCAATGCTCTAGCAGCTGATGATGCAGTGGAAAGTGTACTGGGCCCGGAGGCAGGAAGATCCAAGTTCAAATCCAGCCCCAGACACTTCCTATCCTTGGACACCTGGGCAAGTCACTTCATTGCTGCCTCAGTATCCTCATCTGTAAAAGGGTGATAACACCTGCCTCCCAGGGTGGTTGTGAGGATCACTGCTTAGTTCAGTGCTGGACACGCAGCAGGCGCCTCAGAAATGTGAGCTGTTAGCATCTTCCTCATCGTCGTCGTCATCATCATCTGGGGCTAGAAGAAGTGTAGTGCCCTGCCTTCCTTACTTCATGTCTTCCCCTCAAGCCAGACCGGAGTGATCCTCTGGGAGAGGATATGTGAGGGTCTTTCTAGGCACCTACCTCTGGGTGCCAATCAAGAGCCAGCCTTGGTATACATCCACATACAGGCCAGACTAGAAGCTCCTCTCTGCTCTGGGTCAGTCAGACCTGCTACTGCTAGAAGTCAGCTCAAGATGGTCTTGCCCATTTGGACACGTTTCCTTGTTTGGCTGTCACCAGCAGAAAGAACTTGTGTTGAAATATATAGGCTCACTTGTAGACAGAAGAAAGATTTCCTTCCCTGGGATCCATGAACAATATCATTCACATACAGGATACAATTCAACGATCGGAAATGCTATCAGAGCGTCAGTTTGCAAAAAAAAGATATTCAAATGTGTTCTCAGTCCAGGCACAAATGTTTCTTTCCTGCAAGAGGATTAAGTATTAACTGAGAACTTACAAATGACACCGTCCCCCATCTGGTACTCAGTGACAATAATCAATTTCTCCTTAGCAAGTCTTTTCGAGGTGTTGACATAATCAGGTGATTTTTCTTCAAGTAACAGGCAAGACATTCTGAAAATCCGATCCAGCACCATTTCACAATCACGTTGAAATAACCTGATGCTCCCTCGGAGGTGGCTGATACTCTAGGAAAACCAGGTGCTGGGGTGTGCTTAATCACTGTTTCACTGGCTGAACTGTCCAGGAATAAATACCCTGAATCCAGAGAACTAAACCAGAACATGCTCCAGACTCCCCTTCCCAATGCTCAGCCCCCTGCCACCCTTTGGGACAGTCTAGCTTAGCATCACATGTCTTCCTTCCATCTTTGGCTGGAATTCCCAGGAATCCTCCCTGTTACATCAAGTCCTTGCCCCAGAGGATGCCCACCTGTGTGTGTGTCCCAGCTGGGTCCTTTCTGCTCCTTGGCAATTGCTGTCAATGGCTGCCAGGACCCAGGAGAATCAAAGGGCATAAGCTAACCTGTCATGTTTTCATTCTACAACTTCATAAGCTCCAATTGTCCATCTCCAAGAAAGTCTGTGAATCTTACTTGGTCCTACATGGTCATCAGTCATAATTTTCATTTCAACAACTTTGAAAGCAATAGCTATAAATCAGTTTTCTATCAGCTTCTGCCACCACCACCAAATGGGAATGTTCACATTACAATAAAATAGGTGAAAACATCCACATATTTAATAAGTACCTTTAAAATAAACATTACTACATTAAAATGGTTCAAAAATGCATCTGAAAAAGCTCCTAATATAAATTAAATCTATGAACTTGATGTAAATAAATTTAACATTAAGTATGCTATAAATAATAGTAAATGTATTTAGTGTACCTCTGAATCATAGAAATGGCTTTTGAAAAGCTTATACCATCTCCCAGGACACTGGAAACCACAGCCAGGATTTTTACGCAGTTAACAATCTACACTGGACAGTCCAGTATCATTCTGACCACCAAACTCTTCCACAGAAGGACATGAAGACATTGTCCAAAACGAAGTCCCAGGTTCTGACTGCTGAGAACATGGCTTTCTTTTCAATAAATCAGGGCAAGTGCTCTGTCTTTCCCTAGAGGTCCACTTTGCGAAGACTCATTCTGCTGAAGGAATCTCTGGGGGGACAAAGAAGGAAAGGGATACAAGAGATAAGGTTCCCTGCCCCTCATGCCCCAAGTTTCTCTTAACTCAGCAAAGGGAATCTCAGGACGTCCTTGTGAGTTCTCCAGGCTGGAATGCGCTCCTTCCTGCCTCTCTCCTTTTGAGGCCTCTTGAAGGTAAGACAGTGGTCAGGCACTGTTTCCTGTGCAGCTGCTGCCCTCCCTCCTCCACTGTCTGGTCTGAATGACTGTCTAGTTTTACATTTGTTAACTTAATACTGATGTGGCACATCTTTTTATATGACCAGCTGTCTCCCCATGAGAATGTAAGCTTACTGCGAGCAAGGCTCACTTCCCTCCTTGTACCTGCAGTATCCCCAGCGGCTAGCCCGCAGTGATCCTGATGCCTAGGAGGCACTTCGGAAATATTTGCTGATGGATTGCTTAATTCCCTGTCCCTCTCCTGCATGCCCAAGGGTCTCTCTCATCTTTCTTACCCTCTCTAGAGCCTCAGATGCCTTGGAGCTCCCATTGGCCATCCCAGAGCCCAAGGCTCTTTGTCCCTCTGTTGGCCTGGCCCCTGTCTCCCCAGCTCGTCCCCTCCCCTCCACACCTTCACCTGTCTTCATCTCCCTCTGATGCATTTCTGCTGGACAGACGGCAGGAAATGTCTTGGCGTCCCTAACACTTTGCACAGAGCCTCGCTTAATGATGTTGCTGGCCTCTCAAGATGCCCTCTCTCCCTCATTCTTCTGTCTCACGGGCTCTTTGCCCCCTTGCTGTCCTTCCTTATCTGACCCCTCGAGCTCCTCAGCGGCTCTGTGCACATGATTGTCTTCTCCCCAGAGCTCCAGGATACTCCACCAGCCCTCTGTCCTGCAGGCGGCTCGTCCCCTCCTGAGGCTCACCCTGCCCTGATCATGGCACTGCCATTCTCCCGGTGACCCCCTCACTTATGCTTGCCATAGATGACCATCTATTGTCCTGTAGCTTCTACCTTCGCTGCAGTCTCACCTATGTCCCACCCCCTGGACGCCTGGCTGGTCTCCTTCCCTAGAACCCCTCCACACCCGCCTTTCCAGGTGAACCCTGATGAAAACAAGGGCTGTTTTCTAGGGGAAAGGGTAACCTTCCTCCCACTCTGTGGACCCTCTGGGGCTGCTCCTTCCCCCAGATGGCTGCAGTGAGAGTGATGGGTCCTCACTCTGGACTTTGTCCTGAGGCAGGGGGCTTGTCTGGATCACCGTGGTTTACACTTGTTCTAGAAGACAAGGGATTCAGGAATCCAGGTAACAGGAAGGCCACCCAGGAGGTAAGCTGGTGCAGCTGTTCAGGCACTGCCCCTGACAGGGTGCTGTCTCTCCAGCTCAAAGGTTTCTGAAGGTGGGACTCGTCAATGAGAACTACCCCTCTCCTCCCTGCCCTCCATTCACTCGTCTGGGCTCTGCCTTCAGGCCCTTCAGAGCAGCCTTGGGCCCAGTACCTGTGGCCAGTGCTAGGCAGCAAGGCCTTGTACAGCTGGGGGATCTTCCTGCTGATGAGTGGCTGCAGGGCCTCCTTCAGCCGGTGGTAGTTCCTCTCCAGCTCCCTCTGGTACTCCTTCTGGTCTGGTCCGATCAAACTCTTGTTCTTCCTTAAGGCATCCTCACACCTGTGAGATAAGACTGGTCAGTGGGCCGCCACCAGCCCATGGAGCCCACTTGGAGCTCATGTTCACCTTGCTCTGCAGCTACTACAGCCTGGATGTGTGGACCGTCTAGACTCACATTCACACTAAGCTCAGGCCCCACTCAATCACCTGGAAGGCTGAGGAGGCAAGAGGTTGGTAGCCCTGGTCCTGAATGTTACCCCCCCAGCCAGGGGTCTGAGGTCTGCAGTGGGGCCAGCCACTCCCACTCCATCGCCCACCAACTACCTTTTAGTAAAGTCTTTGAAGCATAGACGCAGCTTGTTGTGGTGTCTGAAGAGCTTGGGGTCATGGGGTATCTCTGACAGGAAAACTTGGGCCACTTCTAAGGGTCCCTGCAAGACAGAAAGATCCACCAAGTGAGGGGTATGCATGGCACAGAAAGAGCCTGTCTGCCCATTCTTCTGAAACCATGGCAAACAAGCAATGATGAAAGTAACAGTGACTGTAATGAGAATGGCAATGCCTAGCTGGCACATGAGTCACTTTACTAATATGATCTCACCGATTCTTACCACAGGCCCAGGAGGGGCTACAATCCCATTTGTTCTGTAAAACTTGGACTCAGTCAAAGGGCCAACCCCAAGGACCTGGACTAGACTATAAGCTGCCTGAAGGGGCTGCTGCCTTCTGTCTGAGCCTGGCTTCTAGCAGGTGCTTGCTAAGAGCATGGACGCATGACCTGGTCCTGAGCTGTGTGTAGCCCGGATTAAAGTATCTGAAACACATTTCTACAAGGACCCCCTGAAGATGACAAACACCATTTTCAGCTGATTTATTCTTTCCCTATCCATGGTTCTGATCATTCTCCTGCAGTTGTGGCTGTGTGGTTGTGAGTCACTCGTGAGACACTCATGAGTATGGCTCAGAGGGCAACAGAGAAGCAGCCCTTGGTGGCAGGAGAAGGCCGTGCATAGCACAAACAAGGGACCAGGGAAGACTGGAGCCTGGGAGTCATCAAAGAGAATGGAGAAGGGTGGGCTGATCACATGGTGAGAGAAACAGAACATGTTCAGGAATGCCCCAGAATGCTGGGCAGGCAGGCAAAGGTGGTTGCAATCTGTATCTTTGCAGGGGATGCTCAGTGATGGACCCATATCTGATCCACTTGTACATTTTTAAGTGTTTACTAACCACAACAACGACAAAGAAACTCTGCTAGCCATGGGACTCGGGATGACACCAAGCTGCACTGCTTTCCTCTGGTGGCCTCACCTGGTTCACTGTTGTGCCCACAGACCCTTGGAGGACCATCTGAAGCATCTTGGGGTCTGCTGGGTCCTGGTGTGTGGCAAAGGCCAGCTCTTGGGTCTTTTTTTGCATGTCTTCAATAGCAACCTCGATGGGGGTCAATATTATCTATGAGAAATGGCATACACAAGATGAGCACAGAGCCAGTTAAGGAATTTGGTTAAAATGACTGAATTCATAGTTAATGAAAATTGATGAATTTCACTTGAAACTAAAAAGTTCATTGTGGATTCTAGCTTGACCCTTTATTTCTAAACCCTGGTTACCTCCACAAAGAACCAAAGCTTCCAGGCAAAAAGCACCTGATGGTCAAAGGGCCTGCTGTTATTCTGCTGGGTTGGTGATAAGAGGCACAGCCCATGGTGCTAAGGTCCTGCTGGGCCATGGGGCTAAGCCAGCACCCACCCCTTCCTCCTCCAAACCATTCTATCCCTGACCCTGGGCCACCGATCTCACCTCCTCCTTGTGAATGACATTGATTCTGGTTTTAATGTAAGGAAAGGCGTGGGATGTGGTGAGGACCGTCTTCCGTTTGAACTGCTCGTGCAGCTCCCCGTGGGCACGGCCATCTAACGTGAAGGGCGTGCAGTACAGGAAACGTCGGAGATTATAGTTTTTGTCAAAGTACGTGATTCTGTCCTTCATTTCATATGTGTCAAAGTAGGGCTCCACGTAGGTGATCTGAATATATGCCTAAGAGAAGAAAGACTACCTTGGTTCCTTCAACGTCACGTCATTTCATCATCAATTTAGCCTTTCCCAAATAAATCAGGGTGCATCTCCAAGGTGTCTCTCTATTGTCACCATACCTTATTAGGATCTAATTTGCACTTGTCCACAGGGTTAGAATCTTTGATTACTTCAACTACATCCTCTCCAAATCTTTCTCCATAAAATCCCTAAAATAAAGAGAAAAAATTTCACTTGAAGGCTCTATTTTACACAAAGTAAAAGGTAAGGAAAGAGCTGTTGTGAAGACAGCTCAGAGAACATGAACATTTTAGATGACTTTAATGTGTAAGACAGTCATGTGAATAATTTTAAGAAATCATTTGTTTCACACGCCAACAAAACAGGCCCTCAAACTTAGCACTGACTGCTCAAATTTCCTCTTTTCCTCCAATCTATAAAAAGCAAAAAAGGAACAAGCATACACATTTAGAAAATATACAGTTCTCAATACAGACTTTCAAAAAAACCAAACAATAAGGGAACAGGAAGGAAGGTATGGTAAAAATTTGAAAGGAAATATTAGCCCCAAACTGACTACTGGTTAATCCACAAAGAAAAGTTCAAAATATGCAGGTCAGATGTTTTCAGGGTGAGGTACCATCTGGGTAAATGAAGTGCTCCCAATGGTATGCTGGCTGATTTCAAGTTGGGGAGTGTTACTTTGGGAATTATCAGTGCCTAACAGAAGGGGACTGCTCCCAGAACTTGAACAATTGGATTCTAATCCCGAATCTGTTAATAATGGTCATTTAATTTCTCTGCCCTTCATTACTGTAATCTATATAATGTGCATAATATACATTCCTAATTACCTTGCAGGGATCCTGAGGGGCAAATGAAATGGTGCATGGAAACTGGTTGGAATATCTTGAAAAAAGTAATTTGTATGATAGGAAAGCCATCTAGGAAGCCCCTTGAACTCTAAGCACGAGCTTGGCCTCGGCTGGACCCTTCAGGTGGCAACAAGAGACCAAACCAGGGACAACAGTGGCCAAACCGTCTGAGCGCTCACCTCCAGTCTGTGCGAGATCTCAGCAAGTTTGGTTATCGCGGGCTCTTTATATACAAACTCCTGCTCATCCAAGTCCCCAAACTTGGTCCCATAAAAACCCACACGGAAATAGGTCCCGAACATCCGCTTGCCATCCTAAGTAAAGACAATGAATACTTCTCAACACAAAGAGCTGTTTTACACCATATCCGACATCCACATCGTGGCTAACTGGCTTCTATTCACAAAATACATCAGTGCAAATTCACAAAATGGAAAATTCTACAGGCAAAATGTCTAGGTATTTTTTTTCACTAAGAAAGAATTTAAAATAGAGAACACAGCATTATGCCCAAATGCTAAATGACTGCGCAATAAGCATTTTTAAGGTGAGTACACAGTGAACAAATCACATGTGATGTTCTGACTGAAAGCTAGGCAGCTGAATGTCCTTCTCTTCTGAGTTACAGAAGCGTGTATTGACGTGTGCTTCTTACATAGGCATCATGTCAATGACGTCAGCGTCTAAAACAACAGTAACGCATGTGATTCTTACACAGTATGTCTTAGACAACATTGAAAGCCCTTCAGAGACCCTCTCCACCAGCAAAAACGGAAGAGAGTGACCTGTGCTTGGAGGATGACGGTGAAGCAAAAACACCAAGCAGAAACTCACATTCTGAGGGGAAGGCTGATTTACTTTTCTAAAAACCAAAAGCTGTCCAATGAAGAAACTATGACAAACTCCCTTTTACACCCACTAAAAGCACAGAGAATCCAAATGTAAAGCAGTTTAAAAAAATGACTGAGCTGCTTTGTGTCCCCCAGAAACAACATGCGCTCTTCAGGTGCACTGTTAGAGCTTCGGGTTATTATGCCTGCACAGAGACACCCACCCACGGAGTCGACATCGAATCCACATCTCATTTCATGCTCTCATTCTTATTCTCTCAATACCAGGTCAGAGGCGTTGACACAGTCAGTCATGAAAAACGGTAACGTAATATAAGGGATGTGGAGAAAATGCAGGTTACAAGTCTCCAGGTCACCTTACACTGGCACCACAATCAGTAGGGGATGGAATCATGGAGCCTCTTTAGACTGGGGGACATTCCATCAACTTTAATGGGGGGAGATTATATTTTTACTTTCACTGAAATTTACCCTTTCTTTCAATTATAAATGGAAACACATACATACATTACTCTGAAATGGGGTTCTAGGTTTCAGCAGACTGCCAAAGGGGGTCAGGCCAATCTGGACCTGACTAGGAGAGCCATTTAACACCCCCTGGACAAAGCATCACCCAGTTTTTGCATGAAGACACTGATTTTGGAGGCCTCCACCAGCTCTAAAGGCAGTGCGCACATTCTGACTTCAGACAGCTCAGCTGCCAGGAGTGTAGACCTGCCTGTTCTTTCTGTTGCTAGGCCTAGTTCTGAGACCAGGAAGAACCAGGCCGGAGCACAGCTGTCTTGGAAAGCTCTTGACCTGCTTTGTGTTGTTTAATCCTTCAGGTAAAGGAGTGGCCTGAACACAGGCACAGCTGAGTGTGAGTTATGCTTATCAGGTTGACATCTTTCTCCTGGGATGGTTCATTTTGTTTCTGTGTCCCCAGCCCAGGGGCTTAGGATCTAAATGCAATTCTATCAGCACTTGTGGAACTAACTGAAATCTTAACATTTCCGACCTCAGAGGGATGGTGACCTCAAATAAATTACACAAATAACTACCCTGCTTTACTACAGATACAAACATCTCTTTAAGGAGTCTAATGGTTCTAATTATAAACTAGATATCAACCGACTTCTCCTACTTAAAAAAAAAAACCTTGTTAATAGTATCAGCATTTCAAAATTTGATATTCAAGTAGTCACCTAAAAACATCTTCCATTCTCATATACATGTATAGAAAACACCCCCCCACACATACACACACATACACCCCCCCCCACATACACACACACCCCCCCCTACTATAAATACACATATTTATAGTAGCTCTTTTTGTAGGGCAAACAATTAGAAACCAAGGGGATATCCATTGATTGGAATGACTAAACCCCAAGTATGGCACATGACGGTCAGAGGTTAATTGTGCTGTATAAAGCTTTGCACGAACTGATGCAGAGGGGAGGCAGCAGAACCCAGGGGACAATCGATATAATACTATCAACGCTATACAGAGGAAGAACTTAAAAGACTAAAGATCTCTAGTCAATAAAATGATCAATCAGAACTCCAAAGCATCAGTGATAAAAGAAAGCTGCCCCCTCCTGAGGGAGATAAGGAACTAATGTCCAGAATGAGAAACATGCCAATAAAGGGAATTGTTTTTCTTGACTATGCTCACTTGTTAAGAGAGTTTTGGGATGGAAAAGACAATCAATGTTTGATAATAGGAAAAAAGACCTAATCAAATGCAATAAAAATAATCTGTACAATCTGAACCTGGAGGAGGAAAACTCTCCTTCCATTTATTTAGATAGAAGTAAACTCGTTCAAGACATTAACTAAAAGTCTAGGGATGAGAATGGCCCCAGAGATCCTTGGAATCCCTTCATTGCATCCTTGAGCAATTCAGTGAGCGTTGGTTAGGAACCTGTGGGTTCACACTCTTCTGGAGGAGGAAACGTGCGTAGACAAGTCAACACAAAATGTTTTTGCTGTTATCAGCTGTTTTTCAGTTGTGTCTCTTTATGACCCCATGTGGGGTTTTCTTGACCATGATACTGGAACATTTGTCATTTCCTTTTCCAACTCACTTTACAGATGAGGAGACTGAGGCCAAGAGGGTGAAGTGACTTGCCCAGGGCCACACAGCTAGTCAGGCTGGATGTGAACTCAGATCTCTCTGTCTGAGCCCGGTGCTCCAACCATTAAACACCTCACTGCCCAATACAAAAGACAGACCAGGTAGCTTTTGGTGGGAGGAAGCATTAACAACAAGTGGGGCAGGACAAGCAAGATCTTGAGATGAAGGAGGGAGACAGATGTAAGGAAGGAGAGTCTTCGAGGAAGTCTTTGCGCAGCTTGCGCAGAGAGGGATCTGGCTGAGAATCTTTGGAAGAACCAAGGGAGGGAGGAGCCTATTCATGGTTGTCCTGCTTCCCCACTACTCAACTCTGGGGTCTCAGCTCTGCTCCCTGGAGCACCAAACAAGAACTGGAACCCTCCCTGCACAACATCATGTTGTCCTTCAAATGCCCAAAGAAAGTGCCCCTGTCTCCCCCATTCTGTCTCTTTGAACATGAATATACATATAGAGCTTTGTTAACATATAGAGCTCCTACTGGTCCTCCAGGACCAGTCCTCATAGAACAGGATTTCCAGACCCTCATCCTCCTGGATTGAACTTCCCCAGAGATGTGTTAGCCTTTTAAGGTAATATTTTCACTGTGGCTCTTAATTAACCAGTCTGTCAATTTTTAAAATAATGTCATTGCAGTCTGTCCTTCCTTTCTGAAGACTCATGATATCATGGGTGACATTTTTAAATTTTATTTATTTTTAGTTTTCAACATTCATTTCCTCAAGATTTTAGGTTTCAAATTTTCCCCCCATCTCTCCCCAAACACCATGCATTCTGATGACCCCTTCCCCCACTCTACCCTCCCTTCTATCACACCCTTCTCTTCCTTATCCCCATCTTCTCTCTTTTCTTGTAGGGCAAGATCAATTTCTATACCCCATCACCTGTATTTCTTATTTCCCAGTTACATGCTAAAAACAATTCTCAACATTCGCTCCTAAAACTTTCAGTTCCAACTTCTCTCCCTTCCTCCCTCCCCACCCATCCCCACTGAGAAGGCAAGCAATTCAATATAGGCTGTATATGTGTAGTTTTGCTAAAGATTTTCATAATAGTCACGTTGTGAAAGACTATATTTCCCTCCATCCTATCCTGCCCCTCATTTATTCTATTCTCTCTTTTGACCTTATCCCTCCCCAAAAGTATTTACTTCTAATTAGCCCCCTCCTCTCATTTTCTCTCCCTTCTATCATCCCTCCATACTCCACTTATCCCCTTCTCCCCTAATTTTGCATGCCAAATTGAGGGTGCATGTTATTCCCTCATTAAGCCAAATGTGATGGGAGTAAGCTTCACTTTTTCCCTCACCTCCCCCTTTTCTCCTCCATTGAAAAAGCTTTTTCTTGCCTTTTTTATGAGATAATTTTCTCCCTTTTTCCCCCCAATATATTCCTCTCTCACCCCTTAATTTTTTTTTTAGCTATCCCTTACTATTCAACTCACTCTGTACCCTGTGTGTGTGTGTGTGTGTGTGTGTGTGTGTGTGTGTGTGTGTAATTACCTCCAATTACCCAAATACTGAGAAGAGCTGCAAGAGTTACAAATATTATCTTTCCATGTAGGAATGTAAAGAGGTCAACTTTGGTAAGTCCTTTATGATTTCTCTTTCCTGTTTACCTTTTCATGCTTCTCTTTATTCTTGTGTTTGAAAGTCAAATTTTCTATTCAACTCTGGTCTTTCATCAAGAATGCTTGAAAGTCCTCTATTTCACTGAATTACCATTTTTTTCCCCTGAAGTATTATACTCAGTTTTGCTGGGTAGACAATTCTTGGTTTTAATCCTAGTTCCTCTGACTTCTGGAATATCCTATTCCAGGCTCTTTGATCCCTTAATGTAGAAGCTGCCAGATCCTGGGTTATCCTGATTGTATTTCCACAATACTCAAATTGTTTCTTTCAGGCTGTTTGCAATATTTTCTTCTTGACTTGAGAACTCTGGAATTTGGCTACAATATTCCTATGAGTTTCTCTTTTTGGATCTCTTTCAAGAAGTGATCAGTGAATTCTTTCAATATTTATTTTACCCTCTGGTTCTAGAATATCAGGGCAGTTTTCCTTGATAAGTTCATGAAAGATGATGTCTAGGCTCTTTTTTTGATCATGGCTTTTAGGTCATGGGTGACATATTAACTCACCTATGAACTGGACTGAAGTGGGTATAGCTGCACAAAGCTGTCAGCCTCACTCGCACTGTTCCAGTCATCAGAGTCCAGTGGCAGGACAACAGTCAGGATGACTTGATGCACTGACGCAGTGGACCATCCTGGTGTCTTCTGTGTCTGATAGAGCTCTCAGCTCTACATGAACTTGCTCTGGCCACTTTCTTGGCCATTGGAACAAATTATTCTCATCCACCCACTCTGCCTGGGAATGTCTCCACCTGATTGGGGCAGGCATCATCATTCCCTTTCTGACTCCCTCCCCTCTGACAGCAGTCTCCCTGGGGCTGGATCTCAAAGCTGCTCAGTCTCCTCCTACACTAGGCAATTCACAGAACTGCCCTAGTGTGGTGCTGGGCTGGGCTCAGTGGAGGGCTGCACTGCGGAGGGCAGCCTGGCTGTGCTGGGGCCAGATCTAACCTGGTGGGAAGAGCCGACTGTTACATTTCCAGGGTGAGCATCCAATCCTCAGGAAACAGCAACCTGTATATCAAGGCTTGACACTCTGCTGACTTGTCTGGACTTAAGCAACTTCTGATTAGCCTGAAGAGCATATGAGCATCCATTTGTTTTTAGGACAACCCCAGCGGGCTGGACTTGTTCCACAAACAGGGTTTAAGTCTGGCAGGGGTCAGGGAGCAGTTTGGGCGGTAAAGGCAGCCCTATACTTGGGGCTGGGGCCTACTCAGGACTGGCCTGGATGCTGCGCCTCAAAATCTAAGGCACCAGGGACCAAGTTATGTCAAGGTTTGACACTAGTGGTCACTGATGAGGGGGGTGAAGCTCACAAACCCACAGAAATGCTAGCAGAAGTCTGAGCCTGAGGGTCACACAGTTCATCACAGATATTTTTGGAAGAAAGAAGAGGTTTTACTCTAAAAAATGGAATGAGAATTTAAGTGTGTTTCTGTCTTTGAAATGAATTCTGATTCCAAAAGCTGTCAGACCAGCCAGTGATATGCACTAGCTCACTCTGCTTGGGCAGAGTGACCCACACAGACACAGATCATTGCCTAGGAAACAAAGGCAGAGTATTGATTAATCAGTCTCAGGCCAGAGCATGGCTTTGCATAATGCTTACTGGCCCCACTGCCACAGACTGGGTTCCCAGGCCCATTCTCCTGAGCTGACAGGAAAGGCAAGGGCCAGGGAGACCTCAGGACTCTACCACTGACCACCAGGGCTCCAGGGATCTGCCTAACCCAGAAGTAAACTGTGCAGAGCATAAGGCAGTCTACAGATGCGTGGAGGTGGCTCTACATGCAGGGAGGCATCCTCCTTGAAGAAGACAAGACTCTACAGAGGCAGGTCTCCCTGCCGGGGAGGTGCCTCTGCTAAAGTCTTTCTTTGATAAAAGGGCAGTGGGCAGCAACACTGTTGGCCAGGGAGAGTTAGGTCCCATAGTAAAACAGGACAGAGAATAAGAATTTTCAAGAACAAAGGCACTGGAAAAAAGAGGAGAGGAGGGTTCCTAGCTTGGCCACAAGACTCAGGTTTCCTTTGTTTATGTATTCTGAGGCTAGCTGCTTTCCCAGCTCCATAGCAGCATATGAACAAAAAGACCAGGTGTTGTCCTTCCCAGTCTGCTGTGATGGGGACAGAGAGGGCTGGCTGTTTCTCAGGACCCCCACATCAAAGGTCATCTATCCATGGCCAGCCCCATTCTTTCCCCAGTCACCTGCTGGACCTGAGCAGCCATCAACCCGGACCCTTGCCTCCTGTATGGATGAGGGCATTCTCCTCAAAGAAATACATTTTATCTTTCCAAGAAATGAGAAAAAGTGTCTGACTGAATGTTTGCTGTCAATACTTAGTGGTTACTCTCTCTAAAAACTGGAGGTTAATTTGAAAATCTGGACATAGTCTTATCTAGTTACATTCTACCAGCTATAGGAGAAAGACAAAGCCTCTGTATATATCCCACTAGAAAATTAGACCAGTTCACATTAATAAATGAAAAAAAAATCACACTGGGAAACAGTCACACACATGCCACCATTTTCTAGACTGAAATTCAGAAAAAACTCAAATGCCTGGAAACTCATATCTTTGAACCAGAGCAACAAACGCAGGCCCAAGAAAAAGACTGATTAAAATGCATTTTTTTCTATTATTTTGAGAAAAATAATAGGGCTCAAGAGAAGACAGGATGGAGGTGAAGACTTTGCAGCCAGAATGGATTTGCAAGAGTAGAATGAAGCCGCCGCGATTCACGGAGAGCTCAGGATCGGAACTGCGAGGAATCAAGTCTCAAGAGTTATCTTGGATACAAACACACACAGAGCCAAAATGCTGTGCCAACTCAAGAAGCAATGTGTTCCAATTCAGAAAGGATGATGGGCAGCTCCAGCATGCTCCCAGCCAAGTTCTCCAATCACACTGCCCTGTTTGGAGGCTAGAATGACTCACCGGATGTCAATCCAGGGAGTGAATTTTGTCAAGTTTTTGGCAACTGATTGGCAGAGCTCTTTGACAAAATGGAATTACTGGGGTTGCCACAGAGTCAAAAAGAAAAATATTCACAAATAACAAACTTACCACAACAGACAATAGTAAAAGTGGGGAGGAGGGTCAGCAACCAGGGGCAAGAGGAAAGAAAACAGAAAGTACTTTAATTAGAAGAATTCCAATACAAATAAGCAGCAAATGGTCGCAAATCAATTTAAAAATGCAAGCATCATCAAAGTGTTTACAAAAGAAAAGCAAAAACCAGACATGCAACAAGCAGGGGTGGACGGCAGAGGGATCGGACAGGACCGCCATGTGAGGTGTCTCTGGACATGCGGTGACACGAGGACCGAGCCACATTAACACTCCAGCTAACGAGAAGGATCGAGCTCAGGGGTCGATTTAGCGTCAGGCCAGCCGGCAACAGCGGCGGCTTAGAGGTTCTAACTCTCCTTCCTCGAGGTCTCATTTGTAGTTGACTGATTAAGCCAAGTGCTCCAGGGGAGGGATATCAGAGGAAAGCCTTCGACTGATGACACCCCCCGGAGGCACAGGAATGAGTTCATTTCAGGCTGATGGTGATGACACGTTTTAAACATCAAACTGTTGAATTAACTTCACTGGCAAATTAGTTGCTTCATATGGAAGAAAAATAAAAGGCAGGTACTGATTTTGGTGGAGGAAAAAAATCTGCATGCAACAGAATTTTTTCACATTTTTAAGTTCAGACCCATAAATGTGGGTCATGCTGCCTTATCCCAAACATGGGTGCATATGGGTAACGTCACCTAATAACTCTGCCCCACTTGACTGGTAAAACCTTAAGAATGGCTGCGTCTCTGACTTTCTTTTTGAAGTGTACTGGGTGGCATCTAAAATTCCTGGCTATAACTAAAAGGAATTGTAACAGAATTCCTTTAAAGTACTAGTTCCAGTACTCGTTTTTCTATGGATTCTAAAGTAAGTTTTATTTATACGCAGCTCTTCAATCACCGCGATAGTGACTACAGTTAACACCCAAGGGTATTTACCTAGACCCTGTCCCATTGCTGAGAGGTGTCCAGAAGTCTGGGAGAGTGAGGGGCTGTCTACATCTCCCGCTCTCCCCTAGAACCAGGCTCAGCGTGGCTGCTTTCAGGCTTGTGCCTCTGAACAACGTCCATAAATCGACCTCTGGGGTAGAAGGAGCACCACATGGCCTTAACCAAAGAGGATATTCTGTGCCAAGTGACAGGAAACATTTAAAAGATGCAAACAGATGAGGGGGATGGCATGGGGGCTCATTCACCAGGGATTCTCATTAGTGACACATCTCGTTCTCCATGCACGGCCGCAGCCGCCCTCAGGTCAGTGTCTACAACGGACAGCGCTCCGAACAACATCTTTGGTTAATGAATGTGGTCAAGAGCAGACAGCGACACAGTGCCCACAGCTAGCACATGTGGGCCAAGCACGGGCACGAGGAATCGGATCAATCTAAGAGCGGCTTTACCTCGCTAAGATGGTACCTACCTCCCAGCCCGTGCTCTGTGTGATAGAAAGCAGAAAAGGCACGTCACAGACAAGCCAGCTTGGGGGCCGGGCCAAATCAGTCCCCTGAGACCCTGACTTCTTCCCCAAGTGCTCCCTGGGGCCTCCTCCCAGTCACTGCTGCTCACCCTGTCCCCTCCTCCATCGATGGGAGAGCTGAGGGGCAAGCCCAGGGTCCCTCTTGGCCAGCTGCTGCAGTTGCATCAAGTTTCCAGCTAGCTGCCCCACACTCAGATCATCACTCTGTTCAACCAAGTCTTACACAAAGCCATGAAAGTTTCTTAGGAACACAGCTTTGGTGCCTCAGATTGCACATAGGCCAGCTTGGACCCAGGGCCTGATCTGGGGTGGATCTGTGTTTTGTCAAGAGGGGCTGTAGTGCCCTGTCTCAGCCTTCTAGACTGGGCTCCTCAGCCCCCCACCAGAGGCTGAGCTAGCCCCTTAAGGGGCAGGGGCCCAGGGATCGAGTCCCTTCTCCCAAGAGGGAGCCCATAACAAGCAGCCAGGGAACGGAGGGCAGGAGAGGCCGGGAGGTTCCAGCCAAGTTCTAGGGGCAGCCTCTGCCTTATTTATGGGGATACTCTGAATGCTTGCAGGGGGCTTCATGGGGTGATTCCCAAGAACAGACACCAGAATGAAAGTAGCTGCTGTGGGACAAGGCCCCGGCCCGTAGGGATGCCCTGGGTTTTCTATCACGTACTTGCACAGAAGAAAGCAAGCAAAGGACCATCTGAATACTGAAGCCCTGGGAAAAAATGAGAGCTCATCAGGACTCGTCTAAACCGTAGACAGCCTGGACGAGCTTTTCATATCACTTGGTGAGAAACTAAACTAAATACAAAAAGCTGCAGAGAAAACCACACACTTTGCCTTTAAAACCCCAAGCTACTAAAAATGGAATAAAGGACAAGGCATTTTTCAGGACTGCTCTGTCATGTCATCATTTTAGAAAAAGTGCAGGGCCGACCCCACCCCCAGCCCCATCACTACAGGCTCCATTTCCATGCGTGGGCTGCCCATGGCTCCCAAGCTGAATTCTTGACTTTGGCCCCAGACCATGACTCTGACCTTGTCCAGTTGTAACCTAATTAAATGGTCAGTGCAGAGGAGCTGGTCTGACAGGGTGCACAGCCCCACCACCACACTCCAACGTTCCTCTCCATTCATGGAGTGTTGCACATGGGGATCTTACCTGATGCACAATTTTGCTGAACGCCTCTTGGAGTTTACCATGAATTATGGACAGCTTTTTGGCGTCTCGATTCGCTTCGTGGATAGGAATGAGCACTTTGTAAACCTCATTGACTGCTTCATACATGCCTGCCTGGGGAGCAATGAGAACAAAGCGGGTCAGGGGCATTCCATGCTTGCTCTGATGAGAAGGTTGATGAGCTCCCAATGTGCACAATCTAATGCAGCACACATGCGCCAAAGACAGCAATGGGAACACCGTGGCTGGATTCCTGTGTGCTGGGCTTCCTCTCATGACCTCATGGAAAACGTTTCCCTGAGAGTCTATACAGTGAGTCATCCCCTCAGAGATGACATCTATGGGACCTTCTGCTGTCATTCAACCCATGATTATGTTGAGAGGGCAGACTTATAAATGTGCACATCGAAGAGTGGGAGGGGGGGCGTGAATATGTGTGTGTATGTGTGTGCACATGTGTGTGAACGTGTGTCTATGTATGCGCATATGAGTGTGTATATGTCTATGTGTGCATATATGTGAATGTGTGTGCATGTGAGTGTGCCTGTGTGTATCTGTGTATGTATGTGTATGCATGTGTATTTGTGCCTGTGTATACGTGTGTGTATGTGTGAGTATCTGTATGTGTCTGTGTGTATGTGTGTGCATATGTCTGTGTATATATGTGTTCATGAGTGTGTGTGTGTGTGTGTATGTGTGTGCATATGTCTGTGTATATATGTGTTCATGAGTGTGTGTGTGTGTGTATGTGTGAGTGGGTGCCTCTACATATGTGTGTGAGGTATTTCTGCATGGACTGACTGAGACTTAGCCACCTGCCCACCCAACAATGACTTAGGAAAGGGGCCGTGGCCATGGTTGCCTACCATGGAGAAGGAAGCGGCTGCCTGCTCCAGCAGCCCCACCAGCCCAGCCTCGGTGAAGTACTTTCCCGAGCAGATCCCCTCTTCATCAGGAGACACAACGTCGTCCGACACGGCTGACTCCTCCAGGACGTTGGATGAGATGTTCTGTGGAGGCAAGTCCCTGCCCAATGAGCAAACGGTGGCATCGGAAGGTCACTGAGGCTAAGGCCCCTCACTGGACAGGTGAGGAAACTGGGGCACTGCCCAGGTCATACCAATGCGGGGACGGAGGAAGCCAGGGCCTGTGCTTACAACTCTACAGTCACAACCACCCTGGGGGGCAGGTGCTGTTATGATCCCCATTTTACAGATGAGGACACGAGGCAGTAACTCGCTGAGTATCATCCAGGAAGGAAGCGTCTGAGACTAGATTTGAACTCAGGTTCCGCCAGCTCTCGGCCCGGCACTCGAACCCTTGCACTCCTTGCTGCCTGTAAACAAAGAGGGAGTGCCTAACATCTGGTTGAGGGTCTTGGCTTGGTTCCAAGACCAAATCCACCACCAAAATGCAGGCGTCCGATTCTCACACCCTATGGCTGAGAAGAGAGCAGCAGGGGAGAGGAGACGGAGCATGGGGTTCAAGTCCTACCTCTTCCACTGAACCGATCTAGAACCATGGCAATGCTCTCGCCTTTGTTTCAGTCTCCATTTTCTTCTGCATAAAACAGGGTTAATAGCACCTGTACTACAAGGCCCTGGGCAGGATCCACTGTGGAGGGGGAGGGACTGCCCTGCCACTCACTGAGATAAGGCACTGCCATGGTCAGAGCAGACCAGCACCTTCTCTGTCCCCTGTAGCCTCCAGCACTAAGAGAGCAAGTCCTTAGTCCAGTATCACACAGACCAGGGAAGTCAAAGGTAGGACCTGAATCCAGTCCCTTGACCCCGTCCCCCTCCCAGATGCCCCCAAACCCCACGGGGACCACCTGGAAAGTCACGCATCCCACAGGCAGGTACTTCCGGTCCTCCAGCATGCTCAGGTACTCGGCCACCAGGGCAGCTGAGTGGACCAGGCACTGGGCAGCTTCGGCATGGTTGCTCCTCTCTGAGTGCTTGCCAGCCATGTTCTGCAGCCAGGTCAGACGCAGGTCTGGTGATGTCTGGTAGCCCTTGGCGATTCTAGTTGGGACAGAAATGCCGCTGAGCTAGCACCGGCCCACAGAGCTAGACAGGAGGACCTTCGGGAGACACGGAGTGCACTCGTCCAGGTCCCAGAGGTCAGTGCTGCACCATTCTCTTTGGCCATCCCCATGCTGGGCACACCCTGGCCACCAACCTCCCTTCTCACTCCCTGTCTCCTCTTCCCTCCACTGCCAAGGGCTGGTCTCAACAGGGCTGTCTGTCTGTCTGTCATCTCTCCCCCTCCCAATTAGGCTGTCCACTCCTCCTTCTGTATCCCCAGCACACAATAGGTGCTTAACAACTGCAGACTGACTGTTTCATTAAGGTGAGGATGAAGTCTGAGACATGAGGAAATCAGAAAAAGAAAGAGGAGGCATCACCTCCATGAAGGATTTGTCTGCCACCCCTGAGGAGGCCACCAGGTCCCAAGTATCTGGGCAAAAAACCCAGCACCAACAAAACTGATTCCCACTGGCCCTGGGTTCAAATCTCAGTTACTACACTAACAAGTGACCCACACTGGGGTGGTGGTGGGGATGCCATCCTTTGTAAAATGAGGGGGCTGGATGAGGTGACCTCTGGGGTCCTACAAGCCTGTCATCTGCAGAGTGGGGATGGCGGAGTCTGGGCTACCCACCCACAAGTCACTGGTGGGAGGAGATGAGCGTGAGTTGTAGGGGTGGGAGAAAAGGGAGCCCTGAGGGGGCTGGGGCTCAGCATGCTCCCCTACTCCGCCCTACCTATACATGAGATCGATGAGCATCTCGGGGTCCTCCTGGTGCTCCTTCATTTTCACTGTGTCCGAGAGGATCATGTGCAGGTTGAAGACAAGATCCTGCACCTGCGACCCAGAGAGCACATCAGGGACACCTCCTCCACAGCGGCAGGGGCTGGCCGCAGGTGCCCCACGCCCCCGGCCCTGGGACCGCCCCAGTGCTACGTCCCAAGAGGGTCTAGACGCTGCCCAAATTTGCGTGGATAGGCCCAGAGGCAGGGCCAAGCTGGCTCAGCCACTGACCTGGTCTGGGAACGTGGTCTCGCGCAACTCCAGGTCCTCCTCGGCATAGGTCAGGATGGTCTTCAAGGAGCGCCGCAGGAACTCCTCATTAAAGCTCTGCGATGTGCCCACTAGTGACGACAGAGACATGGTCACCTGCATCTTGACGCGGGCAAAATTCTGCAGCGAGACAAGAGTGGGTAGAGAGTGCACTGCTGTGGGATGGTCACATTCCCATTCAACACACATGCCCAGCCCATGGGAGCACAGCCCATGCTCACCAGCCTGTGCACCTGTGCACACCCTCACCGGACGTTCACTGGACACTCGGCAAGGGATGGCTGACCCCACCCTCACTCGTCTGCCTCCTCATCCCAGGGGAACCGCTGCCAACGGCTCCTCCTCCTTTTGCCATGGCCAGGTTTTAGTGACTTTTTACTGTATTAGAATTAGAAGTCACGGAATCATGGCTCTAGAGCTACCGCAAGCAGGGGCAGCCAGGGATGCACAGAGTGTACAGTGTGCACAGAATGCTGGCCCTAGAGTTCAAATCTGGCTGCAGACACTTCCCAGCTATGTGATTCTGGGCAAGTCACATCACCCTGTTTGCCTCAGTTTCCTCATCTGTAAAATGTGCTGGAGAAGGAAATGGCAAACCACTCAATATCTCTGCCAAGAAAACTCTGGACACAACTAATCAACTAAACACCTGACCCACCTACTCCATTTTACCAGTATGTAAACTGAGGCCCAGGCAGGCTATGGGACTGCCCAGGGTCACCCAAGCAGTAAGTGGCAGAGGCTGGGTTTGAACCCAGGGTCTGTGCCTGAGGAGCCAAGGCTCTTTCCACTTCCCACCCTGCCTTCTTTTGGATTCCTCCTCACTCATTTTAGGACACCAGGTATTCTAACGCACTATAAGAAAGTCTTCAGAGGCCCCCAGGAGGGGCATCCGGTGCACAGGCAGATGGGTGAGGGCAAGGGGCTTCCCCTGGACAGTGAGACAAGGCAAGGCTGCTCCAATTGGAGATTCTCCCTTTGTTGATCACCATTTCCTTCTCGCCCTAAAACATCCTAGGAGCCTGGAGTGGTGCAAAGGTGTTGGCTGCCACTAACACCGAGTACATCCATCCCAGGTTCCCAAACAACATGCTGCCAAGTGGTTCTCAGGCCAAGACCATGAAAAGGAAAGCCCATCCCATGATTTCATGGTGCATGAGCAAGTTTCTCATTCAGTAAAAGCCAAGGAGGAATGACCCTCATGATAAGGACAGCTAATGTTTATGTCCTGGCAGTAACTGAGGCCAAGAGACCCGTCTGCTGCTACAAGTAAATGCACCAAGAGTCAAACTCAGGTCTCTCTGATCTCAAGCACTCAGCACACCGGGCTATACTTCCTCCTTTGGGTGCGCCAACGTCACTTAAATCAGTGTTTGGACGTGCCTATGGGTACCAGTGCCTGCCTCCAGCACAGCTCAGCCACAGCCACCAGCTGAGTGGGAGGTGGGCAGCTGGCGCTCTGGGGCAGTGAAGGGGTCTGCCCTTCCACCAGCGGGGCTTACGTTGCCAATCTCGAAGTTCTGCCTCATCAGTAGGTAAAGGGAGGCGCTGGCATGGGAGCGGATGGAGCTGACACTGCTGCTGCAGTGGCGCAGGAGGCGCAGGCAGAGGTCCGCACACTGCTCTGTCTCCTCTTCAAAGAGCAGCTCAGGGAACTGTAAGGAAATGAGACTGTGATTGGAGAGGGGGATACTCCTGGCTCCAGCTCCACAGTAAGAAGGAAATGTACCAGTACACAGCTTCCATCCTGATGATGCTCCCAGATGCCCCATGCCCTCAGAACCTGAGAAAGTCTCCCACACTGGACTCCAGACCTTTGGGGGTTCATGTGCCCATCTGGCAGGATGGTAGCAACAAGGGATCCCTTATCAGAAGAATGGTTTTTAAAAAATACTCATCATCACAGGAAAAGCCAAATTTCAGTTAGAGTTCAGTGATATAATAAAGACGTAATTTTCTGACCCATCCAAGTTCATGGGCCTCTCAAGTCCATCCACAGGCTGCTCAGTACCCCAGCCATAGACCCCAATTTAAGAGCTGGTGTGTGCTAAAGGGGAAGGGGTAAAAGGGGACAATAAAACTCAAGAGACCCCAAGGTAAATCTAGCCATTCATTTCAATCTCTTTTACTTTTAAAACCTTTTACTTAGGACTGGTCTGGGTTTATTCTCTGCTCCCAGAATCCCATCATTGCCCTGTGAAAGGAATCCCTTCATCCCTCTGGCATGTACAGAACACTGACTGGGTGATGTGCAGGTTCACATACAAAATCTTGAAGCCTCAGTGGGAGTGAAGACAATGGACTGTCTGGAGAAACAATTCTCCAAAAATGGTTGTAGGCCACCCACCTTGGAGACCAGGGCTCGCTGTGTGGCAAAGCAGTGCTGTAGGTAGAGGGCGCTCTGGTGGCAGGCCATGCTGTGCAGGAGCACCTTGAGCACCCCACCCAGGATGCTTTCTTTGGATTCTGCCAGCGAGACCGTCTGAAATACAGAAACAAAACCACGGTGGAGAGATGTCAATGACTTCCCGGATATGCCCTTGGTGGGATACTGCCTCTTACTGTGGCCCTCCATGCCCTTAAAGGAACTTTCCCCTCTGGGCAAAGAAACCAAGCCCTGAGGCTGAGGCTAAAACCATGCCCAACCTGTTCCCTGGCATGCCCCACTGTTCATGGCAGGGAAGGTGCCTGTGTATGAAGACATGCATAGATCTTCCCTCTGGGGTTTCCTCTCACAGAGAAGCAGGAAATGGGGCAGGGACAGAAGACCAGTGCCAAGGAACATCAGAAGTCTAAGCAGGGGAGATCACTGGCCAGTGCAAGGGAAGTGAAAACCCCACAGCCCTGTGCCCGGTTCAGATGGCAGCTGGAGCAACCCCGGGCCAATTCTGGGAAGGCCATGAGGACAACAGAGAGGGTCTGCAGACAAGCACCAGAATGGGAAGGGCCACATGAGACCAATGGGTTGGTCTTCCTGTTTCAATCATGCTATTCTGCATGGCCCCAGAGGGCAGGGCCAGAAGAAACAGGGACAAGTTGCAAAAAGGCAAATGTGGGCTGGATGTGGAGAAGAATTGAGCGATTCAAACCAGCCAGGACGGAGTGGATGCCACAGAGCACTGGGTTTCCTCCCCTTTGGAGCCCTGTCAGACATGCTGTGCAGGTGACCCCACAGCAGTGCTGTCTACCAAAAAGGCATCGAGGGGGAGGCCAGGTCTTGGGGAGGAGATCTGGGAAGTTTCTACGCAGGCGCTCCTACATGTGCTTCTACCTGGGGCTTTTGGAGACTTTCTTCTATCATCTTAGAAATGTCACTCGGACATTCACTACACACATTTGTGTGGGTTTCTATACAGAAATATTCTCTTCTACCACACGGTGTTTGCTGGTCACACACTGGCAGCTCTGAGGACCGAGAAGTACAAGGGCTTCAGATTTTGGTTGTCACATGGCTAGGGAGGACCAGCAGATTTGGCCTCAGAATCAGTCACTTTAGAGAACAGCAAGTTTCTCCTCCTCCAAGGCCATGGCGTGGCTGCTCCTCAGCAAGGAAGTCTTGTCCACCTCTAGATTCCATGAAACAGGGCAGCATCCTTCTGTGTTTTGCCAGTTCTGAGACCTCTGTCTGACACTTACCTGCACAATTATCTCTAATGTATCCAAGATTATTAGGTTTGCTTCTGTTGCAAGGTTTCCATCAATAAGCGCTTCATGCTCGATCTCTGCCCTTGACCTAATGAAACAAAGTATTAAAGTCAATTAAAATCAGATAAAAATACATTTCAGCAAATCCCTCAAAAATGTACAACCAAAATGTAAAATATAGTCTACAGAAAAAGAGGAAGGGAAAGAAAGAGGACTTGAACTAAGACGAAGACACAAGGCTAGGGACTTCACCTTTCCCGGCTTCACTCCCAGGCTCAGCCCAAAGGCCGCACACAGGAGAAGACCCTTCACAGTACTTGCTTGGGGGCTCAAATGTGCAGTGCATTCCCAAGGGGTTTGCCTGCTAACAGGCTTATTACCATTCCAAGGATGTTCAAGAAATTTCTTTGAGATAAAAATACTTATTTTCTCCAAAGATGCATTTAATTCCCCAGAAAATTGAGCACATCTAATCACTTAATGCAACTGAATGCAAAGAAATAACTTTTCATCTTCATTCTCACAAATGATTTTTGTTACTATAAAAATACTGAGTATAAGTCAATATTTGTGTGCTGCTAACAAAGGCTAACAATTGTACGTAGGACAGATGCACAGATATAAGAGGAAAGCACACTGACATCATGATGGCTAAGTCCTGAAACTCTCCCATCTAAAAGTCTATGAACTCCCTCCCATTCACCCCACCATCGCTATTATTTTCCCACTTACTCAGCAAAGGAAAGTTAATGAAATATTAAAGTTAAAGGGTCTAAATGATTATCTTGACAAAACAGGAAAATATGCTACCCATCCAGCAATGTTGAAACCTTCTAGTGCAGAGACTCAAGAAAAGAAAAGTAAAGCAGTTTTCTGCCTTTAGTTCAAAACCAAAACCCTTTCCTTTAAACCCAGCAAAGTGAATGCAGAAGGAAAGCAGGGACACCAAGGTGTGGAAGCTTCTACAAAGCATGGCAGGAGGTCAATCGAAGGAGGGCTTGGGACAGAGAGTAGAGGAGGAAATGCACTCAGGCTTCAAGGAGGGAAGTTACGGCAGGTAGCTTTCACTCCCTGATTGAGTCTGTGGTGTGTCCTTAGACCTTGGCCACAGGGCTTCATTAAAGCTGCCTCGGACTCTCATTGTTTTGCAACAGGGCAGACTGGCAGAGAACTCAGTTTGCATTAATTAGCCTATAAAGGTATTTTTTAGGTCACCCCCAACCTGCATTAATAGAGCAGTAACTCACTTTACATCTTTAAGGAGATTCTGACACTTAACAATCTGAAGCATCTGTGCCCATGTAGGCATCTACCCCACCACAGATGACAACCCACTCCACATTTCTGAGCTCATGGCATGACTATCTGGTTCGACTCTTTATAGACTTGACAGATGGCCATGGAAAGAATAAAGAATTGTACTGCTTAGCTATATATAGGGTCCCTTCCCTTCTTATCCTTAAAGCAGCAGTAAATTTGGCTCTGCTCCACCAAGGGAACCTGTCTGCTGGGTCCTAAGAGAGCCTAGAAAATATTCTCTTTTCCTACTGATTTCAATCTCAAAATGGGGGACCTGAGATGTTGCTGTCTGTTATATATGTGTTACTGCCAGTGCACATTCTTCAACGTGGAGACTTTCAATCTCTAATCCCTGTTCACTCCACAGATGAAGCTCTGGCTGGCCCACATTCACTAAGCCCAGTTTCATCCTGGGTCCTTGATGGTGTTCCCTGAGGCCCAGCATCTCTTTATACCACTTGCTTCCTGTGTTTTTAAGGAGCTCTGTGCCTTTCTGCATCTCCCACTCCCGCCAAGCCCCGAATTATGATGATCTTGGTGACCAAGGAAGCTATGATTCTCTTTACTTCTGCCTTCTGTTACTACATCATTCTTCCTGTTCTCTTTATTTCCAGAAGAACAGATATCATTCCTCCCCTTGCGATGCTCCACATCCTGCTCTTGGCCTGCTTTTAAGGGCTCTTACTCCCTCCATCACTCCCTTTAGTGCTCCACCTATAATGTCCTTCCTGAATTCAGTCCTCAAACTGTGAACCACCAGGACCCTCTTGTTGCCTCGAGCAACCGCAACACGTCTTCTCATGAAAACGATCCACTTCCTCTCCTCCTATTTGATGGGATCTGGGGTACATCACTTAACCTCTCCTCACTTCAGCTGCTTGACTTGTAAAAATCTAATAAGGCCTGATAAAATTCTATTGAATTGAATTGGTAAAAACATGAATGTGTAGAAAATGTAATGGAGGGAAGAAAACTGCCCTCAAAGACCTAGTCAAGGAAAATTGCCCCACAGACCAAGCATGATAGTGAGGTGAACATGGCGAACAGGGACATAGAAACAGGAAGGTACAGCAGAGAAGGCAGGCAAGGAATCCATGGGAGAATCCGAGAAGTGAACCAGACACAAAACGCACAAAGTCCACCAAAAGCAGAGAGAACTAGATGTCAAAGTGCAACGGGCCAAGTGTAATCTGGCTGTGGCCACTGAGACTCCTCATGTGAAGGAATGAAGGAAAAATCACGAGGAGCTGGGAAAATTGATCACAAATGACATAGAAGATGATATTGTGCTAATAGGATAATGACTGGGAATCTTCCAGAGCATGTTCCTTCTCTTCCCTCTCTCTCTCTCTCTCTCTCTCCAAAGAGGAACAGCTAATCAATTAGTAATTTAATTTTAATTTTTTAAATTGAAAAGTTTTTGCACAAACAAACCCAATGCAACTAAGATCAGGAGGGAATTTTCCCAGAAAACTGGGAAAGAATTTTTGCAACTAGTGTCTGTGATAAATGCCTCATTTCTAAAATATATAGAGAAATGAGTCAAATGTACAAGAATACAAGTCATTCCCCAATTGATAAATGGTCAAAGGGTATGAACAGGGAATTTTCAGAGGAAGAAATTAAAGCTATCTATAACCATATGAAAAAATGTTCTAAATCACTACAGATTAGAGAGATGCAAATCAAAGCAACTCTGAGGTACCACATCGCACTTATCAGATTGGCAAACATGACAGAATAGGAAGATGATAAATATTGGAGAAGATGTGGCAGAGTTGGAACACTAATTCATTGTTGGTGGAGCTATGAGCTGATCCAGTTATTCTAGAGAGCAATTTGGAACTATGCCCAAAGGGCTACAAAATTGTGCATACCCTTTGATCCAGCAATATCGCTTCTGGGACTGTATCCCAAAGAGATCATAGAAACGGGAAAGGGTCCCACATATACAAAAATATTTATAGCAACTCTCTTTGTGGTGGCCAAAAACTGGAAATCGAGGGGATGCCCATCAACTGGCGAATGGTTGAAGAAGTTGTGGCATATGAATGTAATGGAATATTATTGTGCTATGAGAAACAATGAACAGGAAGACTTCAGAGAAGCCTGGAAAGACTTGTATGTACTGATGCTCTGTGAAAAGAGCAGAATCAGGAGAACTTTGTACACAGAAACAACCACAGTGAGCGAGGAATTTTTCTGGTAGACTTAGTACTTCATTAAAATGCATAGACTTAAAAAATTTCCAATGGACTCTTGAGGTAAAACGCCCTCCACATCCAGAGAAAGAACTATGGAGTTGGATTGCAGATAGAAACAGACGATTTTCTTTTGTGTTATGTTTTGTTTTGTTTTATGGCTTCTCCCATTCATTTTAATTCTTCTATGAAACATGCATTTAATAGGAATATGTGTGTAGAACCTGTATAAGATTGTACGCCATCTCAACGAGGGAGTGGGGAGAAATTGGGGAATGAGGGGACGGGAGTGGAAAAAAATCTAAGATATATGGAAGTGATTGTTGAACACTGAAAACAAAATAATTCAATTAAAAAAATCTTTTTTCAAAAGTTCAAGTAAGTGACCAGGGGGGAGTCACTATTCTGGGCTTGGTTTTGACCCTAAGAACATTGGTTGCTTAACTGGAAAGGAGGGGAATTTGGGGATAGGACTGTCCCTCATGGAATCCATGAATGTAAGGAAGGAAAGACAAGCCTCAGCTGATATGCATAGCTCTCAGTGGGTTAAGACAAAGGATAAGTAGGATCCACGAGGGATTCAGGCTTCTCCAGATCCCAACAGTAGTGCCTGCAAAGAGGAGGAAAAGGCAGCGCTACCAATAAAGTGCCCAGTAAAGAAGGCAGAGGGGACTGACAGACAGAGGAGAAGCAAACAGCTGGACGTGAATACGGGAGCAGTCACAGCCTTGTAGGAAGAGCACCACAGCTTGAAGCTTGGACACTAAGATGAGAAGGGGTGAAGGGGTGGCCTGGCTTTTGTAAAACAAAAAACACCAAACCGTTAAGGTTCAGAGGATATTTTTAAGGGATGCTTGAGACCACAGCTTAGGAGAGGGCATGACAGTCTCCCCAGGAACAAATGCCAAGGGCCCTGAGCTGGCACCCTCCACTCTACCTGCTTCCATGCAGGCCTGTGGCGGCCCCTCGTGCTTCACCAGCAATCGGGCAATAGCCGATCTGTGTTCTAGAAAGACTGACTTAGGTGGGATTGAAGTGATTCAGGACTTCCCCGGAGTGCTAAACCTTAATGCAGATTTGTGATCAGGGCAAGGGATATGCTTTCAAGACAGCACAGGAGACCATAAAGCATTATTTTCTCCTCTTCCTTATTATTCTGACTACAAACGCCGTGCCCTTCTGTCCATGACAGGCTGCACCAGGAGATTACAGTGTTTGAGTGAGAGACAGGAAGGCCACTCAGAGGTCACATAACACAACCGAGAGATGATGTACTGAGAAGGTCCTCGACTTGACCCTGCCCAGACCTCTGAGATCACCTGGCCCAAGTGAGATGAAGGGACTTGTCCCAAGCAGCAGGGCTGCATTTCAGATTCTGACCCAGGGACTTGAGGCCAGCACTTTCCACAAGAACCAGCGGCCCAGTCTCAGCAATGTGGGCATTCACTCCCACGACTCAGAGGACAACCTTCCCTGCTGTCCATCCATTAATTCTCTTGATGCCACAGGGACATGGGGCCTAGGGGTTCTCTGCCCTCTTTCGTTTCCTTACTTGACCAATACCTTTTTCTATCCTGTTTGCCACTTATCCTAAGGGATTGTGACCTGCTCAGGCCACCAAGACCTCGCCAACAACCTTGGGGAGACCCACACCTTGCATTCTTCAGGAACTCTCCCCTTCCATGATTCACAGGCATGACTGGTCGGTGGTTGTCCTTCATCTTCAAGGATGACCAAAATGACATCACTGTTGTAAAGTGAAATTTCTGACTGTGGCTGACCAAACCAATATGAGCTTGGAGTGCTCTACCACAGGTTGGGCACAGATAGTTTGTATGAATATTTGGGGTGGATATCCCAAATTTGCCCATCCTGCGTTTACTTTGTGCTGTCTAAATTCTACTGTGCTCAAGGAGCACAGCACCCTTTCTGAGGTGGCCATGCCATGCCGAGTGGTCCTGTGCCAGCGTCTCTCATGTTGCATAGTCAAATCCAAAGTTCTTGAGAGAAACCTTGAGAGTGTCCTTGTATCATTTCTTCTGGCCACCATGTGATCACTTGCCCCATACAAGTTGTCCATAAAATAGTCTTTTTGGCAAGCATACATTTTGCATTCAAACAACATGGCCAGTCCATCAGACTTGCACTCTCTGGAGCATAGTTTGAATAGTTGGCAGTTCAGCTCAAGCAAGGACTTCAGCATCTGGTACCTTATCATGCCAGGTGATCCTCAGATTCTTCCTAAGATAGTTCAAATGGAAGCAATTCAATTTCCTGGCATGGCACTGGTAGACTATCCATGTTTCACAAGCACAAAACAATGAAGTCAGCACAACATCTTGTAGACCTTCAGTTTGGTAGTCAGTCTAATACCTCTTCTCTCCCAAACCTTTCTTCGGAGCCTCCCAAACACTGAACTAGCTCTGGCAATGCATGCATTAACCTCATTGTCAATGTGTACATCCCTGGAAAGTACACTACCAAGGGAAGTGAACTTATCCACAGCATTCAAAACTTGTCCATTTGTTGTAACTGATGGTTCCACATATGGATGGTGTGATGGTGGCTGATGAAGCACTTGTGTTTTCTAGGTGTTAATTATTAGGCCAAAATTAGCACAGGCAGCAAGAATTGATCCATACTTTGTTGCATCTCAGCTTCAGAGGAGGCAATGAGTGCACAATCATCTGCCAACAGAAAATCATGTACCAACACTCCCTCCATATTGGTCCTGCCTTGTAGCCTTTTCAATTGAAGAACTCACCATCAGGATGGTCATTGACCTTGATGCCGTGTTCATCCTCATTGAAAGCATTTGTGAACATGGCTGAAAATATCATGCTAAAAAGCATGGGAGCAAGCACACAGCCCTGTTTCACTCCATTGGTGACTGGGAAGGCAAGAGAGCTTTGTCCATTATCCAGAACCCAGGCAAACATGCCATCATGAAACTGATGTACTAAATATTAATGAGCTTCTCTGGGCAACAAAATTTTGACATAATTTTCCATAAGCCCTCACGACTAACAGTGTCAAAGGCCTTGGTCAGATCTACAAACGTTGTGCACAGACCTCTGTTCTGCTCCTGGCATTTCTCCTGGAGTTGTCGGGAAGCAAACACCATATCAGTATCCACCGAATAGTGATGACAGTAGAGACAGACCTTGTGTTGGGGAGCAGCTTGGGACCATCAAAAGAGCTGCTGTTTCCCAAAGACAATCTAGTCCCTTCTCCTCCAGCTCCATTCTGGCTGCCTAGGCTTGCTCCCAGATCCTCTAATTCTTTTCTCATAATATTTTTAATCTCAGTAAAAGAATTCAGAATCAGACCTTCAATTTCATCTTTCCTGGCCTCCTGGGGCCGAGCATCTCTGTACCAGGACGGTGCTCAGGTAGTGGGGATGATTGATTTACTGGAAGTTCCCCAAGATGGAAGGACAGACCCTGGCAGGATTTTCTCTCTGCCACCAGAGGCTCCAAAGTCAGGATTCACCTCCACACCATAATGGGGCACTAGAAGGGGACCTGGGCACAGGCATGTGCACCTATTTCTCTTAGCACTGCTCAAGTTATTGTGGAGTTGTATGTAACTAGTATTTAGGCAACAAAATATATTGATTTTTTTTCCATTTTTTTCAGACTAGGATTCTTTCTGATTTCATTCTACACTTGCTAGGTCATCCCTCTCTAAGCAGAACCCCTCTGTTGACAGGTAGCAAGTGCTTGGTTTTCAGGCCAAAGTGTCAAGTTCCATCAAGATGGCACCTAAAAATCCAAACATATTTCAGTGACCCCCAAGAGGCTGCTCCCCATGGGCCACAGAAATAAATACAGACCCCTCACACTGACATTCGAGGCCCTCCACCATCTGAGCCTCCATTATCTACTAATCACTCCTCCCCAGGGAACCCGCCAACTGGGGGCTCAGTCCACTCCATACTGGAACTTGCTCCCACTGTTGCCCTCCTAGGGGAAGGACCTTCCCCCTTCTCTTGGTTTTCAGACCCAGCCCCCTTCCTCAGAACTCAGCTCAGTCACCACATCCCCATGAGCCCATCTCTGCCCACTGCCACCATTGCCCGTGAATCCCATTCTTTGAAAGTGTGCAGCACTAGCTCCCTCTAACTCATTCCAGGCTCCCTGGTCTCCATAGGGGTGTGCCTTCCACTTCCAGACTAGATTTCAACGTCCTTGAGGACTAAGGGCTCTTGTATTCCTACGGGAATACTTAAGGCACCCAAAGGAGAACAAGTCTCACAGTACACTTAGTAACCGTGTACAGAATTAATGGATTTTGGATGAGAGTCAAAGGGGAAAATGTTCTCCAACAGAACGTTCTGTCACCTGACCATTACCTGTATCTAGAGACGCTGACATTCCCTGTGGGGATGAGGAGGACCACAGTGGCATTCCTGTGACCACACTGTGACCTAAGTGTTAGAGGGCTGCCCGGGACGCTGGTAAGTAGTAGCCCAGACATATGTGGGCAAAGAGGCCTCGGAACAGGCCCCCAGGGCTGTCAGACCAGCTCCCTCTATCTCTGCAGTCTCTCTTGAGTTTATTTACTTTAAAATAACTTTGGCCTTATGGACAAAGTAAAGTCTTTTCCCTTCTCCAAGGCTTCCTGGAATCCTAACAACAAAATGGGAACAGCAGAAAACCAAACGTCTCTAAAAGAACTTTCTCCAAATCAATCGTGTTCCCAGAGCACTCATCCCATGACCAGCCCATCAGTGACACAAGAAGATGAGGCTCTATTACTTGTCCAGTTTTTCCGTGTTCTGGCGCCAGTGGGTCATGTCCTTCCTCCACCTCAGGTTTTCTTGGCTTCCGAAGGCACTTCCTGACGGGCTTCTCTCTGCCAAGTGAATGGAAGAACCAGACTGTAAATGGGATTTCTCTTTGAACTATGCGCATGTTTGCTTGCAAACACACAGAAACCCTGCACTAGGAAATTCATTTTACTCAGCATTCTACACTCGAAAGCTCTGCTGAAACGCCATCATCACTACAGTTAAAAACACCTCTATAATCATGTGAAATGCAGTTTTGAAAAGGCAGTATAGGAACAAATAAAACTTTCAAAGAACAAAATGTGATCATTTTTTGAATCACAATGTTTCCTGTACTCATCTTACTATATCTTGACCAGTCGGTCAAGCGGACTCAACGTTTCTCACGGCTTCTTCTGGTTCCTATCTAACGCGTCTCCTTGCGTCCACACCTGTGGCCTTGGGCAGTGACAGATACAAAGCAGGCCTTCAATAAAGACTTGCTGCTTCCCTAGCTGTATTAATGGGGAGTGAGAAGGACTCTGATGTTTTTAGAATACCACCTGAAGCACATGATGTCTCTCTGTGGTTGGTGTTAGAAGCAGAACAGCGCAGAGCCCCTCCAAAGGACAGAAACCCACCCACCCAATGCCAAATATTTACACAATTGTCTCCCTCTGGCATTCAGCTGCCAAAGTGACAAAGCATGACATGTTTTACGAGTTTATTTTTTTTAAAGAAACACTTGGTCAAATTATCTAGACCAGGCCAAATTGTAATAATTGGCTAATTCCATATTTAAATTCTTAGAGGAAAGTTATCATAGGTGCCTAATAAGTTAGAGCAATTCATATTAATTAAGGATCAGTAAACTTGACCTCCATATTTCTCTCTTCTCTCATAATTTAAAAGTATATGTAAAATAGCCTGTTTCTTGGCTACAATCCCCGCCCCCCCCCCCCGCTTCTTCAGGAAGCCTTTATCAGCTGCCCCTAATTTCAGTGCCTTCCCTCTGTTCATTCTTTCCCATTTTTCTAGTACAGAGCTTGCTTATACATGACTGTTTGCCTCTTGTCTCCCCCAGTGGGACTATAAGCTCCTTCAGGCTAGGCTGTCCTTCTGTGTATCCCTAGCACTTAACATAGCGCCTAGCACACAGGAGGGACTTGAGAGATGTTTGCTGACGGACTGACTGAGAACCTCTTTCAGCCTCAGTTCCCTCATCTGTGAAATGGAGAGAATAATGCTTTCCTCCAAGGGAACTGTGAGGTTCAGAGGAAGTCAGGCATGGAAAGGTATTCACAAACTTTGGAACCCTACATCAAGGTCAGCTATTGCTATGAGATGGGAGCTTTGGTCAGGCCTGGGCTGGATCGGCCAGTTCCCAAGTCTCTTCCACATGAGATGCTGCAAGTGCAGGTGGTCAGAGTGCAGAGGGAGGAAAAGAGGACAAGGCTGGACTGCGAGGGTCACCCGTGCTAAGGTGGTGACACAGAGGAGATCCAGGCCAATGCAGAGTCTCTGACGTTAACAAAGCAGAGGATCTGATCTAATCCAATCAGCAATTGCCAAGTCCCTGTTTCACGTACGTCACCAAAAGGATTGAGCTAAAGACAGTCTTGTGACCCTCAAAGGAGGACAGGGTGGCAAAGAGGAAGCATCAGATGCTATAGAGAGGGCCAGGAAAATGGGTCCCACTTTGGTCATGCTGAGACATGAACCAGAGACAACCAGACATCTGAGAAGCAGCTGAATGCCCAGTGGCTTAGTGCTCAGGTCTGCCTGAGGAGTCTGGCAGGTGACACCGGAACCCAGGGGAGCTGGGAGGTCAGCCTCTTTTTTGTGACCTCCACGACCGCAGGAAGCCTTCCCTGATGATCCCTCTGGAGACCCTGCACAGCACTCACTCATCTCCTCTCGGGGGTGTGTTCTGTAAGTTATTTGGGGAGGAATCCTATTGTCCCAGTGGGCCGGCTGAGCTCCAAGAGCAAAGGGACCCTGCCCAATTTACCGGTCCTTTTTTCTCTTGTGGCACTAACACAGCGTTCAGCGCTGGCACCATGGAGGGGCTGCCCAGGCACCACTCCAGGACAAGGCTGGGTCTTGGGAGAGAAGCGGGGTGGGCTTCAGGCATCCCAAGCTATCACCACCAACAACTGTGGCTTCTTCTACCTTCTGGTAGAAGTGATGGATGCAAGGGGAAGCCAGTCCATAAGCAAGGACTCTGTCCATACAACAAACTGAGGAGGGGGAGAAGCTCTGGTGTTTGTTCCCTAGCTAGGAGAGAAAAGCGCCTTTTATGAGAAGATGCGATCACTATATTTGGTGGGGGCAGACTGGGGAAATGATGAGGCAGAGAATTCAAAAGACTGTATCAAAGATCTGTGGGGGAAAACACTGGGAGAGCCGAGTTCAGCAGAAAAATGTACAAGGAAAAATTCTGGAAGCTGCCGATACTAAGAAAAAAAGCCAGCCAAAGAAATGCATATGCATACGCAATCCATCTAATCAGTAAGCATTTATGAAGACCTACTATGTGCCCACCTCTGTGCAACACACCGGGAACTCAAAACAAAAAACGAGCAGTCTCGTCTCAGGAGACAACAAGAGCATGTAAATTGGTATTATGCACACGTCAGTATCACATACAAAATAAATACAGGGTATGGGGAGGCGGGCAAGGCTGAGTGGGTCAGAAAAGGCCTTGTCTAGCAGATATTGCTGCAGAATGGCCACGCCCCAGGGTGCTCACCTAATGAAGGTACAGACCCTCCCCAGCAAGGGAGCTCAGGGCTACCTACCAAGCTGCCCTCGGCTTCGACGCACCATTTCTTGTCTGGCTCCAATGCTGCCAAGGATGGCTTCTTCAAGCTTGGCTCTCATGTCTTTGGATTTCTTAAAGGTCAAACTATTCATCCTTTCAAAGACTTTTTTCCCCTAAAGTGGAAACACAACACAATGGGGATATGCTGGAGAAAGAACCTCTTTCTCCTACCTCCTCTCCTTCTCCTCCTCCTACACCCCCTGCCCCTCACACAATGAGCCCAGGACTTCAGGCTCCCCACCTACTTTGTACTCAAAGCAAGATACACAGAGGTACAGCAGATCTAGTAGCCGGTTGAGCTGCAAGACCGAGAGGTCTGTGAACCACTTCTGCAGGACTGTCTCATCAGCATTCTTGAGGACCCACAGCAGGCAGATGAGAAGGCTCCTGCTTGATTCTGCTGAAAACATGGAGTGTTGTCGGCCGCTCTGAAAGCAAGGAGAAATGGAATAGACTGTGCCGATGGCGGTAACTCATTGTTTTCTTCTTTTCTCAAATTAAGTTCTGATTACTTAAGTATGTTAATACAAATAGTTCAGGTCCTGTGATTTCATCAGCAGGGTAAATCCCTGAGTGGGACCTCCCCCCGCAACCCCCAATCACAGATGCTGCCCTATCTAAAACGTCTATTTCTGGAGGGCTGCCTGATGCTCCTGGAGCATCATCAGATCAAAGAATCAGAAAATGAAAATACAAAATGGTGGTGATGGAGTCCATGACTTCCCCAAGATCACACAGCTGTGTGATCAGAGGCAGTGTGCAAAGCCAGGTCTTCTGGACACCATGGCCAGCACTCTGTCCCCTGCGCCCCAAGCTACAATGTATGATGAACTTGTATGACAGACGATATTTACTTATATTGGTCTTTCAAGGGGGCTTGGGACCATGGCTTTCATGTCCCTGCAAAGGGCTGAACAAAGAAGAAACAGCTTAGTCTGCAATATGCGTTTTAGAATGAAAGCAGATTGGGCGAGAGCCTTGTTTTCTTTCTTTAAGGCAATCTATGACAACAATTCATAATAGCTTAAAAGTGAGTGGAGAAAATGAGAAGACATGTGAACAGATATCTAATAAACATAAGACATCATCCAGCAGCAAAAGAGAATGGAATAAAGGCAAAGGAGCCCCCTACCCACACACACCAAAAGGGGTGGCTAGGAAGCACAGTGGATGTGAGTACCAGCCTTGGAGTTAGGAGGATAGGAGTTCAAATCTAGCCTCAGATACCTGACTGGGTGACCCTGGACAAGTCACTTAACCCTGAAAGATGATGATGACGAAGAGGAAAGAACAAGAGAATCCCCGATTCCTCCAAGCCATGGTCCCTAACAGCCACTTCTCTCATCACAACCTTTGGTTTGTACTCAACTCTCAGACAGTTTGGACCATCCAACTCTACCTTTGTTAAGCTGCCCCTTCATAAAAATTAAGGCCATGAAGGACTGATCTATCAAATATGTTTTGATACAGTCAAAAGCTGGTTATTCCGCCCCCAATCAAACTGCCCCAGGAGGCAGCATTTCACAGAGATCGTTGCTTTGCTGTACACAGGCCATTTCCACCACTGACCTGCTCAGTGCTACATGGATGTCAATGGCTGGATCTAATCACCACCCACACAGAAGCAGCACAGCGTATAGGGAAAACACTTCAGTCTTCCCTACAGCTTCTCCACTGAGGTGGAATGCTGCCTCTGTGGCAGTTCTGAAGCGGACATAGAAAGTTTTGTTGGCGTTCAGGCAAAACATTGGGGATCTCTATTTTTCTCTCTCCAGTTTTATACTACTTAAGGTCATCAGGCACAGGTTTACTCTCATCTTTCTCTGGCTTCTTTCAAAGTATAAAGTGAGAAATCTCTAATGACTTTTATCTTTTTTTATAAAAAACTTAACCAAAAAACACAAACATTTTAATATACAAAGAATAGAAGAGAGAACTGTACAAGAAGCCACAAGCTTCTAACCCACATTTTTCCAAAAGAAAGTACGGACTGAATTTAATCAGAGAGCAAACAGAACCTTTCTGCTTGACTTGTTGCCTTTTGAATTTTCTCCCATGTATCTTCAATGTTTCTTCAAACATTTTTCTTCCCTTCCCCACCTCCTTCCCCATCACTCACTAAGTTACACATGAGAGCCAGATTCTAGATTGGCCTAGATTCTTCCTCTGGTCCAGACCCCTCACATCTGGGATCATGCTTCTTTGATCACATGCCATATTTTCCCTCATAGAGCTTAGATTTCTTGATGGAAGAGCTGGTTTTTCACTTCCGTATTGCTGACACTTGGCAGTGACCTACTAGCACTTCTTAAAATGTGAGTCACAGCCCATATGGGGTCATGAAAAATTTGGCAAAAATAAAGGGTTTCTGAAAGCACAATGACCAAAAATTAACTAAAAATCAAGCATGTGATGGATCTGAGGTGTTTCTGACAGTGCCTGCCCAAGTTGCATGGCACATGTTCACTGCAACCTTGGTTCTGAACGCACAGCATGGGCACTCTGCGTTGCATGTGCCCTTAGGCCAAGCGATGCCAACTAGGGGTCACAAGTGGGGAGAATTTAAGATGCCTTAACACAACCAATGCCAGGGCAGTTCACACAAAACATTTTAGTTTTAGAAAATACTACTGTATTTTCTCTAAAGGGAAAAATGGTTTAGAAATCTGCTTTAGTTCTCTTTTTAAGAGTGGGGGAAAACACAGCCTGGAGTGAATATATCACTTTTTTTTAAACATAAAAAGTTATTTCCTTATACAAACGAAAGGATATTTGTCACACTTACCTCACTCAGACAAAAAAAATCTCAAAGCTGATAAAGAATAGGCCTAAACAAGTATTTTGAGCTAATAAATGACTGAAAACAGGCCTGCACAGTATCAAATCTCAGGTCTCATCCTCTAATTCGGGGGTCCTACACAACATGTTTCCTAGAGTCACTGGACCAACTGCCCATCCCAACAGAGGCTCTACTGTCCTTCTGCAGATCTGTATTTCCATAAAAGAAGTTTCAGTTATGTTTTTATACCGAAGATGTCAGCAGAAAACTGCTGGGCCTTGCAAGCTGGGGGACCGGAGCACCAGCGATTGCCATGGCCACCGTCTGGCTTATCATATTTCCACCCTCACTTTCATAATCCTCAATTGCCACACAGCTCGGCCTTCCTCGCTGATTGTGAGTCTCTGGAGAGAGTCCAAAAGAAATAAATATCACATGTAAGTTCTTTATCTTCTTCCCCCCTCACTGCTGCTACCACCTGCTCACCCTCAGCGTTGCTTCTCTGTAAAACATTGTGTGCATTAACTACTATGGGAGCCCCGTCTTCCAAGCTAAAATTACTAGGAAAAAAGGAAATTTGCAGGAGAGTAAAGGAGAACTCCCTCTCTTAGGGGAAGGGAGTCCGGTCTGGTGGTCACAATACCCCACTGAGAATTCAGGCCCCAAGGGGCACTGCTTCCATTTAAACGCAACTTTGTTGTCCTGAAATATTACACTGACCACAATCGCTTGGGATTTATGTAGTTTTTCAGCTGGCAAACTCTGGATACTATCTCCTTTGCCTTCACAAGACTCTGAGGGTTTTGCTGGGGTTTTTTTGTTCTGGACCAGTGATTTCCTTGGCATTGGGAGCTCTGGGTGAGTGACAAGGCAGCCATGCCTGGATCCACACAGGCAGGGAGCAGAGCCAGGCTTCCTGATTCTGACCTGGGCCCTGCACAAATGAAGCCAAGTCAGGGCCAGCGAGGCAGGCAGTGGAAATCACCTGATAAAAGTGCACAGCCAAAGCAGCAACACTCTGAGAGTTCTTGTAAAACAAATGGCTGTCTTCAAAGGAGGAATGAGCCTCACAAAGAGTTGCTTTTCTGGGTGCCATTTTGGACACCAGGATCGAAAGCAAAGTCAACCAGTTTTACTTGGCCATTTTGTAGAACTCGCTTTATTAAGCCTGAGAGAGGCTTCATGACCTGGGCCATTTTTCTTTCAGATTTTCTTCAGATGATACAAATATGTGCATTCTGAAATGCTGGGTACAAAGGGGGATTTTAGATGGGATCTTTTACGTTCAATTTCTATTTAAAGAAACTTTTCACTTCTAAACTGAAGATTCTTTATAGCACATGGAAAACCACCTCCTAACTTATCACTTGGACAAATGTATTTTTTACATGAGATTCTTTTAAAATAAGGCATACAAGCACACCCCCTCCATGACCATCTTAAATTGCAAAGCACAATTTTAAGTGACAGCTTTACCACCAAGAAATAATAAATTAACAGGCCATATAATAAAAGGCTGAATATCAGAACAAATTAACTGCTTGCTTTCTCCCGGGTGGGAATGTGCATGACAAACTGTCTTCACTGTGATGGATACCTGTGAAATCGTACAGCTGAGGCACAGTCTCCATGACGATGCCAATCAAAGGCAGGTAGAGCATGGCCACCCTGGCCTTTACCTGGGGGTCAGAGTACCGCGGGTCTGAGTCATGGCTGGACAGTAAGTTGTGTACCATGCTGATAACCTTCTTATGCAATCCAAACAAACTATTAAAGAAAGGGAAGGGAGGTCGCGGAGATTAGCAGACATCTGGAAAACAAACAATACTTTGCAACAGAAGTACTAATAGAAAAACCAGGAGCAAATCTTTTTTCCCTCTAGCTAACATTATACACACACTACAAATTCTTATGAAGCATTTCTAATATAGAATGAAAATAGGCCCATTTACAAAAAAAAAATATTAGAAGAAAAAATATAGCAAGGTCATTGAGCTTCAGGTTATTTACATGAGGTGCTCATGACAAGGAATGAGAGAGAACACACAAAGGTGCCACGGGGTCCATGATTCTAAAAAAGGAAGAAAGAGTCCCAAGTGAAGGGAAATTCACAGACGTCCAGACCCCGTAGACTTTGTCACATTAACCTAGAACGGTTCTATCTGCTTGAACTCAGGCCTTCACTTACAGCACAACAGTGTTCCATTACAATCATATACCACAACTAGTTCAGACATCCCCCAACTGAAATAACTTCACATTTTTTGCCACCATAAAAAGAGCTGCTATAAATATTTCTGTACAAATGGGTTCTTTACCCTTTTCTTTGATTCCTTTGGGAAACAGACCTAGTAGTGGTACTGCTGGGTCAAAGGGCATGTACAATTTGATAGTCCTTTGGGCATAGCTCCAACTTGCTCTCCAGGATGGATGGATCAGTTCACAACTCCAGCAAGTGTATTAGCATTCTTATTTTTCCAAATTTCCTCCAACATGTATCATTTTCCTTTTCTGTCATGACAGCCAGTCTGATAGATGTGAAGTATCAATTGGGTAATGGCTCTTGTTTTTATAATTTTGGTGTAGTTCCCTATATATTTGAGAAGTGAGACCTTTTTTTAAACCAATTTCCTGTTTTCCTCTTCCTTTTTGCTGCACTACTTTTGTTTGTGCAAAAGCTTCTTAATTTCATGTAATCAAAATTATCTCTTGCTTCTTGTAATTTCCTCTATCCCTTGTTTGGTCACATGTGCTTCCCTTATTCATGGACTGGTGTATTTTGTCATGTTCCCTTAATTTATTTATGATACCCCTTTATATCTAAATCATTTATCTATCTTAATCTTCTCTTGGTATATGATCTGAGAGATTGGTCTGTGCCGAGTTTCCACCAAACCACTTTCCAGTTTTCCCAGCTATTTTTTGTCAAGTGTTGAGTTCTTACCCCAAAAGTCTGACCCTATGGATTCATCAACCACAAGATTACTATGGTCATTTACTATCATGTACTAATCTATCCC
This sequence comes from Potorous gilbertii, assembly GCA_028658325.1. Classification (NCBI taxonomy): domain Eukaryota; kingdom Metazoa; phylum Chordata; class Mammalia; order Diprotodontia; family Potoroidae; genus Potorous; species Potorous gilbertii. The sequence goes on from CM053770.1 coordinate 682,357,661, forward strand.
AATGCTCTCCCTCTCTGTCTGAGCCAATACCAGATTGTTTGGATGATTACCACACTGTCGTATGGTTTGTAATCTAAATGACAAGGCTATCTTCCTTCACATTTTTTTCACTGACTCTTCTAGCTCTAAAAAATAATTCTTTGGTAGTCTGTTATGACACTGAATAAATTAACTTAGATTAGAATTGTCATTTTATCGTATTGGCTTGGCCTAACCACAAGCAATTAACTTTTCTCCACTTGTTTAGGTTTATCTTTATTTGTGTGAAAAGTGTTTTGTCATCATATTCACATAATCCCTAGGTTTCTCTTGGCAGGTAGACTCCCATGTATTTTACATTATCTGCAGTTATTTTAAATGAATTTTCTCTGGGAGTATACAGAAACACTGATGGTTTTTGTGAGTTTCTTATATATCCTGCAGTTCTGATGAAATTGTTAATTGTTCCAACTAGTTTTATTGAAATATGCTGTCTAGACTCCTTCTTGACCACGGCTTTCCGATAATCCAATAATTCCTAAATTATCTCTTCTTGATCTATTTTCCAAGTCAGTTGTTTTTCCAATGAGAAATTTCCATATTCTTCCATTTTTTCATTCCTTGGACTTTGTTGTACTGTTTCTTGAGGTCTCATGGAGTCTTTAGCTTCCATTTGTCCAACTCTAATTTTTAAGGTATTATTTTCTTCAGTGAGCTTTTGTACCTTTTTTTTCCATTTGGCCAATTCTGGTTTTTTTAAGGTTTTTTGTTTTGTTTTTTATTCTTTTTTGGTGACTTTTACCAATATATTGTCTTTTCATTATTTTCTTCCTTTTCATTTAATTACCTACTTTTTTTTCTCCTATCACTCTGATTTTGAAAATAATTTTTAAACTCTTTTAGGAATTCTTGTCAGGATTGTATCACATATTTTTCTGTATTTTTTCTTTGATGCTTTGCTTATAGCTGTTTGGACTCCATTATCTTCCTATTAGTTTGTGTCTTGATCTTCCCTATCACCACAGTAGCTTTTCATGGTCAGGTTCTTCTTTTGTTTATTTACTCATTTTCTCACCCTATTTACAGAGGTGGAACTTTATGTTCACGTGGGGCTCTGTTCCCAATGTGGCAGGTGGAGGAGCACTATTTCAAGCTTCAGGCTTTTTTGAACTGCTGTTTTCAGAGCTATTTCTGAAAGTTTTCGGTGTTTCTAAGTGGTGTGACCTGTAAGAGATGCAGTCAATATAGACATAGTCTTGGTCTGTACCTGGTCCTTACCCAGGAGGGCTCCCTGATACCTTGATCTGTCCCTCAGGGCCCCTTCTCCCTTGGGAAAAGAAGTGATAATGACCCTCAGGTTCCCTGATTCCTTGGGGCGAGAAGTGATCCTGCCCCCTGAGGGCTTCCACTCCTTTGACTGAAAACGCTCCTCCTCCTCTCTACCTTTGAAATACAGCTCAGAAATGGTACTGAAAATGGAGCTGCCAAATAGTACCTGGTCCTACATCCAGTGCTAGCATGGGGGCACCCTATAATCTCTTTCTGAGAATTTGAGAGGTCTCCCTACTATCTCTTAACTGAGAGTTCTGGAAGCTGCGTTGCTTGAATCTCTACCACCAAGTCCCACCATTGGTATCTACTTGGGTTCCAGGGTGGCCTCCTCCCCTACATCACAGATCTCTCATTCTGACCTCCTGTTGTCTTGGACTGGGAGGATGTCTTACTCTGACCTTTTCTTGGTTTGCCACTCCAGAATTCACTGTGAAGGGGAAAGGGCAAAGGGATGAGCTCAGCCTAAGGCTCTGCATCTCAACAGATGAAGGGAACTGTCAGTGGTTCCAGTGAGCTGTTTTGTTTGCCCTGAATACCAGCATCTGCAAAAAGGGCTTCTGCTGATACAGACTGATGTCATCAGCATCTGACATTCCATTAGATAAGGGCCCTGAGTAACACACATGCCCCTTTTTTAAAAGAAATGATTCTTCATTCTGGCCTGAAAAGAACTCTGAATAGAATGGAGGGAGGGGTCAGTCTTTACCAATAGTAGTGCAGAAGTAATAGAGGCTTCACAGACAAAGCTCAAGTGAGAACTCTCAGCGTTCTCTCTCCAGGCTCCACTCCTGGCTCTTCAGACATTCCCCACTGGGCTACTTTGTCCCTGGGCTTCTCACCCTGGACTTTGGCTGTCTCTAGCCCCTTCTTTGGATTGTCTGGCTCCTCCCAGAATCTCCACTTTAGGGAGAGTGCCCAGGCTTACCTGAGGGCAGGGACCTTTCTGCTTCTACTTGTATTCTCGGCGATTAGGCTTACACCTAGCACATAGCAGCCGAACCAGAATCGGAACTCAGTTCCAGACTACAAAGAGACAGGAAGGACATTTCTTTGCCCACTCTGTTCCAGGTAAAGACTGAATCACTCACCCGTCTGCATCAGGGTCTAAAATGATTGCCAGTTCAGTCAGCACGAGTCCCGCCAGATAATGCTGCTGACGGAAGGGCAGGGACAGCTCAAACATATTTGCGGTCTTCTGGTCTTGGACATTCGTGGAAAAGCCAGAGCTCTGTGGAAAAACCCAAGGAGACAGCATAAGAATGGCAGAGTCAAAGGAAAGGACTCTCATCTTCAGGGGAGAGAATTAAAGGGGCCTTGGGCTGACCAGCCCATCTCCAAGGTTCTTTTATTCTTGGTGAGAACATTTTTCACTTAAAAAAAATTATTTTCATTGCATAATATATATCTAAAAGCATATACATAAATCCACACAAAAATCCACACATAAAAAACAAACACCAAAACCCCCTTTCTCCCAGATTTGTTTATTGATTTTCCTCAGAGTGCAAAAGAAACACTCGTGAACTCTGAGATCATTTCCAGAAAAATCATGAACTATTTAAAGGGAACTTCACACACTAACGAGCATATTCACTTCCTGATCCCTTCAGAGTATAGCAGGGAGAGACCAAGAAAGAAAACGATCACATTTGCTTGGCAAATGGTTACAAGTATATTCAAGAAGTTTTAACTGATCTCATTTGCAAAATATTTTCATTTCTAATAAACATGTTATTGCTCCTGATGGTGAAACTCATGAATAACTCAATGACTGGATTTTCACATCACTTATAGAAAACTGTCATCATGAATTTACTATTTTCAACAAGTAAACATCTCTGCATTCCTAAAATTAAAATTTAGTTTGTGTTCTTGTGACCTTTGAAATGATGATTTGCAAGGGAATTTATGTGATAGTCTAACATTAGTCAAAAAGGAAAAAATTATATAGAATAGTAAAATAACAATGTTAATTTTTATTTAAGAGAGGACATAGAAATTTATGATGATTCATGAAGTATTTTTTTTATACTGCTCAGTTATGAGTATTAATTAAATATGACTTGCTTCTTTTAGGAATTTAAAAAATTATAACAATTCATAGTTACACATATAAAATTAAAACAAGATTACTGGTCCTCCTTGATTCCCTAAGCAGCTGTCATTTCGTTGATTTACTTTTGCAATCTCAACACTGCCTTAGAAGATACAGTGCCAGAAGCATTCGGTATTCCTGAAATCAGAATTTCAAATCCCGTATGCATCCTGGAAAACCTGAGTTCGAGGTTTCATTTAGAAAAACAGGTTTTTTCTTAGTCACAAAGCAGACACAAACTCATTAGTAAAATGAGTTAGAAAAGAAAGAGACATTTTACTAAATAATTCAAAGAAATAAGCATAAAAGTGGTCCTCTATCAAGAGAGTGGTTCACAATGCATTTGAACACCAACCCAACACATTTTCTTTCTTTTTTAAGAAAATCTACAAGTATATTTTCTTCTCTTCCATTACCTCCCAATTATGGGGAAAAAAATCCTTTAAGAAATATTCACAACTAAGCAAAACAAACCCTCACATTGACCATGTCCAAAAAAGTACCAATATACATTTTTAAAGTGCCTACTGCATGCAAGGAGAGCTGAGATGCTGATGATACAATGACAAACCAAACTAGTCACTCCCAGCATGGAGCTTCCATTGGACTAGGAAGACCAGCATGTCCTGGATAACTGGGGGAGGGGGGAGGAAGGTGAGACTTGAGGAGAGTGACCAAGTGAGTGCTAACCTGGGGGGCTGGGAGGGCTTCACAGGGGGTGGTGCCATAGCAGAGATGGGACACAGAAGGTCCAGTATGGAAAACAAGTAAGAGGCCAGTTTTTTTTTTTTCACTCTGAGGCCATAGTAAGCCCCTAGAACTTCTCAAGTAGGAGCAGCACACAGCGAAATGTGTGCTTCAAAGAGATTATTCTGGCAGGGGAATGGAGGAGGCCTTGGAGAAGTCACTTGGTAACTTGCTGGATGTTGGGATCAAGGAGGGCAAGGGAAGAGATAAGGATGACTCTGAGTTTGCACAGGTGGAGAATGAACACCAGGTGGTATCTCCACTGGAAAGAAGGAAGTTTAGAGGAGGGCCAGATTTTGTTGGGGAAGATGCCAAGTTCCATCCTGGACGTGCTGCACGTGGGATGCCTACGGAACATCATCCAGCTGGGAGAGCTGATGTAGGAAACGGCGAGCGGGGGCTCAGAAAAGAGAGGAGAGGTCAATACCCAGACCTCAGAAGGGCCTGAATCCTTGGTCGTGGTTCAGGTGATTGAGAGAATGTGGCAGGAGGGATGAGGGCCCAAGCAGAGATGTGAGCAGCACGAAGGGTAGAGCAGACCATGCATCTCGTCAGGAAATGCAACATCGTTCTCTAACAGCTCCAGAATAACAACCCAATGGAATTCGAAACAAAGTCTCCAACCCAAGCCTTCCAGGATGCAGACAACATTCGATATTCCAACTTCAGGAATGCTAAAACTCTTTCAGAGACAACCCAGAATCCATTAACATTCAGAAGTTAACACGCCTAGACCAACATTTCCTTTGTGGTAACAAACATGAATTTTTCCTTCCATTCCCGTCTCCTTCCTGCTTTCTCCAGCTTTGACCTTTCCTTTGTTTTTCAGGGCTCACTGCTTCTCACCTGGATCATCCCAGTCAAAGTCACCTTCCTAAAGGATGCCATTTCGTATCCCACTCACTAATGTCCGAGGGAACGCTCTGACCTCTAGGATCAGATATACACGGAGCTCCCTCTGACACTTAACCTTTCTCAGATTCTGCTTCTCTGTATGCTTTCCCATCCAGGTCCAACTAGCCTTTCTGCCCTTCCATGACATGACCTCCTGTGGCCTCAGCCTCTTTCTGAGATGCCCTCTCTCCTCCTATCTTTGGAGCTTTCAGATCAAGTGCTAGCTCCCATGGAAGACCTCTTGGTCACCCAAGAGGCTGCCATGTCCTTCTCCATAACTTAATGTGCATGTGTGCATGTGGACATATGTATATGTGTATATGTGTGTGTGCATGCGTATGTGTGTGTGTGTGCATGCGTACGTGCATGTATTTCCAACAGGCAGATGGGCACAAGAGTCTGGAAGTCTGGAGGGTGGGACTACCCCAGCATCACCCCCACCACCAGATCACCAGTCCTGCTTTCAGCATACACCTTACAGTCATTAGCTGGGAAAGCAGGTCCTAGGGACAAGGGGGCAGTCATCACCCACGGCAGGTCAGCCAATCTGACTGAAGCATCAGGGCTCCCTGAAGGTTAGCCAGGCGAGTCAGATCACTATTTCTCCCTTGACTCTTTACTCCCTTTATACCCCCTCAGATCTTGACTGGGACAGCCCAGTATCCTGAACCTAAGAGCCTCAGTCATCATCCTGGGAAGACCCTCCCACAGTGATGCTGACTGAGGATTGCTCTGGAAGATGCTGTGGCTGCTGGATACCCAGAAAGGAAAGATCCTGTCACCATGGCCCTGCCCAATGGCTCAACCTGAGAAACTGATGATCTTATCAGTGAGAATGACATAGAAGAAGAGGCTTGAGCACCTGCTTTGCTGTTTCACTGTAAGGACCAGGAGACCTTTATTTCTCTCTGGTTTGTGGCTGTAACAGTACTGTACAGTCCGAGTAGACTGTAAGCCCCTGTAGGCAGGGGCTGCCTGGTTTCTCCCAGCGCTTGGGATACAATAAGCGCTCAATAGAAGTTTTATTCACACATACACATGCGCATCCCCATCTATCTTACACAGTTACACACTGACTTCTCCCCAGCCTGTGAGCTTGTTGTGGACAGGGCTGCTTAGTTTGTCTCTGTACCCTCAGCCCCTGGCACAGCGTTTGGTGCATAGCAAGCAGTTCATAGAGGCTCAATGACTGACTCCCACTGGTCTACTCCCTCCTCCCTGCAGGAAGTGCTCCCCTTCACTTGCCTGAGATGTGGCAGAAGACACAGATGGGGAAGGTGAGGCTGGTGGAGTGAGCAGGCTGCAGGGCAGGTTCAGGGTGACATAGTGTTCATGGCTGCAGATGACCCTCAGGAAGTCTAACCTCAAGGACACCAAGAGACTTGGGTTTGGTAGTGAATAAAGCTTCAAAGACACCTAGTGACCAAACAGAATGGAAGGATTAGTGGGAAAAGGACCCGAGGGGCGAGGGGCCAGGCCCTGACAGAAGAGGGCAGAGGTCTGAGTCGTCCCACTCCAAGCTCCCTACATGCCCTGCTGGCGCTTGAGAGGGGAGCCCAACACATCTCACCTGCTTGTAGCAGGCCTTGACAAGGCTGAACACGAAGCCTCGGTCCATGACAGACAACAAATCGTTGAGGAAGAAGGCAAGGCTCATGTTGAGTCTTTCCACCATTTCTGTGTCCTAGAGAACAGGAGATGGGAAAGCAGAATTAAGGGGTGACTCACTGAAAAGCTTGGCTTTTCCCCAAGAGCTGGTTTTGAACAAGCATGACATCATCCTTACCTTCTGAAACCGTGAAACAACATCACTGGCGATTGTGCTGACAAGAGCAGCGATATCATCCATGAAACGTTCTGGAAAGCGGTTTTTCCTCGGAGCATCAAGTTTATCAGTGAAATATAAATGGTGGACCATGCTTTTTACCTGAGGAAAATGAGAACTGGCAGTCACAAACACTTATGGTGAAGAGTTACAGATGCTGCAAACTCTGGGACTGTTTCCTTTCATATTGCCCGATGTCAGAAAGAGCTGAGGATGTGTGACCTGGCAAACAGCTGACCCAATCATCCAACCCCTCTGCCCTGGAGGAATGGGAAACCCACAGTTCAGTGGCAAAGAAGAACCAAGTGAACCATGTGTGTGGCCTGCTCACCATCAGTTCAAAGAAGAACCAGGCCTGCTGCAAAGCTGCCTCACGGACGCTGCCGCTGCAGACGACCCACTGCAAAGCCAGCTCCTCATGGAAAAGCTGTGCAGGAGGAAATGCAGAGTTAATACAGGGCATCACCAGGCAGAGCTTGGGGGCAATGCCAACACTGGGACAAAAAATGCAGAGAAAACAATGAAAAGAAGCAAAGGGAGGCACATGACCAATCTGGGGGATGCAGTGATGACGTCCATTAACGAAACGACTGTGCAACCATGTAAGACAATGGGGTGCTGGCAGCCGAAAACATTACATGGCATCTTGGAATAAAATGGAATTTTACAAGGTCAGATAGGAAAGAGCCCTTAAATTGTGCCTGCAAATATAAACCAGAACTAGCTCTTGTCTGTGGCATAGAATATTTTTCACAAACTTTGCAGGTACAATTTAAGTAACACCTCTGCAACTCTGACCTTTCTTCTTTATGTTATCAGGAACGTAAGTTCATTTTCAAAAAATACAAAATTCCTTCCTCATTCTTATAGAATAATGGATATGCATACAAAGCAATTTGCAAATGAGTGCATATTAATTAATATGAGAAAGGACTAACAAAACTGCACGTGAGGGAAGCAAATTAACGTATCTTACTAAGAGTGATAATTTTTCTAACTCATCTTCCTTTCCCTGGAGATGTAAACACAAAACAGAAGCAGTATTAAGGGTTGATCCATTTTTGTAGTGAAATTAAATGTCTAAACTTGAATTCACCGGGCTCTGAGTAAAGAGTCAATCTCAGTGAATAATCTACCAGATAAAAGAATCTCCATTTGGCAGGTGCAGCAGAACAGCCCCCAGTCCCCAGTGAGAGAGAGAGGGGAACCCTCCAGCTGGCATTTTGGTGCCTCAGGCACCAGTGGAAACATTCCTACGAGCCAGCCAACTAAATGGCAGTGACAAATTTGATGGTGTTTTCCCCCAAAGATCAATTGTCTTCACTTGAATCTACCTTTTTAGTTGGCAAACGTCCCGTTAATGTTTGTAAGAAACTTGACGTCTCTGTGTGCGAAGACATACGATTACAACTTCGATCCGTTGCCTATGGAGTGAAGATGAATGAATGATGACAGAACATTAAAGTCCATTGGGGGTGACTGTGCAGCTCAAGGATAATGTACAACTTTAAATACTTGTAATATGGTTTAATTTCTGTTGTCAAAAACCAGCATTTTTTTCTTCCTAGTATGCTATCCACCATCTTGAGCTGCTTCAGACAGATTGACAACAATGTATAAAAAAAGTTCAAATGGATTAAATAAAAGGTTTAAGAAAATGTGGGTATTTTTATGGAACGACATATAGTTATTGCTGCAAAGAATGAAACTTTCATAGTCGTAGTATGTAAACATGCACATATCCAGTGAGGAAAAAAAAACTTTTTTGAAAGCAACATACTTCTCAATGGTCACAGAACAAATATTCGAACAATTTTGCCCAATAACTCTAAAAGAGTTTGAAGGTGTTTTCTTTCTTTTGGTTTGTTTGCTGCGGGGGGCACAGCCAACATTCTACAAATCCTTGCGTTAGGAATAGTCATTTGTTATGCATCAGTTATGCCATTTGTAATCATCATTATGAGGCAGCATCTTTTGGGATCAAGTGAACTTTTCTTCCTAGGTCAAAGACAGTTGAGATGTATGTTCTATGTCATGCGATATCTACAAGCAGCAGGCAACTAGAATTAAATAAGTGATTTCAACTATTTCAACTAAGTTACTACCAATTTCATCCTTTGCAACACAATACAAATCAAAACATATCTTTGCTTTTGGTTCTTCATCTTTCAGTTTAAATTCAGCTTTGGTCTATTACCAGTTTTCACTCTTCAGTGTTAGGTAAATATGACAAGATACTAAACATTTTATGAGAGTGGTAAGATGATCAGAGACTTTAAATCAAAGTAGAAAACTGTGGTTTTGCAGACAGGTGTGAGAACCAGCCCACCAGACTGGGGCTGGACCTGAAGAAGACCCAAGCTCCATAAGCAGCATCCACGGAAATGGAGGTGGGAGTGGGGAGGGGAGTGGGGAGGAGACATCACTGGTATGGTGGGCAATAGTCATGCATGCACGTGGTGGGGGAAATGTGCTAATTAAAAAAAATCATGAACTTTCCAAAATTGAGAAAAGCAAGCCACTGAAACCATATTATGGACTAAAAAGTAACGTTCTAGAGGGAAATATCAGCAGCCAATAAAGAAACCTCTGATGCTGTAGACACCACCTGTGTTGACTCTGCACTTGGACTGGGGTTGGATCCCCATGGGGCAGCCTTTGGACCACCAGTGTTAACCCAGGAATTGGAGCGGTCTAAGCCCTAAGCATATAATAGAAAGCAGTTGGGAAAGGAAAGAAAGATTACATGTTGCATGCCATAGAGAATTCTTAAAGAAATCCAGTCTTTTAAGAATTAATGCGTTCAATGCCAACATGTCTTTCATTAGTACTGTTAAAGGAACCTCTGTTTTTAGGCACTTGTCAAGTATTTTAGTTCATTCGAGGTATCTGATTACATCCTACTATGTAAGAAACTACAAAAACTCATTCAATAGCATCCTGGAATAATATAATGTTCTCAATTTCTACTTATGAAAAAAACAAACAATCTGAGACGCCAGAGACTGAAGCTTTATTTTTCAAACAGGTGCAATCTAATTATTATAAAGTGAGGGCTCAGGGTACACGTGTGGATGAATGGGGGGATGACGCTGGCAGGGCCAAGGGACGTACAAGTGCCAAACAAGGACGTTCTTGTTCTTGCTGGGTTAAATTTCATTTTGTTCTGAACTTAACAAACATGGCGACCATTTCCACGCAGGAAGCAGCCCAGAAGAGCGTGGCTGTGAACACTCTATTCAAAGCTGTCCGGGTTGTTTCTGTTTCATTTTGTTCTCTTTCGGTGTTTAAAAAATGCTTCCATGAGCCTCTGGGCTATTTTTCTTCCCTTTAATAAAGGTTTGCTTTTTCTTTTTGGAAAGGTTTTCATTCCATTCAGTTGCTAAAGAGCTGATTAAGAAATGGCCAGCAGAACGTTCCTCCTCAGGTCCCGCTCCTGCCTCTCCTGGATCTGACCAGCTCCAAAGGCCATGAGCCTGTCCTGGAAGGTAGGCCAGAACACGAGGAGGAATCCCTTGCTGGCTCCCTTTTGTTCCAGGCTAGTCCCCAGCCCGCCTGCTCAGCTGTTTGCTTCCTGGCCAAAATGCCCGGTGATGTCAGCCCAGAAGATGGGCTAGGAGTCAAACAAGCCTATGTTGGGAGAGTTTTGTTTTGAATACACCTGTATAGTACATGGAAATGCCTGCTTTATTTAGATGACTGTATTCCTAGCACCTGGCACAGGGCCTGGCACACAGGAGACAATTAATAAATGCTTGTTGATTTATGGATGCCACAAAGATGGTGGCTTAGGTTCAGATTTTCTATGGTTTTGAAGAATTCATGAATACCTAGCTTTAAGGTCTTCCATTCATATTACGTAAATTAATAAAGGAAAATATTTTTCCTACTTATCAATGAATTTGAAATGTGTAAAACACAAATAATAAATGGTATTTTTGGTGACAGAAAAGAATAAAATCTGGAGTTTTTACAATCTCAGCTTCCTTTCTTAAACATACGTGTCCCATTAGGATGTCTGCCAAGTGCCCAACATCGAAGCGCTACCAACCAAGTTGGACAGGTAGACTGTCAGCCAGTCTAAGAAGAAGAGATGCGTTGAAATGCCCCCAAGGGAGCCCTACTTTCTTTTAGCCCTATCTTCCCAACAGTCTCGATCTGCCTGCCTCCCTCCCCTCTCCTCTTTCCAGTCTAGCCAAGCTTCTTATCACTCTGCTCAGGTCAGTCCCATGACTCCCCATCACTGGCAGGAGCACACAAAAATGGTGGTCTGCAGGCCTTCACAACCTCTCTCTAATCCAGCCCAAGGGCCCCGTGGGTCCCTGCATCTAACCCTTCATCTCCAGGCTCTAAGTCTTTGTACAAGCTGGACCCCTGTCTGGCCTGGCCTGGCTCTTCAAACAAACGTCCTGGAGTTCAACATGGCCTGAGACCCTCCCTGCCCCCAATACTTTGTACACATGTTGTTTCTTTCATTTATGGACATAGATCCTAAAATAGCCTTCAGGTTCCTTGAGGGCAGGAAATGTTTAATTTTTGTCTTTGTAGCCCTAGCTACTAGCACAGTGATTAGACTATTTTAGGTCTTAATAAGTGTTTTGATTGTTTTAGAAAAGGTCCATGTTACTACAGCCTAACTGCCCACCAAAGGTGGTCACTTTTGAAAAGTATAGATACCAACGCTGTATCCCAATTACTTTGTTATTTGGGATTTGGGTTATATAGACCAAATAGGCATCACAAAGGGGCAAAACCCTCTGTGACATCACCTACTTACAACTCTTGTTTCTAAAATAGAAATAGCCACATTATGTCCTTTAACATACTTATTCCTAAAATGCTGCTTGAATTAGGGATGAAGTCATTCTGAAATACTTACTATTTCTTGTCCTAATACCTTTTGATCCTTGGCAAGACAAGTCTTGGGTCAGTAATACTCCAGGAGGCTTCAGTGGCAAGGGGATATAAGAAATGCAGAGCATTCTCCTTAGAATCCAAGGCCTCATGCTGGGTGACCCACAGGTGAGACTCACTTTCTGAGGGAATCCTACTTTCAATTTTAGAAATGAAAAGAAATCCTGGACTCAGCCTGTTCCCCGAAAGAGCTTCCTAAGGTGCAGGCTTTCCATTGTACTGTGTGGGCGAAAACGACTTTGGTCACAGGATCCCCCGTGTGTCTGTGCTGGCTGTCCCTCAGGCCCCTCACAAAAGGTCAAGACTGCCTAACCTAGGAGGTACCAAAGTGGATCTTTACATTCTGGGAGTCCTGTTTTAATGCTTTTTTTAAAAAATAATTTTAAAATTATTAGGTCAAAGAATTTGCCTTGCATGTAAGAAATTACAGGTTAGTTTAAAAAGGAGTGGTGTGCAACAAGTTATCATGAAGGCTGACCAGGGAAAGCATGGCTACTGTGATGTGCAGATGGGTCAGGTCCATGACCCAGGGCCAACACAACAGCTCCTAAGTCTCGCAAGCTGAGGGTCTGCTAAACACCAGTCTCATCAGCCAACTAAGACAAGCCATTAGTAGGAACCTCCTACCTGTTACTTCCTCTCTAAGACCCTAATGTGCAGGGCAGGGGCCTCTCTCATAAGGAGGGGGGAACCTCCTCCACCCAATCAAACTTCCCATTGTGGCATCATTCCCTACAGCAAGGTAATCAAGACACTCTCTCCTGCAAAGGCTATCTCCACAAGAGAAAAAAGTCAAGAAAACAGGTCTGGCTGGGGGATCAGAGCCCACCTCAATTCAGTGTGATCAAACAAGCATTTATTAACCAAAAATAAGTTTATAATGGGTCACCAGGCACAGCTTTGTCTGAAGAACTGACAGTGAATGCCCAGAAGAGTGCCTCTGTCTGACGCTGCGGAGGACCACAAACTCAGAGATGCTGCTGTTGACAGGGGAATAGTGAGATGTGCATGGTCTACCTGACAGCTTCTACATTACAAAAGAGAGACTGCTTGGTACATATAGATTTGCATTAGATTGGCTTCAGTGTTCCTGGCCCAGATGATCAGATTTGGCACACAGATTTGGGTTCTTTGGAGATTATGTTTTCTACAAAATACATGAGGTAGTTCATGATAACAGGGGTATTTACCATTAACAAAAAAAAAATTCAATTATCTACTCAGAGAACAACACCTACACATAATTCCCAGGTATCTGCCACTCCAAAGCATCTCAGAAATAAAGACTACAAACAACTGGAAATTTCCCCTCCTCACACTATTCATCAAATCCAAACAAAATTCACAGAAATACACAACATATTCTCAGCTTACCTTGTTTCCAATGATTGACCGTACTTCATCATCTGGAGATGTGGGAGTCCCGGATATATCTGGATTACTGTTACTGAGGCTCCGGGAGCGATTGAAGTGAAGACTGGCAGGTCTCACAGCAGATCGAGCCATTGTAGCATAGTGCACGGACCCTCCCAAACCCCCAGGTCCTTCAGGAGTTCATGAAATAGCATATAATCACACAAATGGAAGTCCATCAAAAAGGCTTAACACCCTGAATGAGCTTGATTAAATTTTTACCCCTTCCCTCAAGTTCCAGCATAAATATAAATGACCTCCGCATCTAAAGGTAAACTACTAGATGTAGAAAAGGAAAATGTAGATCCTCAACACTCAAGAATAAATGCTCATTGGGTAAAAAGAGTTCAATTTTAACTGCTTCAGCAGAGCCACAGAAATGTAAGGATTCCACTGTGACCTCCCATGGCCACAAATGCCCATGATTGCCCAGTTAGAACCACAGTCTAGAGCATCTTTCTGATTCCAGGCTCTCTCATCACTCACCAGAAAATCCCCCCTCCTCATGCCACTCATGCTTTTTATCTACCAAACAAACCAAGGAGACTTCTTCTCTAGATTTGCTACAAAGAATTATTTTTTCCCCCAGTTAGGTTTCAAGGAAAATAAAAAGGCCCTTCTCCTTCATTAAAAACAAGACCTAAGATCTTCTGGGTTGAAGGGACTAAAAGTTGCTGGTTTGAGGACCCCCAATAGGAAGCCCATTGTAACTGTATAGCACTGTGCCTGGCATTCTCAATACCTTGAAAGAGTCAATCACTCTAAGCAGTAGCAGTGAGTCACAGATCGCCTGGTTAAAAAATCAAGAACTCACTGACAGCCAGAATGGCATATGCCTCACTGATTTGGGGGGAAAAGGCAGAAGTGGTTCAAATTTGGGGCGTGATTCTCATAATCCCTAAAGGGCTACTCTGGGTGACTGCCTCAGACCTTCAGGAGATCACATCACCACAGACAACAACTGGTTCTCAAAGACTTGGGGTCGAACATTTTCTTTTCTTATGAATAGAAATATTTTACTGAAAGGCAAACAAAAAATTCAAGTACTCTAATCACAGCTGAGTAAGCAAATGTGGATCTCTCTAGCTCAGGATTAGGCTGTATTTAGCCTTGTTTGCCAAGAGTGAGACAAAAATCCCAGATAAGGAGTCTTGGGCATGACCAGCGAGGCACATTGCCCACTGTCCAGCCTCCCAGACCATCATGCAGTTATCCCACCCACCCAAGAACACCCACAGTGAATCACACTGAGCTCAATCCGCTGTCAGCATCAAAGAATCAAGTACCTGGTGATGGAGAGTTGGGATAGGTATTGGGCAGGCGGAAAACATAATAAATGTATGATGTCAGGAGGCTGTTTCGGCCATGCTGGTCCTGATTCCCTTCTAAATTTTTGTGTAGTCGATTGACGATGGAAGCCATGGCTTCGAAAGAGGCTTGTCCGAGGTTCACTTAAGAAGACAAGGAGGAAAGCTTTGTGTTATTTGGGCCGTTGGGCCATCAGGGCTAAATCTCTGCCCTCTCTGTCTCTAGAAGGAAATACCGATGTCAATGGCAATGACAATTTTGAGGTTTTTCTTGTCCTGACTTGTTCATCAAAATACACTGCCCCCAATGGGTACGTGCAGTCCCATCATCAGGCCCCTATTAAGTGTCTACTGTGTGCCAGAGAGAGGGTTAAGTACAGGCAATACCAGAAGAGGCAAAAGACAGCCCCTGCCCTCCAGGAGCTCATGACTGATAGGTTTCTGTATTCAAACGCAGGTGACAACAGCTACCTGACTCATGAAGAAAAAAGTATCTTTACCAGGCTTCTGAACACACAGCATCTGCTTCATTTAAAAGAGAATACTAAAGAATCTCATTAAGGCTAAAGTCTCAAAACTCATCGCAAGGAAAACTTAACATTGATTTTCTAAATTGTACACATTTCAACCCATAATAAAATGGTCACAGAATCGCAGAACTGGAGAGAATCTCAAAAGCCATGGAGTCCAGGTGACACCCGAACTAGAACCTTCTTCAACAACAGTATTTGGCATTTATAGTGTTTTAAGGCTTGTCAAGCACTTCATGTCTGTTATCTGAAGCATATGCTGCTATTAACCAGTTCTTACAGATGAGGAAATTGAGGCAGACCAAGGTTAAGTGACTTGCACTAGTATACTGTCTGGGTTTCACAGGCATACAACAATGAGGTCAGCACAATGGCTCTGTAGACCTTCAGTCTGGTAGTCAGTCTAATACCTCTTCTCTCCCATACTTTCCTCCTGAGTCCCCAAACACTGAGTTAGCTCTGGCAATGCGTGCGTCAACCTCATTGTCAATGTGGACATCCCTGGAAAGTACACTACCAAGGTAAGTGAACTTATCCACAGCATTCAAAACTTCACCACCTGCTGTAAGAGATGGTTCCATGTATGGATGGTGTGGTGGTGGTTGATGGAGCACCTGTGTTATCTGGATGTTAACTGTTAGGTCAGAATTAGCCCAGGCAGCAGAGAATCAATCCATATTTTCTTGCATCTCAGCTTCAGAGGCTGCACTGGGTGCACAATCAGTCATGTACCCTACATTTTAGACTTAGCTTGTAGCCTTGAAAAGTTAAATAACTTACCATCAGTGTGGTAGCTGATCTTGATGTTGTCCTCATCTTTGTTGAAGGCATCTGAAACATGGCTGAAAACAGCATGCTAAAAAGCATGGGAGCAAACACACAGCCTTGTTTCACTACACTGCTGACTGGGAAAGCGCAAGAGCACAGTCCATTATCCAGAGCCTGGGCAAGCACGCTGTCATGGAACTGACATACAGTACTGATGAACTTCCCTGAGCAACCAAATTCTGACAATTTTTCACAAGCCCTCATGACTAACAGTATCAAAGGTCTTGGTTGGATCTGCACATGTTGTGTACACACCTATGTTCTGCTCCTGGAATTTCTCCTGGAGTTGTCAGGCAGCAAATACCATAGCAACTGTTCCTTGGTCCTTTCTGAAGCCACACTGGCTCTCAGTTAGATGATCATCTTCCAGGTGAAGGATCAGACTATTAAGGAGGACTCTGGAAAGAATCTTGTCAGTAATGGCCAAGAGAGAGACTCCTGCGACTGTCGCAGGATAATCTATTTCCTTTACCTTTATGGAGACAAACAACGGAGGCATCCCTGAACTCCGGGGGGATAACCTCCTTTTGTCATATAACCTGGAACACTTCAGTCAGTTTTTGTATGAGCAATGGACCCCATACCTTGTAAATCTCAGCTGGAACAGAATTATTACCATGTGCTTTGCCACATAAGAGGAACCTCATGGCCCTCCAAACCTCTTCTTCGTTGGAAATTCAGCTAAGGAGAGACTGACCTGAGGTATACAGTCAATGGCTCCAGTCTTGACGTTCTTTTGAGTTCACTAGAAAGTGTTCAGCCCATCTCTCTTGGGTCATGTCCTTATCTCTATTTAATGTGGCTCCATCAGCATCCAGCAGCTGAGATGCACCACTGGGCTTTGGCCCATACATAGCCTTCAGGGCAACACAAAAGCACTTTGGATTGTTACTATGAGAATAAAGCTGAATTCTACCCACCTTCTTACTGAGCCACGTATCCTGCACCTCTCTAAGTTTTGCTTGTGGTGTACTTTCAATGGAGTTAAATGCTGCCTTCTTAGAGATGGATGAACTATCCTGCTGGTAAATAAATCCTGTGGAATTCTCATTATTTCTGAATTTCCCCATCATTTTTGTGAAACAAGTCTTGGGGTTTGTGAGTGCTCTGGCCCAATGAGTAAATGCAGTGCTGTACACCACATCTCTGAACGCTGCCCCTTCCTTTTCTGCTCCACTGCTGCCAACTCTGCGTTGGTTCAATTTTCCCTCCAAGTCAGCAGTGAACTGTTCCCACTCAGAGAAGTGTTCTAATTTGTTGATATTAAGTCTTCTAGTAATTGTCTTGCGTTGGGGCAATGCTTTTACTGAATTTGGATACTTTGCTTAGAGAGGATAAATCTCTGGTCCAGCACTCTGTGTCACACATTGCCTTCATCACCCTCACAGCCTGTCTGTCTCATTATATCAGGAGATCCTCGAAGGCAGGGTTTGTCTTTTGCCTCTCTGTATCCTCAGCATCTGACATGGTCCCTGGCACACAGTAGGCACTTAATAAATGCTTGTTACCTGGACAATCTCTCAGTTGCAAGTGACATTGCTGCCCATTCTCTCCACCGAATTTTCCTAACTCTCTCCCTTGGTTCACCTCTCTGACACCTTCTCTCCTTTCAGTTGCCTTTCCGGGATCATTATCCACACTATAAATATGGCTGTCCCTGGGCCTCTGCTCTCTCTGGGGCTCTCATTAGTTCTCAGAGATTTATTATCACTCATGATCTCCTGACCCCACTCCCACACCACATTTCAAGCCAATGTCCTGTAGACATCTGAAATGCAGCTGTGCAGAACAGAATGACACCCTCAAAGAACCATCTTCACTTCTGTCCTGGGCTGCACCATTCTTTAAGTCTCTTGGGCCACCATCTCTAACTCCGCACTCCGCAGATCCAGGCAGCGACCAAGCCTTGCCATTTCTATCTCCACAATGCCCCATTCACCTAGCTACCACCATAGTCAGTTGATTAGCACTTATTAATGCCTACTATCTAACCTGATCTTTCCAGCCTTATTCAAAATATTTCAGTTAACTAAACTCTTCTCTTTAGGTATGTTCCATTCTCTCAGTCCCAGAATGTCCTTCCTTTGCCTCTTCGCTTGTTCAGACCCATCTCATCTTTAAAGTCCAAAGGAAAAGCTTTCCCTGATGTCTAGTCAGTAAAGTTCTTCCCCTACCCCAGCTTCAGAGAGCAGTTTCTTATACACCTATACTGTATTATTTTGTATTAAAATTACTTATTCCTATTCCCCTACCCCCAATCCAGAGTGTAAACTGATTTTCCCTTGAGGGATGGACATAATTCTGCCCTCACGAGAGGCCTGTAAATTGTCCTAGCCTGCTCAAGGTGTCAGTTTATCAGGTTCAGGCCTGCTCACTCAGGGGTACATTACCTATCTGGCCAGCAATGACAGGCGGCCGTACAACGAGAAGAATCAGCTTGTCAAGCAGGAGGTGAAGAAATCGCACCACCGGCTCCAACTGAGATGAATTCAATGCTGAAATACTGCTTTTCAATTCATTTTCCAAATTATTTTCCATGATCCTCATGTCTCCTATTCGCACTGGGAACATGTGCTCATCCAAAGCATTAACCAGAGCAAAGAACTTGTCCAGATAAGGATCCTAAAGGAGAGAATACAACAGTAGCAGGTGATGGGCATTTGCTGACACCTTCCTGGGATCCTACACTATGTACGAGAAAGGCTTAGTCGGAGCTCTAGAGAAGGAAGGGAGGAGCGAGGGAGAGGTCAGTTTGTCTGAGATGCAAGGTGGGAGTGGTGTCAGAGACGAGAAGGGGGCATAGTCAAGAGAGGCTGCAGAGGTGAAATCCACAGTCCCTGGCAACAGATTAAACATGAGGAATGAGTGAAATAACAGGGAGGGTAGGAGGGATAGGATAATGAGTTTAGTGTTACAAATATTAAACAAAAGATGTCTACAGGACATCCAGTTTGAAAAGCAGAAAGGCAGCTGGAGATGACAGATTAGGGCAGGACAAGTGGATCTGAGAATCTTTAGCATGGGAATGATCATTAAATCCACGGGAACTGATGAGCTCACCAAGTCAAGCAGTACAGAAGGAGAAGAGAAGAGGGCTCAGAACAAAACTCTGAGGGACAGCTTAGGGGGAATGATCTAGGGGAGGACCCAGCAAAGGAGGTGGAGGAGTGGGCGTCGTGTCCTGAGACCCTAGAGAGAAGAGAGGACCCAGGAGGAGAGAGTGAAGGACAGTTAGAGGCTGAAGAGATGCCAAGGAGAATGAGGATTGAGGAAGGCCACTGGGTTTGGCCAATATGAGATGCTTGGTACCTCTGGAGGGAGCACTTTCAGTGGAAAGCAGATTGTAAAGGGTTAAGAAGAGAGCGAGAGAAGAGAAAGTGGAGGTACCCAGTGTAGACAGCCTTCTCACGGAGTTAAGCCACAAAGGGTAGAAGAGAACTGGGATGATGGTTAGCAGGGAGGGAAGGATCAAATGAGCATTTATGGGAGCTGGGGAGACAAGAGCACATTTATAGGCAAGAGGGAAGGAGTCGCTGGGGAGGGAGAGACTGAAGAGAAATGAGAGTATGCGGAGGACAGGAGAGGAGCAAACAAAGCCTGCTAAATCAGGACAAGGGAGATGGGCCTGGGAAAGGACGGAGGGGTGAGGGATCGGAGGTCCCGAGATGGGAGAGACACCCAGCCAAGAGATGGAGGACAACACAGAGAGGCTATGATGGGTGATGGCAAGATCTAGAAAAGGAGCACCTTTGTGTGTGACTGGGGAAGGATTGGAGAGGGAGATGAGTGGGTGGAGGGAAAGTCAACATGGATCCGGAAGTCCCCAAGGATGAGGGCTGGAGCTGGGGAGGTGAAAACCTTCCTTCCCTTCTCCCATCCTTCCTCCAAGAAGCTGCCAAGCCCATGTTCCCAGTTCACCCAATGACTGCATCACCCAAAGCTCTTTCTGGTCTCACTCCCCATTAGTCTCCCCTGTGAATCCTGTATTCCACCTCTCACCTCCACTTTCACAGGGCCAGGCAGTGTCCTGGGGCTGGAATGCCCTCCTGCCTCACTTCTGATTTCTGGGAATCCACAGCCCCGCCTCGCCCCAAATGACTTCTTACTCACTTCGTGTCCATTTGAACTGGCTTACCCTTGTCCATAATCTTTCCCCTGGCTAAAGGGGGCGCTCCTTGAGGGAAGGGACTGTCTTCCTTCCGTCCTCTCCTTCCCAGAGCCGACCCATGGTGCCATGTACACAGAAGGTGCAGTGTGAACTGACCAGAATTCAAGACCCTGTGTCTACTCAAAAGGAGAAGCTACTTGGGAAGGCTTTTCTGTCCAGAATGCAAGATCTTCTGCTGTCATTCTTGCTCAGTGGGGCCTGATTCTTCATGACCCCATTTGGGGTTTTGTTGGCAAAGATACTAGAGTGGTTTTGCTATATCCTTCCCCAACTTACTTTACAGATGAGGAAACTGAGACAAACAGGGTTAAGTGACTTGCCCAGGGTCATACAGCTAGCAAGTCTCTAAAGTCGGATTTGAACTCAGGAAGATGAGTCTTCCTGATTCCAAGTCCACTGCACTCAGCACGGTGCTACTTGGCTGACATTATATAATCTAGGTCAATAATTTTATTAAAATACTACTTTCTACATTATGCAATACAAAATGGATAATTTTGATTACATTAAATTGAAAAGTTTTTGCACAAAGCTAATGCAACCAAGATTAGGAGGGAAGCAGAAAACTGGGAAAGATTTTTCACATCTAGTGTTTCTGATAAAGGTCTTATTTCTAAAACACAGAGAGAACTGAGTCAAATTTACAAGGATACAAGTCATTCCTCAATTGATAAGTGGTCAAAGGATATGAACAGGCAGTTTTCCAAGGAAGAAACTAAAGCTATCTATATTCATATGAAAAAAATGCTCTAAATCACTATTGATTAGAGAGATACAAATCAGAACAACTCTGAGGTACCACATCACACCTATCAGATTGGCTAACATGACAAAATGGGAAAATGATACATGTTGGAGAAGATGTGGGAGAGCTGGAACACTAACTCTTTGTTGGTGGAGGTGTGAGCTGATCCAACCATTCTGGAGAGCTATTTGGAACTATGCCCAAAGGGCAATAAAAATGTGAATACCCTTTTACCCAGCAATACCACTTCTAGGGTTGTATCCCAAAGAGATCATAAAAATGGGAAAAGGACACACGTATACTAAAATATTACAGCTCTCTTCGTGGTGGCCAAGAACTGAAAATTGAGGGAATGCCCATCAGCTGGGGAATGGCTGAATTAGTTGTGGTATATGAATGTAATGGAATACTATAAGATCCTACAAGATGAACAGGCAGACTTCAAAAAATCCTGGAAACATTTCTATGAACTGATGCTGAGAGAAGTGAGCAGAACCAAGAGAACATTATTCATAGAAGCAGCCACAGTGTGTGACGACTGGTTTTAAAAGACTGAGCCCTTCCCTTCAATTCAAGGACCTAAAACAATCCCAAAGGATTCATGATGGAAAATGCCATCCACATCCAGAGAAAGAATGACGGAGCTGGAATGTGAAGCGAAGCGAACTATTTTCTTTTTTGTTTTGTTTTGTTTTTGTGTCATGATTTCTCCACTTTGTTATGATTTTTCTAGGCAACATGACTAATGAGAAAATGTGTTTAACAGGAAGGTATGTGTAGCGCCCATATCAGATTGGGGAGAGAGGGGGAGAGAGAGGGAGAAACTTTAAAACTTATGGAAGTGAATGTTGAAAACTAAAAATAAATGAAATAGAAAAATAAAATACTGCTTTTTTCATTGTAAAAGAGTTCCTTTCCAAGGGATGCATTATTTTCATAATAGTATCTTAAAGGTACCAAAAGTACAAAGTTTTTTGTGTTTAAACCAGACCCATGAATTCATCAGTGCTGGTAAAGTGATCCCTCTACCAGTGCAGACAGATTCAAATTCTACAACTTTCAGTCTTACAGAGTTAGTTCCCTATGCCACTGTGAAGGTCAGGGAAGTGTCTGGGATCACAAATCTGGCATACCAACTCAAATTTTGTGGCACATCCAGGCCCACTCGAAGGAGCCACAGGACTGAATCATGGTAAGGTACCCTCCTACTGTCCATCAGAATCAGAATACCACTGGCTTTCATGGTCCTGTGTCAATCAGGACATTCAAGCACATATGCCGCCAGCACACAGGACAGAATGAAGTCAATCAGAAATGAACAAGCGGAAACCTTAGCCATAGCCAGAGCCCTTTAAGAGCTGCATTCCTTTACGTGAAATCAGCCCACACACAGCAAGTCTTACGCTGTTACAAATGAGATCTGAGCACAGATTCCCTGCACACTCACCTGGGTATGAACAGAAGACACAGCAACCACTTCGACATTAAAAACTCCCTTGTGGTTGTCCACCCACTTCATTCCGGGAAGAGGCACCTGTAACGAATGACCAGAGCAATGCTCAGCTACGTGCATTAGTGACTGACCCAGACATCCCCAATACAGCACAGCCCTCCACCTCTTCACCACATGCCTGTTCACCAGCGATGCTCTACCTTCCTACACCTCTGGGCTTCCCGCAAGCTCAGGCTAAAGTGGCACCTTTGGCAACAGGACCCAGGTGTGTTCTCATGTACTGTTCCCATCAGAATGGGGGGTCACTGAAGGCAAAGACTGTTTTTACTGTTTTTCTGTGTTCCCAGTACTTAACACAATGCCAGTACACAGCAAGCACTTAGTAAATGTTGGCCAACTGACCTAAGCCAATAGATCAATGAGGGAAGAAAAGACTTCCGAGAGTGTTGTTCTATCAGCTCACGGCCACAAGGACAGCTCTGTTTAGAAAAGAACTTTACAAAGAGAGTGGGAGAGACTTGCTGGATGTCTGTCACTCCAATGGGAGAAAGCGTACAGAAGCAAAACATTGGTGTTCTCTTCCAAAACGGGGTTCAAAGACATAAAATGATGCACTCATGTCTGAAGGGGAAAAGGCAGCTGGAAGCCGTGACACTGAACAAGCTGGAACAAGAAAAAACCTGAGGAAAAGGGAGCATTCTGGCCAAGTCATGCATATGATCCGAAAACCAGGACATGTGTGGCGAGCCCAAGCTCTGAGAATACGCAGAGGGCTCTGCTGCAGGTGGCAAGGTGGTCCCCAAGTGTAAGTCATCACAGCCTTAGGACGGTCAAAGAGGGAAAAGCCCCCTATACATAGATGATGGCTGCATTTCTTTAAATCTGTTCTATACTTTAGAGGACTCAGCAAGTGAAGTTTTCATTTTCCTAGACAGTGTGCACTTAGTATATTTGAATGTATATCATATATAATTTCTGTGACTATGAGATGGAAGGAGGGGGAAGGTAACGGGACAGGAAAAATGCAGAGGAGCATAGGAAGCCCTCCCTGTGTGGACCTTTGCAGAGTGAAGGGAGCAGGGCCAGGTGTGGGTGCCCACGAGGAAATGAAGGCCATCAAAGCATCATGGCCAAGCCCATCCCCCAAGGAAAGGAGACACGCACCCATTAAGCACCTGCTGGGCCTGTGCTGAGCATTCTGCAAACATTATCTCATCAGATCCTCACAATGATCCGGAAAAGCACCCATTTGACAGATAAGGAAAGACGAACCATTCTCTCTTCTTGGCCGAGGAGGGGAGCAGAGTCTACAGGTGTGCAAACTGTCAGAACTGGCTGATGGATTAAGTTTTGCAGAGCCCTTTTTTTTTCTCTTCAGAATAACACTGGAAGTCCCTTAACAATATATTTTCTATTGAAGAGCCTATTGAAGGCTCTTTTGATGAAGTATGTATTAGATAAGGAGCTCAGGACTAAGTGAAAAGGAGGCTAGAAATTTACTTCCTTAGGAGTTAGCCTGGAAATTAGACTTTCATTAAAAACTGTTTTATTGTTGCATACTTTCATAAAGATTTATCTCAATTTTGGATCAATCACTAATGAACAGGGCTTATTCCAACGGAGCTTTCAGCTCCTTGGCCTTCCCAGTCTTAGTTGACTCAGTTGTCCTTACAGAAACACCTTGGTTGGCAGCTTGGGAACTGAAAGGAAGCCTGGAGTGAATCATTTTGAATGATTTTCTCTAGGTGGAGTTTTCACAGACTGTCCGCGACACCAGAGGCACAAGGCCAGCCCGTGGTCCTTGCAGTAGAGGCCTGAGTAGAACTGCTAGGGGTCTTCATCTCAGCGGGACCTGTCCCTAGGACAAACCAAATGGCCCACAATAGTCTCCTGAATAGGACAGGCAGGCTCGATGCTGAAAATCCTGTGTGTTTCTGGCCACAGAAACTCCCAGAGAGTGTCTGCCCAGGAGGAATGGAAAGGCTGTCATCCCTGGTGGTGGAGGGAGCGCTCATGCAAATGAAATCACACACACTCAAACAATCAGAATCACTTTGTTTCCCAATAGGAACCACCTCAATAAAGCAGCTGAACAGAACTTTTTTCATATTTTCTTGGATTTTTACTTCTTTCTTAATTTCTCTAGAATGTCAACATGAGAGATACTGACCTCAGGAGAGAGCACTGAATAAGCCTGTGGTGGCTTTTCCAAGGAGACAGGCAAGCAGAACTGACCAGTCTTCAGCCGTCCATTCTGAAGCATTGGTATCCACTTAAAAAAAAAAGAACAGGACCTTAGATATCAGTCTATTTTATAAAAGACCCTATTTATGATAGAATGTTATCTGGTACAAAGAAGGTCTGTCTTGGTCTGATCCCAAAAGGACTTTAGTTAATGAAAAACTAAAAGAATGGTTCTAAGTTAACTGGCTTTCCCTGGTACAGGACCCTAGGATGTGGTGGGTTATAGCTGTAAGACTCATGACCATGAAGAAAAGAAATCTTTTTCTTCTTGAAAACAGTCATTCTTAGAGCTATGATATTTACATCCAGCAATAGCTTAAATGTTATAGTTATTAATGTACAATATTTTCTCCTTGTCAATAACTACTGAATAAAACATACTTACCGTGTAGCCAACTGGAGTCTCCAGGGGAGTGTTCTGCTTCTGCTGACAGCTCACATGATAGAAAGTAAAAAGCAGGTGGTGGTGGTCAGTTAAGGTGGCCGGAAGTTTCACTTTAATTTCTTCATGGAAATCTGGGGATCTTAACAGAAAAACAAAGAAGCTTTGATTAAAAGTCAGCGATACAGTGCAAATGCACTGTCTATTTTAAAGTCACTCTTGGCTATTCATGGAGTTTACAACAATATTTATAATTATATGCTGACCTCAATATAATCAAAGGACACAAAAGGAAAGACATTTTCTTATAAGCAGATATTTCACTCCTAAATTTTATTTCTACACCACATTAGACTTCTAAAAAACAAAACAAAACAAAACAGAACACTGCAACTTAAAAATTATTCCTCAATGGTCCTTTGGGAAAAAGAAGTCAATTGGGTAAGGTATGCTATACATTCACTGTGTCATCTTTTTTCTTTTGGAAGATAAAAAGCACTGTCCTACTTGGATCTATGGCACAAAAAGCTTCCCATAATTACTGTAAACCATTTCTTTCTTTTACAATGAACAGTTAAAATAAAATGAACCCAATCCTGTGGGTTTCCCAGTTGAGTCTTGTTTTCAGGTGCTATGGTAATCAGAGATTCCTGTTAAGCTCCTACAACGACTGGCCCAGGATTCTGTGTCTATGAGGAGCA
The DNA here is from genome assembly GCA_028658325.1 of Potorous gilbertii. NCBI lineage: Eukaryota > Metazoa > Chordata > Mammalia > Diprotodontia > Potoroidae > Potorous > Potorous gilbertii. Next base: position 682,383,218 of record CM053770.1, read on the forward strand.
GCTTGGGATAATTTTGAAGAAAGTCTTGTTGACCTCCATGACACTTAGACTTCAGAGTGTGGAGCGGACCCTGAACATCACGGGCCTAACAAACCATCATTTCACTCTTTCACTCAAGGGTTATACACAATTAAACTGAGGTTACTATGGACTCAAGCAGGATTCTTGGTCCTAACTGGGCCAATGTCCCACAGGAACATTTCCTTGCCCCTTTTCTGCCATGTCTTTTTCCCCCACTGGCTTCAGGTGCTTCCACACCAAAGTTGAAGTGGGAAGGAATGCCACTTGAGTGATTCACTAGCCACCACCCTAAAAGTCTCCACTAGCCTAGAATGTCCTTCATTCCCAAACTGGCATTTCTCACTCTGGACAGCCCTCATCTTCTGCCTTCTCCACTCTGGCTCCCAAGCTCTTGAGCATTCATGGAAAATGGTCACGTATTCCAACTGAGAATACCTGCCACAGATCTTCTAACTTCACCTATGGGGCTCAGCAATCTTTCCATTCATGTCAACAAAGATTTACTTATGAAGCACCCATTAGGTAGCAGACACTGTGCAAGAGAGAAATCAACCAACCAACCAAGAACCCACCCTCACCTTACAAATCCTTCTGCTCTCTCCTTCGCTCCCCACAAGGGTCCAGACCTTTTCCTCTCTTTTCCACCCAACTCTAGCTTTGGGTCTTGATGCGTACAGAAGTCCTATTATCTCTCTGCCCAGAGGTCACCTGCTCCCCCAGGGGACAGCCTGCCATTCCTGCTGCAGGGACTAAAGCTAGACTCCAGATCCATTCCCAATCATTTTTCCTGAGTATTCTCTCTGCTATTTCTTTCCCATGCTTACAAACAAGCCCAATTCTAATGAAGCCCTCCCTGGACCTTATTAAATCACTTAATTTACCATTTCATCCATCTCATTCTCTTCACAGAAAAAGCTTCCTGAAAATAGTGTCTGTACCTGATGGCTGTATTTTTCCATCTTTAATCTGGTTTTTGCCCTTGCTCCTGTCCTCCCCTCCCTCTTCTAATCATGAAATTCACTGGCCTTTTGTTGGTCCTCAAGCATCGTCTTTTTCCTTACACAATCTTAGACATGGACAGAGGAAAGAAACAAGAGAGAAGGCACCAGATAAGGGAAACTCTCGAATGTCCGGCTAAGATCTGGGGCTTCATTTACTAAAAAACTAAGGGAATCTTTATAAGTTTATCTATTAAGGACAGGGATGAGAGCTGTAACTTGGAAGATCAGTGTGATAACAACCCACTGGAGAGACCATGAAGAAAGAAGCCATGTGTAGGCACCACTCTGAAGGCCCTTAGAAGGGTTAATCAGGACAAGAGGCCATGAGGGCCTGAGCTAAGATGCTGGCCATGGGGAAAGAATGGGGCCAAGGGAGACCAAAGACACAGAGGCGGTGGGATAAAGCAGACCCTTTTGCCCATAGATGGAGGAGGTGAGGGAGAAAGGAAACGAGGGTGATCCCAAAGTATGGTGGGAGGAAGGCAAAATGAATGGGAATCAGGAAGTCAGATCTGAAACTGCTGGTGAAGACATGGAATGTGGATGTTTTGGGACAGTTTGCATTGAAAGGGCTGCCAGGACACAGAGGCAATGGGTCAGCAGCTCAGGTTGGAACACTTGCCTTAAGTTCAAATCCTGCCTCAGACACTGACTAGTTGTGTGACCCTGGCTGCCTCAGCTTCCTCATCTGTCAAATGAGTCTGATACTAATACCTCCCTCCCAAGGTTGCTGTGAGGGCCAAATGAAAGCAAGCCTTTCCCAATCCTCCCTAATGCTCCTTGGTGCCCTCCTTTTGCTGATTATTTCCTGTTCATTCTGTCTAGAGCTTGTTTCAACATGGTTATTTGTATGTACAATCTCCTCAAAGGCAGGGAATGTCTTTTGCCTTTCTTTGTATCCTGAGGGCTTAGCTCAGTGCCTGGCACCTACTATGTGTCTATGTGAAGTGCTTTGCAAACCTGAAAGCACCATGCAAGTACATCCAATAGCCACTAAAATATGTGTTGGGAGGTTGGCCCCTTGGCACGGGAAGGAAGGCAGAAGACAGGCAGGGGTTAGATCTGGTCCTTTATAGAGTGGTCAGAGGGAGCATGAACACAGAAAGTCATGGTGAGCAGGCAAGGAGATGCCAGCTCAGGAGAGCAGAGGAAGGGAGCAGCCAAAAGAGAGGGGAATGGGGAAAGAGGAAGGATGTTAGCTCTAGGGACACCAGGCCAAGTGCCTCCTTTCTGTGCTGTGTGTCTGAGTGTGGAAGGGGAGACCTGAGCTTTGAGTCTGAGCCCAAAGGAGAGTCTGGGGACAAAGCCTTGGAAGGGTTTCCACAGAGAACAGAGGCACCATCAGAGAACGCAGGAGCTGGAAGAGTCTGGAGGTCATCAAGGCCACGCTGAGAGGTAAAGGGCATGTTCTTGGTGGGGACACAAGGTGGGTGGACTACTGGGGTGAAAAGGAAGGTTTAGCAAAGTCCATTTGTATCCACTGCTCTTACCTCTGCCCCAGAACAGAAGCTCATCTGGTGAGATGGATGAAAGGAAGGCGGGAACAGAGGAACATAGACTCAGAGGTGGGAGGGACTTTGGGGGCTGCTGAATCCAATTTCACTATTTTACAGGTGAGGAAACTGAGGCAGACAAAGGTGACTTATCTAGGAAGAGTCTTTCTGACTCCAAGGTCACCACTCTATCCAATGTACCACACTGTCACTCAGAGGGAAGAAAGACTATAAAGGTCTGGACATATTGGATATGAAATATTGGATAAGCAGCTAACTAGAGATGCATAAAAGATAAGAGAACATCATCCAAGGTCCAGCGATGGTCAGACACCTTGAATGTGAAGCAGACTTAGGAATCACAATGTTGATTCTTCCAGCAATACTCAGCCCCCAGGGCATCAGGGGTTCAAAACTGCCGTGTGGGATAAAAAGAGTCAGTGTGTACCAACAGGAAGGAGGAAATCACAAGCATGACAGCAGTGTTCTCGATCGGGCACACTCAATGAAGTACAACACATAGAAAACACAGAAAAGGCTCCAATAATGTTAATGAGGAAGTACTTGGGAAGAGGGGACTGTGAAAGAAATCATGGGAATTTGGTACCTGTTGTGATACACTACAGCTGTGTAGGCTTCCTTTGAAAACTCTGAGCAGCTCGACTTGCCAAAGATCACCTGGAACAAATAACAGCGCGTTGTTGAAATTGGGTCATCATAAAGCCGAACGCTGCATGGTTACGCGGGAGGAGCTCATCATGCCTTGGCTGCCAGGCACAGGGAGTGATCAACAGCAGGAGAATTGACAGACCTGCTTCCAAAACCATTTGTAAATTCACATTCCTTCATGTCTCATCCAAGGGCAATTTAAACAGTCACCAAAAATTCTTCAAGTCTTATTGACACCTAATGAGGAGCAAGAAACTACCTTTCCTTTTCTTTATTTTAAATTTCATTATGAAAGTGACTTATAATTTATGGTTTACGTAAATAAACGTGTAGGTTTGAGCAGAGGGCCAATTTCAATTCTCCAATGCTGTGACTCCATGAAACATGGAAATATGTTCTCAATTTGAGGTTAAACATGCCCTGTTTTGGTGAAGTACCACTGAGGCGTTGAGCCTAAACAACAGCACTGTTCTCAGTAAAATATGCATAAACTGGTAGGATAATAAACGACAAGAAAGTTCCTATCTGTAGCTTATTAAGTATGAACACAGTCACTTAGGAGGGAAGAGGAACAGTACAGAGAGGAAGGGATGCTGAGGCAGAAGATCAGCCCCTGAAATTTAGAGGCAACAGGCTGTTGGGAAAGAGTCGCATCCAAAGCATGGAACATTCCTAGGTCTCAATTTCCTGGTCTGCAAAATGAAGGAACTGGACCAGATGACCTCCTGGGTCCCTTTCCACTTGTTGACCTGGGCCCAAGTCTTTGACCCTGCCCCTGCTGGCTGTAGGTCCAGGCAGTGGGACCCTAAACTTCCTCTACTGCAAAATGGGAAATGTGCCACTTGTTTTGTCTAACTTGTTTTGTTGACCTGAAAATGGAATGAGAGGGGCTGAGCCCTCTCTGAAGGCCAGCTGCCGGGATGCCATGGAGTCTTCTGTGAAGGTGTATGACACGCTCTGGCCCTCCCCTTGTAACCCTGTATCATTGGCAGAGGTTGTCTCGATACCTGGGAGCTGGAGAGGTTCTGTTCTGGGGAAGCGCCCAAGCAGGCACTGGATGGGGATGTGGATTGTCTGTGCATATCTGTCTCTCCCACAAAGAGTAAACTCTGGCTACAAACTTTAGCCTCTCTGTAAACCAATGACCACTTACCTCCCCGGAAGCTGTGAGAATCCACACACTGCTCTGGGATAGGCTATAGGAGAAGAGGATGCCACTGCACACTATAACTAACAGAGGACATCCACAGAGCTTCTTCACTGACAGGCCCAGGAGACAGAGGATGGGCCCAAGGTCACTCAGGGGAATAAAATTCATGCCCTCCGGCTCCTAATCCTGCCTCCTCCAGGGCTTCCTAGGTCAGGAGCAGTCTGAGAGGATACTGCTAAGGATAACATGGTAATGCCACAGAAGACCCTCAGCACCCCCTCCCCCAGTTGAGCCACAAAAGCCTCACGAGAGGCTTGGGCAAACATCGTGACTCCTGCTTTAGACAGGAGGAAACTGAGACAGGAAGAGGGGATGGTAACGTAATCAAGAGGGAAAAGCGGA
>CM053770.1:682392953-682523896 GCA_028658325.1 Potorous gilbertii
AATGCCCTCCCACCAGAGCTCCCTGGACAGATCCTGTCCCTGAAATGCCAATTTAAATCATGCCCATCCTGATCTTTCCAGCCAAAAGTTTACCGGCTAACCCATCTGGAGCGCTCTTACATGGTGGGTCTATCGCACATTGCCTCATGCTACAATTATCTCCACATATGTCCTTTTTCCCCAACTACATGATAAACTCCCTAGATAAGACACCATCTGACTTGCTCATGGCTGTATTTCCCTGATCACGCAGACCAGTCCATAAACATTGGTTGAATGAACGAATATTTAACTTGGTTTGGAAATACACACATTGATATCCACACAGAAAGCTCTATACTTAGATATTTTTAACAGATAATTTGACAATTTGAGTTTTTTGGCTCCTACCCAAGTATGTGAAAACAAAACCACAGATAGATGGGAAAGGAAGAAAAACAAATCCATTCCTTACCGGCATAGCATTGCTTGGATCCTCTCCATACATAAACTGGACCTTTACAGTAATGTTTCTGGCAGAACCTTGGCGATTTGCAAAATTGAGACTTTGGGGATATACATAGAGGAGATTCCTGTGAAGTCAAGGGTGCAAAAAAGAGTTAGTTTTCACATAAAGAAAAAACATTTCACCAAACATCCTTAAAAGAAAAAATGACTTGAATAATAACAAATCAAAATGAGCCTGGATTCATACACCAGCTTACAGTTTAAAAGATGTCTATAATTTGAACCAATCCTATCCAGTAAACATCTAGGTCACAGCAAGTTCTTCACAACAAAGTTTTCCAGGACGTTCTGTTTCCAGAGTCCAACATAAACTAGTAATGGCCAATTTTGGAGAAAGGGATAATAGCTTAGACCTTAAGAGGGAGAAATCCAGTTCCCATTGTGGTTGCCTTATTTCACTCAAAACACTAAATGTGAGGCTGGAAAGATGAGGTTTTTCATTATGATGACCTAGGTCATCAAAGGCCAGGCCTGATGTCTGCATAAATGGTATTTTATAAAATGTTATACATGTTGTATTAATACATAATCACGTATGATATACAGTCAATAATATAATTATATGTGTGTGTGTATATATGATATATATTTATTATATGTATATATCATAAAATCATACCAACTCTGAAAATACCAGGAAAGATCTAGGAAGACAGGAATGAAAGAGGGGATGCCCGACAGAAGAAGTGCTGACACTCTGGCATCATGCATGTAGAGCCTTCAAAGACCTCAGTAGTTGCAGGCAGTTGGACTGTCCAGTCTCAGTTCCAAGGACATGGAAGGGGGCATTCTATGCCACACAATGTCACCACTGAAGGGCTGGAGGTCTAGACTCAGACGAGTCCTAGAAACGCAGTAAAGGTGCTGGTGCCACGTCCCAGTCAGCCCAGGCCTTGAAGCCTTCCATCCTTGATGCCACAGAGCAAGACGCTAAAGGCTTCTCAGAACCCAAGTAAGAATTCAAAGGAATAAATAGAAACAGCCTCTTCGTAGGGGTGACCACTAAACATGGCTCCAAGACACAGTGAAAGGGAAGGCTTACCCACAGGGAGAACACTAGGGGAGGAGGACTGAAGAAAATTGCAGAAAGGATGACCAAAGTCTTCCCTACTTGGCCTCCTCTGAGTGCCAGCCCAAGCCCCCCCAGGCCTTCTTCACCTCAGAGCCTTCCCTCTGGGACTTATCCTGCCCCAGTCCATCCCGACTGGAGCTTCCCCCTCTCCCCCTTCAGTCTGTGAGCTCCCTGAGGGCAGGGACGCTTCTCCTCTCCCTTTGTATCCCCAGGTGCCGCATAAATGCTAGATGACTGAGGGTCAGTAAGAACCAATGTGATAAATTGCATAACACCCACCAAGTTCCTTTCGGCCACTTTCTTGGATTTAAGAATTTTAAATGCCTCTAATTGTTATGAGTTGCTTTCATTAAATTTAATTCAATCAATACTTTTCAAAACACTCAGGATTTTCCTATCAGAAGACATTCACATAAATGTTAATGTAGAGCTATTAAAAATCAGTGTTTCCTTGGGGCTCTTTCCTAGTTCCACAGCCGGAGCCACTCTTTGATCTGGACAGCATCCCAAGTCCTGAGCGGCTTCCTCACCGATAATATAGGAATAGGAACATTTCTGCTCCCCACCCTCTCAGGATGTGACAGCAGATTCTGAATCTTAAAAGCAATACCTATGTTTATGTATGTATATGTGTGTATATGTGTGTGCATTTATTTCAATGTTTCTTGGGCACATTAAAAACCCAGGTGATGTCAGCTTCTTTACCATAAAAGACCAGATGATTTCTCAGGTTCCTTCCAGACCCAACATTAGATAATTCTGTGACCTTTGTTTACAACCCTCGGACTGTGAACACAAACTGCCTTTGTGGGCCCACTGTTAAACACAGCCACAGAATCCAGTTTGGAAGCGCAGCAGTGAGAGCTTTCACTGAGGAACACCCCAACCAGCGCAGGACAGAGGGAGCTGGTGCTGGTCTTGGCTGGATTTGTCCAGGGTCAGGCTGTCAGAATCTCATCCCGTTAACAAGGGAGGCTCCGCCATTGGATAAGCTCCCTCCAGGGTCCGCTGGTCCTTCAAGGCCCTCAGGCACCTAGAGGGCCCCCAAACGCTCTTGTGGCCAGTGCCCATCACTGCTCTCCATGAACGGCAGGGTCCGATCCCACCAGTCTTCTGCTCTTGCCTCGTCTCCCACCCGCACCCTAGACCTGCAAGGCTCTCCCTCCTCACCTCTGCCTCTCAGAATCCCAGGGTTCCTTCAAGCCTCAGCTCAAGCTTCACCTTCCCCAGGATGTTTTTCCTGACCTTCATCAACCACTTGTGCCCTTTATCCAAAGCACCTTGTATTTACTTGGCTTCCATTTTGTACAAAGTATTTAAGTCATCTCTACCAGCTAGGTGAGAAGGCCCTTTCACATCTCCTGGCACTTAGTGCCAGGCTCATAGTAGGTGTTCCTCCCACACTGCCTAGCACTTAGTCGGTGCTCAGTACCAAATGCTTATTGATTGGCTGATCAGCGCTTTTATAGTCACCTCTCACCTATCTTTGCTGCTATCTTCTACATCTCTTTTAAAAATTTAACTGGGTTCATGAGTATCCTCTGCATGAGTGCACCATTCTCTCCTTCATAAATCTCCCTCTCCCTTTAAACTGCTTCTCTTTGTTGCTGCAACCCCTTGCCTATGTTTACTGAGGATGGCTTCCCTTGCAGAGCCTCAGTCCTTGGCATCCTGCTTGGGCTTTCACTGGACCCTTTAAAAATATACTCTCCAAAAATTATACTGCTTCTCAGACTTGGTTTGGCTTTTCTCTCTTCTACTCTAAATTCTACAATCATGTGGTCACTTCTGCCCAAGCTTCCCATCATTTCTGTGCCAGCAACCAATTCCTCCTTGTGGGGGAGGCTCAGATCTGCAATCCCTAGCATTGATTCTGCTGCTTGGGAAGGACAGACTTGCACCAAGTCAGGCTGACACATGATTAGTTGCTCAGTCTACAGGCCTTAGTTTACTCAGTGGAAGTCAAAGGTGAATGGGAACACAGATACGGAAATAGATCAGAAAGTAAGAATTCCCAAATGAGAAACTATTGTGTCAATCCACCCACTGCATGAGGAATCACAAGTATGGGTCTATCTGGCAGAGGCCGTTCCTAGGAATCCATAACTCCTCTGTCACACTATAGGTGAGTCAGCTCTGCCAGGAGCCGGGACCTCCAAATCAGACAAGGCTGTTGGCTCAGGACAGCTGTTCACTGAACCCTTCTCATTCTCACGTCACATGTACTTATCTCTAAGCAAAGCCCCTTGATTTTACACCACTGGGGGCTCAGCTCAGGACCTGGAAGAGACCTCAGAAAGCAGCCAGTCTAATGCCATCATGGTCCAACAAAGGTGATCTGCCTCCCAAGGTCACATAGGCAGCAAGTGACAGAGAGAGGAGCCAACTCCCTGGAGCCACACCAGGCTGGACACTGCCCACTTCTAACTTGGGACAGAGGAGAGGCTCCCTCTTCAAATATCCTCTGGTACTTGGGCCTAAACCTGTCCTTGACACATCACACGCCCTTTCAGGCTCAAGGGAGTATGGTGTGGTATGATGCTGGAATTAGTCAGGACATCCTTGCCTCCACATCCTGTCTACGATATCAACCAACTGTACGACCTCACATCAAGTTATCACCTCATTCAGCTTCTATGAGACATGCAGATGATAGTATCTGCATTCACTATCTGCTTGCCATATCCCACTAAAGAGTCATAACGATCCTCCAGTGAGTCCACTAAAACCCTCAGGTCTTTTTCAGGCAAGCAGCTGCCCATTTTATACTTGAAGAGTATATTTAAAATCAAATCTAAACTTTTCCATGTTGCCCTGCTAAAAATTCCCTCTTACTTGATTCACGTCTGCCATGTTAGTGAGGTCACCTAGCTCCGTGCCATCTACATGCTGACAGGGATATCTCCATTCCTTATCCAAATCCAGGTAGTGTTATGAACAGGAAGATAGCACTTGCACATCAGTCCCTTGATCTACCATTGAGCATACCTCAAACCTTTCACCCCAAGGACCTTGCACAGAGCTGCTGAATAAATGCTTAAGGTCTCATGGAGTGGACACACATGTGAGGCCTCGCTTCACATGTTTAACTCTCTCACCCAGCCTTCATTACAGGTAACAAAAATTAGCCAGTTGAGGCAAGATCATGTACCCACGTAAAAACAGAATGTCATATGGAAACTGTTGTCCTCAACAACACAGATAATATATTTCTCCACTTGTGGAGAAATTTCTATGTTGAACAGATTTGCAAAGAATTAAAAAATACCTACAGGTTTTCCTTTTACTATTTTTAGGTTGTCAGACTGGGGTAAGGGTGGAGGACTGAGAAGATCTGAGAATAAAGCAGAGGCCACGACACAGACAAGACTTAATTCATCATTATTTCATGAAGTACAAGCTCATGCCGATTTCTTCTATTGCTGTTCATAGTGCTATTAGTAATTATCTGTAAAGACCAGGGAGATAATTAGCTTTCCAAATATACCACAAGATTCACATGTTCTACATCTATACTTCAGTAATCTTTTCCTGAATCAAATCCAAGGCATCCATGACAACCCACTGGATCATCTTTTAGGTGAACAGAAGCACTTCCATATTCTTGTAGTTCTCCCAGGGAGCACAATGAAGCCCTACAAAAATCATGGTGAGAATATGCTGGCACAGAGGAATTCACAGGACAAGGGGAAAAGGTACTGTTGATTTCATTTTTTCCCAGTCAGTATAGGAACTTATTGACAGAATCTGGTCTTCTAATTCTTGGTTCATCTTTCCTGCGTTCCACAAGGCTCAGGTGACATGAACATTAAGAGTTTCTGTTTAGACAAAATGTACAACATAAATGACAAAATCCAAATGCTTTTGTTCAATAAAACTGATGTAAAATTAATGAAATATGAAGATAATCTAGCAAGTGGAGACAAATCCTGACAAAGTTCCACTGATGAAAGTATAGAATCCAACATGTATGAGGCATTGACACTGAGAAAGTGAAGAACCACTTCTCTAACAGACAAGTTGACAAATGAAACAAGTAGCTTTCAGAGAGAAAACTGGCACTTGCTGTAGCAGAAAAATTGTGATTAAAGAGGGAGATCATTAATTGTAGGATGGATAAATAACTGTGATATAAGAAACACCTACTAGGAAAAATTCAGAGCAATATGAGAAGAATCAAATGAACAGATGCAAAGGATGAGGCAGAAACAGGAAGAAAACACATGGGGCAAGAGGACAAGGCTGTACATGAAGGCATCCCTCAAGGTCAGCAGCCCCAGCTCAGAGGCAATGATCAATGTGGGTGCAGGAAGCCTCCCTTCTCTCGGGGGAGAGGCAGCAGGAGAAAGGGCACAAAGTTCCACCCCTGGACTCAATGCTAAGTGCAGCTTTTGATTTTGCTGCCACTGTTATGACAGAATTCACTAATGGGGAGGGATGATCAGAAAGGAAATATGACATTAAAATACATTGATAAAAATGAATCATTGCTTAGATGCTGAGTTGGTTATTCTGGTCATGCCTCACTGTACAATATTTATCAATGGCAGCTTGCTAGATATAGGACTTTCTTAATACAAGAGGGAAATAAGCACCATAGCTATCCTCTAACCATCCAACCCCAGGCTCTGCCACCTACCTATCTGATGCATTCTCCAGACCACCGGACCACATGCCAGAGGCCCTGCAAGGAAACCCTCAGAACGCTTGGGCCTTGCCGCTGACCCCTCAGTGGAACCCTCCTACACGTACCATCTCTTCTAATCCGAATATGAGCTCCTTGGAAAGTAGGTATGCTCTGGGGATACCCAGCTTCCTAGGAGGCTACAGTGAATGGATCCCTTCAGTTACGTAGTTTTGAGCTGACAGGGGTTCTGCCAACAGAGCGTCTTATTGGGGGTGGTCTGCCAGGCTGCTTAAGGATGGATAGACCCACCCAGGCTGGAAACAGAGCAGGACAAAGCTCTGGTGCCCATCAGTGGCAGTATCAGGCTCACGAGTGGTCTCTAAACTCTCAGCCTGGGCAAGAATAGATGAGTGAGTCTTTTAAAAAAGAAAACCTACTTGCATTTCCACAACTTAGCACAATACTTGAAAGTAGTGCTTACTAAACACTTTTTTTCATTCATTCAACAAGAACAAGCACCAATATACTTGTGACTTTCTTCCTTAAAATACAAATTGAAATAAGTCCTTGGTTGCCTTCACTTCTTATTATAAATGTCTCTTGGAACACAGTAAATAAACAGTAAATAACTACTGACTGGGTGACTAAGCATTATCTCTTTCTGAGCAACTGGAGGGAGTGAAATTTGGCTTCTTTTCGGCTGATAAAATCACATTATCACTCATTCATATCAATGGGCATGTGTAGACTTCTGATGGAAAATGACTTTGCAATACTTTAATTAGGACCTTTCCAATGAGTGTTAGAGGCTACATGAGGAATGTGTAGGCAAAATACAAAATGAAGAGGTGATAAGACAAAATAATGAAGCGTGCTAGAAAATAAAAAGAAATAAAATCAGCGGCAGTGTTCTAAGAACCTCAGCTGCCCTGTGTTATATTAGGAAATCACACCTTGGTGGGATTTCACAATCGCCACCCCCTGAACAATCAAGGGAGGATAAAGGACTTTGCTTTCCTGCTATTTCAAACAAGGCTAAAAGGTATCCAAATATTTCAAAGGCCTGAGAGATTTTGGTTGTTCTAAGGTTTGTAAAGTTAAAGAATTCTCTTTTAACTTGCTCAGCAAATTTCCTGGTTTTCTTGAAAACTGATCTTTTTAGTAATTGGGCTATTCTATAAGATAATTAGCTATGCCAATTTTATTTGCATAAAGAGAAGTTCAAGGAAAACAGGAGTTCTTTTTCCCTTAACATATAGTGTAAGTGAGACAGAAGAAATCAAAAAGACAAATGAAAATAATTTCTAAAAAAATGCCACTTTTATCCACCTTTCCTTCCTGAAGCTCCTTTTCTAGCTCTTTACTTTTTTGAGCATCCTGTCAAATCCAGAGGTGATCCTCAAGAAAATTAAAGGCACGATCGTGAACAGGAAGGGGTCCTTCCTGAAGCAGGACAGTGAGAGTCCTATGGCATTGTGTTGTTCAGACTGCATGTGGAATAACATGTTCTAAACTCTACGTTTTAGGAAATTCATTTTTAAGCTGGAGAATGTGCAGAGGAGGGCAGCAAAGAGTGGTGATGATGTGATGAGGCCCAGTACAGAGAACAGGGATATTTAGTCAAGGGAAGGGGACTGGACAGCTGCCTTCAGGCATCTCAAGGTGGGGAGTTTAGCTTGAGGGCCAAATCAGGGACAAGGGAGAGATGATGTAAAGAGGTCATTTTAGTCTGATTCACTGGAGGTAAACGCTTCCCAACAATACCCTGGTCACTCGTGGTCTTCAAGATGGATGATCTCTTGTCACAGCAGGCTTTGGGTGAGACTGGCCAGCCACTGACTTTCCTTCCAGTTTACAAGCATGGCAGACATGCCCAACATAGGGACATGCCCCATGGGAACAGGCCATGTGTGTTTGCATCTAAAGGGCTTTTCCTTCAGGACAGAGTGAGGGTTGCCAAGGGCAGGGCACCTTGTCCAAGTACCCATCAACTGTGGGCAGAACACATCTGGCAAACACAGCGCCAGTTCTAGGCAAGAGGGCTTAGGAAGAACCTGCGTAAATGAGTGTCCAGGGGACAATATTGGGGGCGATGCAGAACTGGGGCATCCAACCAAGGAATGGTGATGTTTTAACTTGGTGAAGAGGAGATGTAGTGAAGTCACTATGGTTGTCTACAACTATTTGAAGGGCTAGTAGACAGAAAAGGATTTTATCTTTCTTCTGCATGGTCTCAGAGGGAAAAAAGAGGGGAAAGAGGTAGAGACTGAAAACAGACAAATTAAATTTGATATTAGCTATTAAACAACTGAATCTACTCCAAAGAGAAAAAGGTAGTCCTTCTTAGGGTGAGCAGTCAAATAAAGTGTAACCGAGCATTTCTCAGGATGCTGAAGAGGACCTTCTTGTTCAGGGCCAGACTCGGCCAAATGGCTTCTTAAGTCTTTTCCAAATCTAAGATTCTGTGCTAGAGGTCAACTGAGAGTCCCAGCCCAAGATGTGTGGGCTTTACCAAACTGGATGTCAGACAGTCATGGATGGGGTCACAATTCGGGCTCCTGTCAATCAGAACTTTTAGCCCATCAATCTTTTTGTGCCTCAGTTTTAAAGCTGTAAAATGAAGATGATGGTACCAGTTTTGTGTACAGAGTCTTCAGAGACTGAAGTTAATTAACTGAAATAAAAAAGTGAAAGTCCTTCCAAATGGCAATGTTATAAAAATCTAATATGCAAATTACGACAGACAAATAATCCAGCTAGATGAGATAATTTAACAAGACATACATATACAATAATCAATTAATTCTATGCACATACCAAGGCCAGAAGCACAAACTTCAATTTCAGATTCTCAAACAAGTTTTACTCTAGAGCCTCCTCTGGTTCCCGAACACCCAGGAATGCCCTTGATAAGCACCCTCAAGGAGTCCTTCCACTTCCTCTTCCTCTCTCAAATACTAAAGTGTCAGCTGCAGCCAAAATGATGCCTATGCCAACAGTGGCTGGCTTGCCTTGGAAGCTGCGGTTTCTGTTATTGGCTGGCTGCTGCTTTTATCTCTTCATCTTTTACCCTCTAAAGAGGGTAAGAAGACAGGCAGGAGAGAAGGAGTAAACAAAGTATTATTAAGCATTTCCTATGCCCCAAGCAGGGTGTGAAATGCAGGGGAGACAGAGAAAAGACAACAGCTCAGGATCTCACAGTGCTCGGGTTCTAATGACAGCGAGAAGAAATACCCAACCAAGTTGGGTAAATGTGAGAGGAGATTGGGGAGACAGGAATGGGAGAAAGGAAGGGCCAAGATAAAGACATGGGGAGAAAAGGACAAGGAAAGGAGAGTCGGGTGTCTGTCCATCAGTGTGCGCACATACAGTGGGCTTCAGTATATTTATATTTATGTGTGATTTGTTTGAAAGAAAGATCTCAGTAACACTGTTGGCTACCACATCTGCCTTAGCAGAGTTTCTGGTCTAAGTCAGTGAAGGTGGAACTTTACAATGGGTTTCAAAATCCCCATCAGCAATCTGGCACACAGAACCAGCTTGCTTGAGTCACGGTTTCCCTGCAGAAGCTGGGGAACTCTTGGAGAGCCGCAAGGTTGATGTGTTATAAAAAGCTGCCCAAGGTGCCCCTTCTCTGGGACTCTCCGGATGGCCACACATTTCTACATTCTCAGTCTCCTGATGCGCCCAAGGGAGACTCTTGGCCGCTAAGTGGCCCCTCCCTGCTTGTGACATGAGAGGCTGGAAAGTGACCAGGCTGGGTATCAGATAAGCCTTTGGCACTCTTCAGCATAGCTGAACACCCCCACAGGTGCATGATGAACACAGATGCCCCTACACACCCCTGGGAGAGGAAAGAACCCAGTATTATAGGAGTGTGAGAGGGTCAGAAGGCAAGCATGAGGAAAAGCAACAGAAACTTGGCAGGGTGGGCAAAGCCAAGGTCACCTCTGATGGCATCATCCCCCAGGAAGTGAGAGGCAGTGCTATCTCCTTCTCCCAACCCAACAGGCCCCTGGCAATCTCCAGTTAGGTTACAACAGGTTAGGTTGATTCTGTGTGGTAGGTGTTTTGAAAATTGAAATGTCTCTCTAGCAAAGACCTCTAACTCTGGGCATCTATGATCCCTCTACCTCACCTAGGAAAGCCTCTTCATGGAAAATATTAATATGTTTATTATAAAAATAAATATAAACCCTACCAATTGCTAAATGATTGTTAAAAATCTCAATATTTCCAAAAGCACAGGGATGCATCTATGTTTTATCCATTATTTCCTCAAGGTCAACTGCATTCCATTTTCTGTGAGATAGAGGGGCTCATTTCTGCTTCATAATTTGTTTTGGTAACATCATAACCTAAAACCAGCTTTGAAAAATCAAAGAGAAAAAAAGGCAAGATTTAATCAAAAGAGAAAAATGCTAATTAATATTGTTTTAGACTATTTAAAATCACTAGACACTAGATGGTTGGAATATGGATGTGGCATAGGAAATGATGAACTTCGAAAAAGATGGGAAGACTCGGATTTATGAAGGAAGAGGGTGTCCCCTCTCAGGGAAACAGAGGATAAACAAGTACAGTAAGGTCTTAACATAGATACATATAAGTGCATATGTCTATGTGAGTATGACTATAGATATCTAAGTGTATGTGTGTATGTGTACATATATGGACCTATGTATATATATATGCATGTACATGTATGTGGGTGTACACCCACACTTAACTGTAGCCCTGGGGGGGTGGAAAGGAAAGGAGAAAAAAAGGACAAAGTAAAAAGTGCACAGCAGAGAACCAAAGAAAACTTAGTAGGAAGCAATGAAAAAAGATGGACAGCTCTCAACACAATGCGTAGTATTTACTATAAAGGCATTTTTGAAATGGAAATGTACTGCTGTATATTTTGAATCCTCTCATGTTCTGCTGTGTACATGGCAATGCTTTTTTCTTTTCTTATTTTAATATTTAAGTTTTAATATCTCAGTTTATAAAATGTTTCTTTTTCTTTTCTTATTGTATATTTAAGTTAAAAATAAATTAATTAAAAAAAGAGAAAAGGCATCCACACATCATTACACGTTAAACTTTTACTTTTATAACCATTTACTTTATAATTTTCTAAAACTATCACTTGGTAAAGCTGGTCTAACTGAATAAAGAGAGTGGTTACCTTTGTTCAGGTTTACACAGTTTAATGATCAACTATCTCTTCTTCCGCAGCTCAGGGTATATATAGAGTTCAGCAATCTGGGTCAGTTACAAGAGGAAAGTCGTTCTGAATGTCTTCTAAATAACACCAATCAGAAAAAAAAATGAGAGGAATTGCCCTCTTCTTTTTAATTGTCCCTCTCGTTATTTCCTCTAGAACTGACCAGGAACATCCCCTGCTTGATGCTCCCCTTCCAGAGCCAAAACTGAGATTTGCTATGCTGGATGACGTCAAGATCCTCGCCAACGGCCTCCTTCAGCTAGGACATGGTCTCAAGGACTTTGTTCACAAGACCAAGAATCAAATTAACGACATATTTCAAAAACTGAACATATTCGACAAGTCTTTCTATGATCTCTCGCTACAAACCAATGAGATCAAAGAAGAAGAAAAAGTGCTCCGTGAAACCACCTCAAATCTTCAGGCCAAAAATGAAGAAATGAAAAATTTATCCCTCGAACTGAACTCAAAGCTTGAAGATCTCCTGGAGGAAAAGGCTCAACTCCACCAGAAAGTGAGGACACTGGAAGAGAAGCTGATCAGGTTAATGAGCAGCCAGCCCGCAGGCCAGGAGCACCAGGAGGTGGCCCTCCTCAAGGTAAGGAGGGGACAGCGTCTCCACGGCGTGGGCTTGTCTTCTGGGGTGGGTGTCTAAACACTGTGACCTCAAACGGGCCAGATCTGCAGAGAAGAGCTTCGGGAAAACCAAAGCTCATCTCATGTTTCAAATCAAACTTCACTATTAAACTGAAAAAAAAAAATCAGAGCAAAGCGTCTTTGAAATCATTAGTCATTTATCAGCAAAATTATATAAGATCAAATGAGTAGAAAACCAAACTATGAAATGAAAATTTTAAACAACTATTAAGTGGGAAACATTTAGGATGATTACCCATGACTAAAAGGCAGGTCTGTTTTGTTTTTTGTTTTCAAGGAATTTTTAAAAAATTCTCTACTATTGAAATACTGAATTTTTTACCACATGCATCTATGAAATGTTATGCTAAAAAAGTCAGTTCAGTAAAAGCTATAAAGGAATCCAACATAAAAGCACATATGGAGATGCCCAGGGGGATATGGTTGACGAGGGCTCTGGAGACAGAGGGTCAGGGTGGGACAGGCTGGGCAGGGTGACCTCTAACCAGACCCCCATCTCCAGACTTTTGTAGAGCAACAAGATCACAGCATCAAAGAGCTTTTCCAGACAGTCCAAGAACAGTACCAGCAGCTTACCAAGCAGCATGGCCAAATAAAGGAGATGGAAAACCAGGTGAGGCCACAGTGAAAGGAGCATCCCTAGGCTCTGAAAAAAGCTACCAGACAGGTGTTCAGGAAAGGAGGCGAGTGCTTCCTCAGCATCTGTCCAGAAAAGTCCCTCAATTTCAGCAAGACTCAGTTTCTTCTTCTGTAGAATGGAGATAGAGTCGCTTACACCACCTATGCCACAGGGCTGCTACGTCTGTAAGCCACAGAATGCCACCATCATTAAATGTATTGCTATTCTCCGCTAGGGTCTCCTTCACTGCCTTTTCAACCGGTGGCAGTGAGTGTGGTTGTTGAGGAGTCCTCTTGTGCCAGGGGGGCCTAAATCTTAAAGGCTCTGAGTGTGAGCCTTGGGGCAGCCTATGGGCTGGTTGTCTAAGGGCCTCCTGAGCTCCTGGACAAATGCTCACCTCCAAGGGGGCAGGTGACCTTCTCTGCTACAGCAGCCTCTAAGCAGCACCTACAAATTAGAGAGGGAATGTCTGGTTGCATCCGGCAACTCTTGGTAACAGTCCTTCAGATGCTGAGATAAGTGTTTATGCTATTTTCATGGTTAGTGGGAGTGGGACCTTGGTGCCTCAGTCACGTACCTTTCTTGAGACCTGCAGTGAGGAGAGTTCTGGGAATGGAGTGTGGAAGGAAGGTGCAAAGGGTGGCTCTGGCATTTGTTAGTTGTGCAAGCTTGGCAGCCCTGCCTCACAAGAATGTTTTTGAAAAATCCCTTGGGAAAAGAGGAGAGGAAACATCAATCTGCCAGGACCTTCACTGGCTGGGAGGGATTGGGTTCTTGGAGTCTCAGTTTCCTCATCTGTCAAATAAGAATGAGTACTTGCACTACTAGTTTAATAGGGTGGTTGTGATGAAAGAAGATCAGAGCATTCAAAGCATCCTCTACATGTGAGGAGGGTGGTGGCCCCAGCATTCCTCCATCACTTGTGGCAGTGAATTAAACCACCCTTTATGGAGCTGTATAAATGACAGTGTTCTACCAAGGAAGCCTCGGGGATGGGGTGGCTCGAATCTGGGCTCTCATTCCTGGGCAGGTTTCCCTCTAATGCCAAGTAGGGAGCTCTGAGGTCACAGGAGGTTCCCTCTAGGCACAAAACAGGAAGACCAGGGGCTTTTGAGCCACCCCATGAAAAATGGGAACGCTGTATGTGTTACTTGTCCCAGCACTTACCCCACCCTCCCCAGTCTACCCTAAAGGTTTTTAGGAGATTGATCCTACGTCCATGTTTCTCTTATCAGCTAAGAAGAACAAGTTTCCAAGAACCTACAGACTATTCCCTTTCTTCAAAGCAAAGAGCACCAAGGACAATTCCTTCTCTTCAGCCCAATGAAACAAAGTCTGCAGAACACAACAGTAAGATTGCTGAATGTCTGTAAAACCCGTTTGGCAGGATCCCCCAGGCAAACCTTTCTGAAACAGGAATGTTCCACTAAGCCAATGGATTGAGCCTGAACAATACAAAACAAAGCTGGCTGACGGGAGCCCCAAGTATATCCCTCTATAACACTCCTTGGGTAGAACTTTCCACACAGAGCTGAGAGAGGAGACAAGAGGCTGCCCAAGTCATGGGATTTATTCCCAGATATACCATGATAGACAGGGAACAGAGTTAGTGTAAGAAGCTACTTTGAAAATGACTGAGTCCAAGCCCATCACTTTGCACATGAAGCACCTTAACCCCAAAGAGTCTGATTTCTCCACACTACATGAGTAATGAGGAGCAGGCCCACAGATGGTAGCCATGACTCTGACCCCAAACCCAAGCATTCTGGGAAACTGGCCTTTGACCTTTTCCATCTTTCCTGCATCTACCATAAGGTGCAGTGACTTTTTCTCAAACACATTTTGTAAGTGTTTCCTCAAAGATAAACCTGATCCATCACCAATTTCTTGGCTTTAAAACCTCATCTGATGCATTCATTGCATACCAGTATGCAGTAGAAGGAGCCCTGATAATGAAGCATTCTGTAGGCAAAGACACAGAAAAGCCTCAGGCAAAACAGCTTGGGTTCTACATCCACATCCTGCCACCTTCCGGAGTCCTTAATGACTCATACTCTGCTCTGCCCTAGCTCTAGATGGTCCATCCGACTGCACTGCCCTTTACGATGGAGGTCTGCGTTCGAGCGGCATATACCCCATCAAGCCCAGCCAATCTGAAGTCTTCGATGTGTACTGTGAAATGAAATCAGGTAAAAAGACAAGCAAAGGAGAAGCAATGGGGTGGTCTACGTGACTGGGCGGGAGGAGAGTTTCTGTAATGGCAATGGTACAGCTGGGAACTGTTCCTCAAATCCCCCAATTCCAAGTGTCCAATCCAGTGACCTTTTAAAGTTAGCCCTCACCTTCGAGACTCCTCTGAAGTGCCTCATTCAATAATTAAATATTTAATAATACCTACTATGTGCCATGCAGCATGCCTAATGCTAAAATGAATCAATTATTCTGGCATTTCTTAAGCTTTGCATGGAAAGCACTTTGATAAGTGCTGGGGATATAAAGGAGAAAACAACAACAGCCCCTGGCCTCAAAGGCCAGCTCTAAGATGGGGAAGTAACACATGTGGAAGATTTTAGCTGCAAGTCATACAGAAAGGCCTGGTGGTTCTTCAGGGGTGGCAGCAAAGGAGAGTGGGGGTAAGAAGGCTAGGGAGGACAGTGATTAGCGTGACTTGAAGCCAGAAGAGCTGAGTTCCTCAGACGCTTCCTAGCTGTGTGTCCCTGGGCAAACCACTTGATCTCTGTCTCCATTTGGCCATCCATAAAACAGGGACAATAGTAACACCTACCTCCCAAAGTTGTTGTTGTTGTGTGTGTGTATGTGTTTATTTAGAAAATGTGATTCAAATCAACAAATATTTAGTGTCCCATGTGCCCTATGCCTGATGATACAAAGCTAAAAATTAATATAGTTCCTGTCTTGACGAACTTATAGTCAAATGGGATTTTTTTTTGGTTTGGTTCTTTTTAGATTATTTTAATTTTTTTAACTAACACTGATTTTTTCATCTCCTCCCACTGTATCCACACCATTAAAAAAAAAAAAAGACAAAATCCTTGTAATAAAAAAAACCCCAAAAAACTAGAAGAGCCAAGCAAATTCCTGTATGGCCCTGTATCCAAGTCTTTCAGCCTCATTCTGCTGCCTGACTCAATGCCCTCCTCTCAGGAGGGAGGAGCACACTTCATCCTAAATGCTTTTGCAATCACAGTAGTCATGGCACTGGCCAGAGGGCTTGGAGCTGCCCAAGTTCTTTGGATGAACAGAGCTGTTGTTCCTGTAGAAATGCCTCTCCTGGCTTTGCTCGCTTCACTGTGGGTCAGTCAGTTCACACAAGTCTTCCCAGGCTTCTCTGATACGCTCCTTCAGCATGTCTACAGCACAATATGTTCTATCGCCTCTGGAATCCCTTTCTTGTTCAGGCTCTCCCTCACTGATAGCCACTCCTGGATGTCCAGCTCTCAGCCACTACAGTGATTTCTGTGCACTCTTGCGTTCACCTCCTTGGCGCACAGGTCAAGGAGTGCTCCCAAATGTGCCAGCTGAGTAAGCTTGTGGGCTTCATGCCAAACTGTTCTTCCAGGAGCCAGGCCAGTTGGCCAGACCAGGTGTTATATGCACCTGACTTTCTGCAGACCCTTCAACGTCCACCATTTCTTTCTTTCTTTTGTCAGCTTTGCTCTTTGGTTAGGGAGGAGATGGAACCCAAGAACTGATTTGTTTGCATTTCTCTCACTATTCATAACCCAAAGTAGTTTTTAGATGGCTATTGATAGCTTGGATGTCTTCATTAGAAAGCTCTCTGGTCATGAGCACTACCCGAAAGGGCCTCCAGATACGCCTAGAAGGGGAGGTTCATCAGTGAGCACGTGCCCATTCTCATCTGTCTTTGTAGCCAGCAACAAGCACAGCAGAGTCCCGAGAGTGAGCAATTAACAAATGCATACCAAGAGATATCAGGCCCATCCTAACTAAAATCTATCGGAGCACAAGGAGAAGAGATGAGGTGATGAGTGTTCCAGGTGGTCTCTGCTCAGCTGTTCTAGACTTCTCCAAGTCACAACAAGGAAAGGGGAAGGGAACAGGCGTTTACCGAACGGTCTGCTAGGTGCCAGGCCCCACAGGAAGGCCTTCACAATTAGGATCTCACCTGCTCCTCACAACAACCCTGGGAGGTAGGTACTATTTTTATTCCCATTTTTACAGTTGAGGAAATGGAGGCCATCAGAGGCTAAATGACTCGCCTAGGACTACATAGCTGCGAAGTGTCTGAGGCCAGATTTGAACTCTGGTCTTGCTGACTCCAAGTCCAGCACTTTATTCACAGGACCACCCAGCAGAAAAACAGCCCAGAGCATTTATAAACCATCATATGTTACAACTGAGCATAAAAATTCAACATTTTTGCAAATGATCTCTATTTGTGAGCATTAAAAAAGTCACTCCAAGTAACTGAACATGTTCTTCATCCTTCTCAGGCAGCTCATGGACAGTAATTCAACACCGAATGGATGGGTCGCAAAATTTCAACGAAACCTGGGAGAACTATCAGCGTGGTTTTGGGAGTCTCGAGGGTAAGGTGACCCGACGTCCTTATTCATCCCCAGAACTGCAGAGGGAAAAAAGAGCTCTTTGGGCAGCTGTACAAGCACAGGTCAGACCCAGAGCAATGGGGCTGAACACGGGGCTTAGCTGGTGTGTAACGAGTCCTCAGATCAGGACACCCTTCACTTGCAGCTGATGATCTTAGACTTAGATCTGATGATTCTCAAACTTTGGAGGTCTCAGATTCCCTTTGTTCTCTTAACAATTGAGGACCCCTTCCAGGAGCAAATATGCTTCTGTGGGTTACGTTTCAATATCTACCATGTTGAAAATTAATACTGATCAATTTTTGAAATATAATTCATTTAAAAATAACAAACTAGTTACATAGTAACATAAATAGGACATTTTTATGAGGTAAATATTTTAAAAAACAAACATTTTGTGGGAAGAACAGCTTTGTTTTATATCTTTTTACAAATCTTTTCCAAGTCTATAGTAGAAAACAGCTGGATTCTCTTGTATCCCATCTGTTCCAAGAATCCAGCCTCACATAGATATATAGGTGGAAAAAGGGAGAGTATTTCAATAGGTCTTTGAAAACAGCTCTGAGCTTGAGGACTCTGAAGGGGCCTCGAGGAACTCCCCTTGGGAAGTCACTGGCCCACAGAGCTGGGGGGCTGGCTCAGGCAGGACTGTCCACACTGTACGTGTCACAGAACCAGGTCTACAGACCCCAGGGCCAACTCCTTATCTACTCCACCACAAATATCTCTTCCTATATGTTAACACAGAACACTGAAAGTTTAGTACTATATTTAAGGATTAAAAATTTGTGATAGAGAGTGTTGGCTGACAGCAAATAAATTTGTCCAAAGCATCTATCTGAGACATAAACTTTCTATGAACAAAGATACTAAACTAAACCTGTTAGTGGTGACCAAGGACTTTACAGACTCCATCTTCCATCTCTTGGATGAAATTCTAACAAAATTCATTGCAATTCAAGCTTCCTTTTTTAAAAATGCCAAATTTGATATGTTGTCAACCACCCTTTTCCTAAAACGAATCCTTCCTCTAAATATCTTATTTATAATTTAAAGTGATGCCCCAATGATTACCCAGTCTCATCAAGTCCATCCCTATGACGTCTGCATGACAGGCAGGGAGCTAAGGCAGAAAGAATTCTGGGTTCCAAGCCTGCCCCTGATGCTCACTACTGGGTGACCTTTGGCACATCACTAAACCTCACTGGGTCTCAGGGTCCACATCTGTAAAGGGAAGGGGTTGGCCTAGACGGGGCTGAAAGCCCACTCCAGCCCTAGATCCACGACCTTATGCACATTTAAGATACTAGTGACCTTCCATACCTATTGCTGAGTTGGTAGAACTCTGGGAATGGAGCATGGCCAAGAAGGACTACTGGCCCCAAGGCTCTCATGTCAAAAGCAAATGCTCAGCATCTGCAGGCTCCTTATCCTTAAATCGCAGCCTTTCTCCCTGAGATTCACACATAAAGAAACCAGCCAGCAATTACAAAGAGTCTTGGCCTCCTTCCCCCACCCCCTCCATCAGATGCTTTGTTTACCCTCAAAATTATACCGACCAAACCTCTAACCAGAGAGCCGACTACACATGAAAAAAGTGCATTTTCAAGGACAAATGTCCGGATTTGTCCATGTGTTAGTATGTTGTGCCGATTGAAGGTTACTGAACTTTTAATTAAAAAAAAGGTATAAAAATGTATTCACATATCAAGTTTCAACTAGACAAAAATATACATTACATACTTTCGGAAGACATCAGGAAAGAAAAGACCAAGTTCTACATTTGAAGAGATAAAAATGGTTTCAATCTAAGGCATTTAGAAACCCATTTATATTCCTGCTAAGTTTAAAAAAACAATCATCTTCTGCTGGCATTTGAAATAGTTAACCCTCTTAATAAATAACTCAACGTCATATGTAACTGTATCCAACAATAAATTTGGAAATAAAATGAAATAAATGATCCAACACAGAGTTGATCTAAACAGTTTTCTACAAACAGAAATACTTAGCAAGGTTCACATATATCACAGGCTGTGCCTTTTAAAAGTCAAGCTTCCAACTCAACCTGCAGATTTTAATTTTTTCTAAAATGTAAGATGTCACATTCTTATC
Source organism: Potorous gilbertii (assembly GCA_028658325.1). Classification (NCBI taxonomy): domain Eukaryota; kingdom Metazoa; phylum Chordata; class Mammalia; order Diprotodontia; family Potoroidae; genus Potorous; species Potorous gilbertii. The sequence continues at coordinate 682,412,352 of CM053770.1, forward strand.
CCAATCCCTCAGTTTTACAAAGAGGAATACTTCCAGAGACCATCTAAAAGGCCCAGAATATTAATAAAATTGATTTAATTAAATCAACAGAACAACTGTGCCCTACCTGCAATTCCTATTTACAGATTCACGAAACTTCTCTTTGTAGGAGAATTCTGGCTGGGCCTAGAGAAGATCTACTCCATAGTGAAGCAATCCGACTACATTCTGCGCATCGAGCTGGGGGATTGGAAGGACAACAAACGTTCCATCGAGTACTTGTTTAGCCTGGGAAGTAAAGAAACAGACTACACCCTGCGCCTGTCTGAGATCCTGGGCAACATTCCCAACGCGATCCCGGAACACGAAGACCTCGCTTTCTCTACTTGGGATCATAATGCAAAGAACTATGTGAACTGCCCAGAAAGCTACTCAGGTACTCTTGTGCAGACTAACATTAACATTTTATTTGCATGTATGAGAAATGCTGTGCTAAGTAACTGAAGAAAAACAATATGTAAGTACTGTTTACATGCAAAAATTTAAAGAATTAGAGTCAATTTTACCTTCTATCAGTAAAGTCTCGCAACTATCATGAAAAAAGAAATTCATCTGGGGCTGGCTGAGTGAGGAGTTTTGCCTTTTTTAAAGCCCCAGGAATTCTCCTTCAGCACATTTGGTGAAATAAGCCGTGTTTACCAATATATTCAAGTTCATAACACATGAGACATTATCTTATTTAGAGAAAATAAAAGTGCACTCCCCAAGGAGACTTGGTAACAGCATCTAGAAGAGATCCCAGCATTGACTAGGATGGGGCTCAGAAGTTAGTTGGAGGGACAAATTCCAGTTCTGAGCATGATGACCTTTGCATATACTTCAGAAGGTCACCTTACCTTCTCTGCCCCAGTGAATTACCCTGAGAACATCATGTGCATCTGCACTGCAGTGGATAGTGTAGGTAAAATTCAAGGCCTAAACAGGAATCCAGAACTAGTAGCATGAGGCCTTCCTCATCCCTTCGAGCCACCACAGGCCTGGTTCTAAGGCCCTAAACATGGCTTACAAGTACCTGGGCTTCTTGGCTGCTAAGCCCTAGGAAGGCTGAGAACAGGACCCAGCCTGGGGGCAGCAGAGGTGACCAGCACAGGTGAGAACCACTAAGTGCTCCAGGCCAGTGAGATCATCTGGTCCCCGGGGAACCAAGAAAGGAAGGCAGTGCTCTTGTGGGTCACACAGTCTCTCTTCCACAGGTGGCTGGTGGTGGGACAACGTATGCGGAGAAACCAACCTAAATGGCAAGTACAACAAGGCGCGACTGAAAGGCAAACCTGAGAGGAGAAGAGGCCTGTACTGGAAGTCTCTCAAAGGCAGGCTCTACTCCCTCAAGACCACCAAAATGTTAATCCACCCAACAGACCTGGAAAGCTTTGAATGAACACAGGCAAGTTTCCAAAAAACAATAAACTGAACATTAAACTTAACCCAACTTACTGTGGTTTAATAATCAGCAAGTAAGACCTTAAAAAGGCATTAAGAGCTAATTGATGTTCTAAGGTGTCTGCTAGGTCAATTTCACATAGCTTTTTCTTCTTTAATAAGAATTTATCTGGAGTTTAAAACTACTATAAATGTATTTCAAGGTCAAAACTGTCATCACACCACCTCATGAACTTTACCTTTCAAAATCAGATGCCTTCTGACATCGAATGTGCAAATATTTCATGATGTTGTAATCAATTTTAGATGGACTTTTCTAAACAACCTTGAACATCACAGCAAGGGCATGCTTATTTTCCACTTAAGGATCACCCTATTAACTGGAACCTTACAAAGAAGTATTTTGTTTTTAATATTCATAATGCAGTCTGATTTCACAGTCTCACCAAGTTCTTTAAAAATATAAACATGAATAAATGCGAAGGTCAGATACTTGTACATTTATGAAGTATTGTCATATTATTAATTTAAAACTTGAACTCAATCTGTTCAGCAGCACATATGAAAATCCATAATGTAAAACTTAAAATTTATATTACACCTCACTGGAGAAAAATTTGTCACATATTTTTATACTTTATTTATGAAACCAAAAGAAGCAGGATAAATTACTGTACTTAAATTGGCTCATGGTCGTTAAGTAAATGCAGTTGATCATCATTATTAAGTCATATTGGCTTTTATATTTTATATCACTGTATCTTATTAACAAGTCTTTTGTACTTTATAGGAGTGTATTAATTTTATAGCATTTTGACACTGGCATCTGTAAAAATACTTCAAAAATTATCTTGTTAGAATATAACAAAAGGATAAATATAAGTGCTATACCAAAGACAAGTGTATCAGGGATGTCGGTCCCCTAAAATATATACAAGAAATGATGGTGTTGGAAATTTCCAAGTAAAAAAAGAACAATTAAAATTCTGAGAAAAAAAATGAGTAAATGACTTTGAACTGAAGCGGTAACTCTGATAGGCCTGTATGTATATTTTGCAATTCAATAAATAAAATGTCTATGTCTAAAATGACTGTAACATGTCTAAAGAATCTCTCTTGAACATTGAATGGTAGGTGGGCATCATAATTACTCACCCTCCATTCACAAAGTCTTCTTTATTTTTGCTCATTCTGAGACACTTTAGCCCCAAAATAAATAAGTCTAAGAAAATGGAGCCTATAAAACCATAACTAGCAGCTCAAACACTGAGGCCAGAGAGATCACTAAACTATATGCAAAGATAGACCAGCAACTGATCTGAGTTTCCAAAGGAACTCTGCAGTAGCAATTCAGAAAGTCAAATGTTTACCTAGCCATAGTTTTTAGAGGCAATAGGGCTGTCATTTCAACACTGTTTAACCAAAAGTCCAGTGTTGCTTTAAAAGATCCAATAAAAATAAAATCATTTTGCAACAAATGATTTTTTAAAAATAAAGAAAAAGCCTTCTTTTGTAACTAAGTAATGGTCTTTACACTGCCTTTTCAAAATTCAAAACAACAGTAGATTTATAATTTATCTAGCCAGGTTACACAATAGTTTGAGTGTGGAACCAGGACTCAGAAAGACCTGAATTCAAATCTAACCATAGACACTAACTCTAATGTCACATCTCCATCTAACATCACATGTCCTTTCAGACACCTCGAGCTAGATGCCTGGTTGACATCTTAAATTCAATGTCCAAAACTGAACTCATGATTTCTCCCCTCCACCTTCTCCCCTCTTCCCAGCCCATCAGGCTCACGACGCAGTAGACATCCTGGACTTGTCACCATCTCTCCCCTCCAAGCTGTCACCAAGGTTTGTGGATTTCACATTCCTAACATCTCAAATGAGCCCTCTTCTCCCCCTGACTGGATCACTGCCATTGCTGCTGGGCATCCTCCAGTCTCTCCCCACTCGAATCCATCCTTCAGCCACCAAAGTGATTTTTTTAAAGTGCAGGTACAACCATGTTCGCTCCTACTCAATAAACCCCAGTGGCTCCCTACTGCCCCCAGAATCAAACATACAATGCTGTTTGGCATTCAGAGCCCTTCCTAACCTGCCCCCTCCACCCTTCCCAGTCTTTTTCCACCTCATTCTCCCACACCTACCCTTCATGGGCCCTCGGAATATCCCCCAACCAGACGCCCCATCTTGTGGCTCTTCCACTCCAATGGCTGACCTTGCTGGAGTCCTTGAAGAGCCCTCTAAAATCCCCCTCCTATGGGAAGCCTTCCCCAATCCCCACTATTGCATGTCTCCCCCAAGGGGCTCGTAATTCTCTGAGTGCAGAGGCTGTCCTTTGCCAGTGCTTAGTGCAGTACCAGGTACACAGTAGGTGCTTAATAAATGATCATTAATTCACTACCCTGGCCAATCACTTGCCCTTGGTCTTAGTTTCCTCACCTGTAAAAGGGGAATAATTAAAGCATTTACTTCCAGGGTTGTGATAAGCAAGCGAGATGACATTTCTAAAGCACTTTGCAAACCTTAAAATGTTATATAAATTCTGCTATTATTAGATTGCAAAATTATTTATCGTTGAATTTTCTCTTAACTTTTTCTAATCCTCTTTCACAACTTCTACCTTGTGACACTATAAAAATAGAGCATTTCTCTTCATTCCCTTAATTCTATTAAGTTCAGCTTGAATAGATAGTACGTGGGCTCTGTGGCATGAGTTATTAGATGCTACAAAGTTAGAACGGATTCTGTTCCTGTCAATTAGCAAGCACATGCTGCCCTCTGCCCTCCATGGTGACCAATGAAATCCAAACTGCCAACTCTAGAGACCTTGGTTTAGCCCTTATCCCCTGACCTCTCTGGTAGTTACAACCAGTCTTCCTCACAATACCCACTGCTCCCCCGCCCCACCTTGCTTCTGGATACACAATACAGTTTCATCTCTCCACTGGTTTCTATGTGACTCCTGGACTGACTGTGCTCACTTCCTTAGGCTCCTGGAGAACCAGGCTTCAGCCCTTACATTTCTGAATCTTCTTTTTTTAGCAAACCCATCCCATTTTGTAAAAAATTCCTGTGTGTATGTGTGTGTGTTTGTGTGCATGTGCGCGTGTGTGTGTGTGAAATGTCTATTCGTGCCTTTTGTTTTTACACTCTAGTAACTGCTGGCCCTACTTTCTGTGTCTTTCCCTCTGCTCCCAGTCACACATGGAGTGATTCTTGGTTTTTGTGGCAATTCCCTATTGTACATCTTGGATACTACACAGTTAGAAGCAATATTTAAGGCAAAGATGGTTCTCCCCATTCAAGAGTCTTTCATTATACATGGACTGTCTGTGCAAAAGCTTTCAAATTTTACAAAAAGAAGATTGCCTAAAATGACCACCTGAATCCTTTAATTAAGAATTTTCTGACTAGTGACGTTTGTGAAAGGAATCTCCTGTTCTCTTTAAAGAAAAACAAACGGTACGCCATTGACACTTATTTACGCTGGCATTCGGAGCTTCTCGAGGTACATCATGAGGGATGTGCCGCTGGTCTACCCAGCCCTTTATTAACTGCCTTCCTACTGAAGCAGCTGTTCCTGTCAAAAGAGGCCCCTCCACAAGTCATTTCTACTCTTGGATTTACTGGTTAATGGGCAAAGGTGCCAGACTCTCCCTGGCTCCTGCTGATTTGGTCTCTTCTCCAATTTAGTTGTTTTATTTTTAAAGCAGGTCCAAAGAATCTGAATGAGACCTGTTTTACACTGTGGCTGGACAGTCAGAAGGGCTGAGCCCTCTTCATTCCTCCCCTCTGTCACTGCTTCCTCTAGATTCCAGGCTTTTGTCTCCTACAAATGAATATGCTGTTATTTTGACAACCTCCACTAATTTCATGGCCTTCAACACAACAGACATTTGTTAAGCACCTACCTTAGTCACAAAACAGGATGCGAGACAATGGGAATATAAGGATGAAAAACAAGGCAGCCCTGCCCCTGGAGGGGCTTCTTAGCTGACACAGGAGTAAGAGAGCTACACACAAACACCTGACACAGAGCTTTATCATACACTGTCTCTTGTGATCCTTACAACAGAACTTGGAAATGAAAAAACCAAGGCTAGGAGAAATGAGAGGGCTTCCAGAGTGGGGCAGCCCATCCCTGAGTAAGCTATCACGTGCCATCTCAGCTGACTTCCTCAAGATCTCTCAACATGGACTGGTGAGCAGGAAAGGCAGGGGTGATCCAATGACAAGCTTTTCCTCTTTCTAAAAAAATTATTTATTTTGTTTTTAATTTAATGTTTTATTTTTTCTCCAATTACATGTAAAATTTTTTTTCATTTTTAAAAAATTCTGAGTTCCAAATTCTCTCCCTTCCTCCCTTCCCTTCCCCCTCCTCAAGAAGGAAAACAATTTGATACAAGCTTTACATGTGCAGTCATACAAAACACATTTCCAGATTAGTCATGTTATGAAAGAAAAACCAAACCAAAAAAAAAGTGTTTCAATTTGCACTCAGACTCCATCAGTTCTTCTCTGGAGGCAGACAGCATTTGTCATCATAAGTCCTTTGGAATTGCCTTGGATCCCTGTACAGCTAAGTCAACCACAGCTGGTCACTGTACAGTATCGCTGTTAATGCATACGCGTTCTCCTAGCTCTGCTCACTCTATTTTGCATCAGTTCATGTAAGTTTTTCCAGGTTTTTCTGAAAGTATCCTGCTTGTCATTTCTCACAGCACAATAGTATTTCTTCACAATCACATACCACAACTTGCTTAGCCATTTCCCCAATGATTCCCCAATTCCCTCTCAATTTCTAATTCTTTGCTGCCACAAAAAGAGCTGCTAGAAATATTCTGGTTACCCATCGGTCCTGTTTTTTTTTTTCACCCATTTGGGATGCAGACCTATTAGTGGCATGGCTAGGTCAAAGAATGTGCATGGTTTTATAGCCCTGTAGGCAGAATTCCAAACTGTTCTCCAGAATGGTCCCATCAGTTCACACACGGTGCATATGTGTCTCCATTTTCTTATGTTCCTTCCAACATTTGTCATTTTCCTCATCCATCCTTATTAACCAGTCTGATAGGTGCGGTGTAGTACCTCAGAGCTGCTGTAACTGGCATTGCTCAATAGCAATTCAGAGCATGTTTTCACATGACTACAAATAGTTTTGGTCTCAAAAGTGCCTGTTCATATCCTTTGACCATTTATCATGTGCCTTATATTCTTGTAAATTTGCATTTCCTTCCAAACATTTATCCTACTCACTCTCTCGTTTAAATCTGTCCCTACTCAAACATATTTTGCTTCTGACTACCACCTCCCCCAATCCACCCTCCCTTCTATCAGCTGCCCTTCCCTTTTTTATGCCCTTCCTCTACTTTCCTATAGGGTAAAATGGATTTCTATCACCAAGTGAGTTATTTCCTCTTTGAGTCAATTTCAATGAAAATAAAGTTCAAGCATTCCCCCTACGTTTCCCATCTTCTCCTCCACTATAAAAGTTCTTTTGCATCTCTTCTATGTAGGTAATTCACCTCATTCTGTCTTTCCCTTTCCTCTTCTCCCCGTGCATTTCTCTTTCTCACTCTTTAATTTTATTTTTTTACATATTATTCCATCATATTCAACTTTCACCTGTGCTCAGGTGTCTATACATACTCTTTCTAACGACTCCAATAATAAGTTCTTAGGCACTATAATTATCATTTCCCACACTGGAATGTGAACAGTTTCACCTTATTCATTCTCCTAACTGCTCTCTACCACATGCCCTATATCCTGGAGTTCATGGACAAAGGACAATTCTACCATCCCCTGGGTCAGACTCGCTTCACTGAACAAACCACACCTTTCCATTGCACACCTCTGGTCCTGAATCCACCTCAGCAAGTCATAGTGAAATCAATGACACCAAGTTTGTCTGCTTTGTCAACAACAGCACCTATCTCAGGGGCTGTTGTGTGGAGGAAAATGGTTAGCACAGATGAAGCTGCAGACCTTCAAACTTTATATAGATACTAGCTATTATTTTGTGATAGTTTCAGCTACATTCTGTCCGTTGCCTCTCCCTCTGCCTACTGTAACATATGCAAGAAAAATAGAGAGAGTGGTTCCAAACTTCACTCTAGTTTTTTTTTCCTATAAATTACTGGAAATTTTCTTAAATGTCATTTTTTTTCTGTGCTATAGTTGTTGTCTCCCAGAGGATACATTTTTATTTTTCTTTATCTAATCTTAAAACTGCTACATGCTGAAAAATTAATTCTTCCTTTCTCTCCACTGTTTATCAATAATTGTTCTTCTAGTAATATATCAGTAATGAGATTCTCAACCATCAGATTAGAGCAAATCACAGTACAATATAGTAACCAGGACACACTTCTCCTTGAGGAGATGAATGTGTGGGGGACACCTGTTTCTCTTGGACACTGCCACTCAGGCACTAGAGCAGAAGCCACAAGGATAAGAAGCATTGGGTGGAACCTTGCTCTCTTTCCTCTTTGGGCAAAAAGAGAGTACAACTCAGACAATGACATCAAACAGAAAGTGCCATGATCCTTTGGGTGCAGCAGCAAAGCTAAGGGTAACATTTCTTTTTTAATGTCATCTTCATCCATAAAATCATATCATCCTGAACCATCTAACAGTACCAAGGGCTTTGACTGGAAGGTCTGTCTTGGTTGGGGCTTCAGAAACTATGGCTATAATGCTGATCCAAGCAATTGCCAGGCATCTCCACCAGGGTGGTTTCTAGGGTAATGGGGGACAGGGTGGAAAGGAGGGTTGGGCTGGAAGTAGGGACAGGGAAAGGACAACATTGACACCCCATGAGCTCTCAAGTTTACCATCCACAGCCAATGGTGAGATGGTGGTGTTGGTAGTGGCAAGGAAAATGGGCCCCTTATTCGCAGAGATCGCTCCCCTCACTGGCAGCCACATGATCTAGGGGCAGGTTTTGGGGAGTCCCTGCTATTCTCAAGGTTTCTGGGCTTGAGGTTATCTGAGAGAAGGCGATGGTTCAGGGGGTCATGGCAGCTTGACTTGCCTGGCCTACTCCCACAGGGAGCCTGCCCTGCCTCTTCCTTCCCAGTCCCAGACCAAGAGTGCCATTTCATTCATCTTTGGATCATACCTTCTTCTCCCAGCTCTAGTGCCCACACTCTTCCTCTCCTCTCATCCCCTGCATTTATGGTTTTTCCATATTAGATGATAAGCTCTGTGAGAGCAGAAACTAACTTGTTGATTTATATTTAATATTTCTGACACCAAAAGCAGTGCTTGGCACAGAGTAAACTCTTAAAAAATGTTTTTCTACTTATTAATTTATAATAAATCAGGCTATCCAGTCTTGGTCACAGGCCCCTACATTCCAAAATGTAATGTCCTACCTCTGGTCACATAATGTCCAATTACCCAGCATTTTCAGTTATGTATTTCCAATGAAAAGTGATTAATAAAAATGTTTCCATAGAGAAAAGGGCAGCTAAGGAGGAGCCTAACTGTACTCGACTGCTTCCATTTTCCGAGCTTTGTTCACTCCCTTGAGGACACCTTTATCTAGAAACCAGTTAATCTCTTCCCAGAATAAAATAATGTATCCTACTCACTTCAATGGCTCTCTCTGGTAACACGACTCACACAGCAGCATGATCATCTCCATAAAATATGGAACTTAATAACCTTCATGTCACACACCACAATTTATCAATGGTAAGATTTGTTAACAGGTTATGGGCATTTTACAGGAGAATTTTTTATAGGGCTGCACAAAATACAAGAAGGAATATGGTTAGGCACGATTTTAACCTGAATTTAATTTACCCTGATGAAAACTATTAAAGTCTATGGTATGGGCTCGTGTTCAATAAATGTTTAAAAGGAATATGCCTAATCTTATTGATGAACATAGATGGGGCTACCATTTTCTAGGAATAAACTGCTCACTCATGGGAAAAGAATGAATCCTCCCTCAAGACTTTTAACGAACCTAAGGAAAAAATTTTGGTTCCTCTGTTATACTCACTATTTAATGCTTGGGATGAATGTCAGGTTCTGTAATTAGCAGGGCGATTTAGAGGCAGTCACTATTGAACAGAGCAGGGTAGTCTAGATGACCTTTCAAGGCCTGGTCTCATGCTCAACTTCCATAAACCTATTCCTAAAACTGAACGGTTTCTTTGCAGAATTGTGTAGGCCTTTAATAATACAGTGCAGGATGAAATATAATGGTACTTCAAGATATTGATCCAACTAGTAAACTTCCTCATGGTATGTATTCACATCAAGTGTATCAAACAAATGAAAACTAAAATAAAAAACATTCCATTTTGCCATAGGGATCTTTCCAACCCATCAACGAAGGCATGGCACAGAGCCCCTAGAGACCATTCACATACAGATTCTTGAGCCATCCCATTTCATCAGCCACATTCGGATCAATATGGCTCACGCCCCATGGGAATGGAAATGTTATTGATAATTGGCCCCATCCGCCTTTCTGGTTGTCGTTTCCTAGCACGTCACCACTGTTGTTGGACATTTTTAGACATGCTAGGAAATGACAACTGGAATGGTAAATGAGGCCAGTTATCAATAGCATTTCCACTCCAATATTAACATAAAAAAGAAATCTTACTACAAATTCTAAATGTTGTCTCTATTACAATAAACGTTACTTAAATGTTCTAACATCTAATCTTGGAAAAATTATACTTAGTCAAAGGAATGGCTGTTTTTTAATCAGTAACAAGAGAACAGAACTTCTGCAAAGTAGACTAAATCATCCACACGTTTTATATACAGAATGAATGAATGAAGGCAGAATGAAGTAAGACACATCACTTACTGAAAAGCCAAGCTCTTCCCCTTCGGACTCTTCCATCTTCACTGGTAACAGGGACTTAGAAACTGAAAATTATCCTAATTATTCTGTCCTAATTGCTGAGACTGTTCTTAACATTTAAGGAAAATGTCAGCGTTTCTCTAGAGCATTTTAAAAGGGTCTCAGCTTTTCCAATAATAAAACAAAGGCTAAACGGAATCTCTGAAGAACTTTCATTGATAAGCAAACAGGTACTGTGAATCAAAGCCCCTCTTCCACTATACCACCTGCCCTAACGCTCAGAATTACTAACAACAGTGATAATGCATGCTCATCCATGGAACACCGAAGTTAGTGAAAAGCTCACTCAGAAATACATGACCTTTTGAGTACCAAATTGAAAATTTAATCCAAAACAGATTTAATATTGACCAGTTAAGATGGTGCAGAATGCCACCTGCAGACAGGGGATAATGACTGGGTCTATGACCCCAAGAACAAGTCAGGTTTCACATCAAAGCCTCAGATTAAACATCTATTCAGTTCAACTAAGTGACTCTCTGGTATGCAGTTAATTTCATCTATAAAATGAGGAAATTGGACTAGAGGATCTCTATGTCCGTTCTAGCTCTAAAATTCTATGGCTTATACCAAGAGGTGATAAGAGAATTCATAAGGGGTTTCAGAGAAAAGACAAAAGACGATGAAATGGTTAAAAAAAAAGGCTCATGAAGAAAGGTTAGGATGCTGCAGTCATTTCACCTGGCAAAGGAAAATCTGCAAAATGATTGAATGGTTTTCCAATATATGAAGAGTTATACAAAGGACAGTAAAAAGCCATTTTACTCATCTGGTAAAGATTGAACACAAGGAAATGAATTTAAACATGAAACACTATCTTTGGGTTAGATATTTGAAAGCATTTCTTAGCACAGGACATTTTTAAAGACTGAAATGGATTAAAAAATAGATTCTGGAATTATCTTGGCAAAGGGTGTTTAAAAATTTTGTAAATTCCTGACCTCTCAATGTCTGCTTCTAGGATTAAGATTTTATGAAGGTGATTTCTTTCATTACTTCTAAAGGTTGTGTTAAAGGGTTCTTGTTTGGGGGTGGGGAGGTGTGGGCAGCAGAGGGCTCCATGAGAGGATAGTAAGTTTCCTTGCGTTGCGAGTCCATACATCCTTGGTTCCTCCTTCACGCTCGGTTCTTAGTTTGGGTCTTTAGGTAGCTAATTTTTAATGCCCCTTCCTCAATGTCAGATGAAAAGCTCTTACCTGTAAGTAGTGTTCGGGACATACACATCCCTGGCAGGAAATTCCAGGATTTCCCTAGTAGGTCTAACTCTACTGTCAGGGTAGAGTTTGACTTGCAGCAATTCAGGGGTTAGGCAGTAATGGGGATTCTCGGGTGCAGGAGAAATGTCGATCTTCAGCTGAGCTGCACATTAAAAAAGGATTACTACAACAACTAAAAGAAAACAAAGTTTAGAATCTATGTTTAAACTTGCTTTAGATAAAGGCGGGGACTGAATGTGTCCAGTGTTCCTTATCTGGAAACCTGGAGAACCTCCAAAAGGAATAAAATCAGTAACAGTCTGATTCCTGTCATTTCATGTTCCTGATTCGGGGCCCAAACTAATCCAAAATGGAACAGGTCATCGAAAAACTCAACAACGACTTCTTAAGTGACTAGTATTTGCAAAGACTTTACTAACTGCTGGAGAAACTATTACTCAGTCCCAAGAGCTCTACAGGAAGACATTCAATATTTCAAAAATGAGACAAGACATCCCGCATCGGCACCAGACTCTCAGCAGCCCAAGGGAGACAAGCTGACGTTGACTTGGGAAGGAATGAGCAAAAGTCTGCTCTGAAATGGTGGACTTCACTCAATACGGTCATTATCTTCATAAATTATTGCTGTGTCCCATGTGCGGGAAAAAATCTATTTTTAGACATTGCATGAAACCCTCTCCTCATTTTGGCACATAAATAATCAGTTTCCCAATTCCCTTGTGTTCAAGCCATCTATTTTGAAAGTTTAATGAGGTGAAGGTGAAGAATTAGAGTCATATGGAACACCTAAGGACATAGGGCACGCCTGTGAAACCAGGAGAAATGAATAAATACAATGGTAATTTTAAAGTCTAGGAAAAGAAACAAAAACGCTCACAATCCTGTCCCTCCAAAATCAACACACACCTGTAATGGGTCTTAATCTCCGTAAGACGGAAGACGGCCTTCTCATATCAGCAAGAAACTTGTATAGATCCTCATCGCTTAAGCGGTCTCCTTCCTGTGTGGAAAAAAGAAAACATATGTTTTATAGGGAATATATAACCGAGAGAAGAAAAACTGTGATTTCCTGCTGCCTTCTTGGATTCAGTGAAAAGGTTCCTAAGCCAACAAAGGCATCATGATGAATTAACACCATTTATTCCTGCTTTTACTCATCTTTCTCTCTATCTTTTGTATGTATTCAATCACACTTACAGTCTGCTTAGCCTTTATGAAGCCAAAACTCAAGGAGACACACACATTGTCACTCAAACTTCCTGATGGGTGTGATCAGAAAACTTCCTGATGGGTGTGATCAGAAAATACCTGCTTAAAAAAGTTGGTCACTGTGAGAGTTGCTGGTCGGAAGGTAGTAAGGCTACAAGCCTCGTCTCCACTTGTTGTCCTTTCTAGGGATCGTCTGCCAACAACACTGGAATTTCTCCTTTCGGACCATGATCCTTTGCGTTCTACCAATGGAAGGAAATAGAATATCCAGTAAATTAAAACCAGTTTTAAGCCACTAACTCTAAATACAGAAGTATTCTCGGTAGTGAGAAACCATGGAGTAAGCACACGCTTATGCTCAAGAGACCACAATCCTAAAGCACCAGAAACAGCAGGAGGCAAGGCTGTACATCAGAGAGAGGACAGGGCTAAGGAGAAGAAGGTCCCCCTGACCCTGACCGAGTGTGTGAGCACAGGCAAGTCAGGAAACCTGGAGGAACCTCGCTTTCCTCACCTATGAAATGGAGGGGTGCGGTGCCTACTTGGCAGCTTAGAGTGACCATCAAGGGGACAGCGTATTTAGAGCACTTGACAAACATCACAGAACTATTGAAATGGCAGTTATTACAACTATTCCTATAAAGAAGAAACACCTGTTGTTTTTAATCACAACTCAAAGGTGTGCTTTTTATTAGCCCAAGTCTTTATCATGCAAGATTTATATCGCTCCTATGGGGGGAGACGAAGTTCACAGTTTGAAAGACACTCAAAATTAGCTAAAGAGATGTGTAGTTGGCAATTATCCACTCGGAACGCACCCTCAGTCTTAACAGTGTGATCTGAGGTAAAAACAGATGACCTGCTTCCAAGTGGCCCCGAAGTTACTGTTTACTCCGCATTACACTTCATCATCTCTGACTCAGATTCCAAGGACTAGGAGAAAACATCAGTAACAGGAGCAGGGTGCCTAAGCAGCAGCAGGCCCACTACCATACCTCCAGGACTGATTTCGACATCAGTGGAATCTCTTTCCAGACTCCCAGCACTGCTGACAATATTCATCAGGTGGATCGCTGTCCAAGCAAAAGGCATGCGGTACTTCCCCAGCCTTTGACAAAACTGGTCTGCTTGGCTCCTCAGCTTCTCCAGCTTTTCTTTGTTCTGAGAAAACAAGCAGAGAAGGCTACACATTCTATTACTGGGCTAACAGAAGTGCAGGAGGGATCACTTCAAAGAGTCCTGTGGAATGAGCAAAGAATCCTCAGCACTGGCCACAGCTCACTGGGCAGGGAGGCAAAGCAGGGATCATCCCACAATAGACAGATAGGTAGATATATAGATAGGTAGATAGCTAGATGGGTGGATGGATGGATGGATAGATAAGATAGGTAGGTAGTTAAGATAGGTAGGTAGGCAGAACGACAGATAGACGGTCAGATAAGTAGATAGACAGAGACAGACAGATAGATGGACAGGCAGATAGATAGACAGACAGACAGATGGATACATACGTGTGTACAACTACTACAGATTAGCTATTTTTCTCATCTCCCTGCCAATGAAAGCTTCAGCCTCTAAAGGTATCATTCATTCATTCATTGATTCAATACACCTCTACTGAGCACCTAGTGCACCAGTACTTGAGACACTGCGGGGATGCCAAGACCCTGGTCCTCATGGAGATGATAATCCAGTTAATGTAGGAGACCGGAAGAAAAAGAAATGGAGATTTGGCTAGAGACAAGCTTCCAAAACTGAAAATGCCTTACCTCTTGTAAAAGAGTAGGGACAAAAGGATGTTGGACACATCTGATTTACAGTCAACTATGTCACAAAAATAATTCATCTCATAGCTATATAAATATACAAGTAGTTCCAGAGGTTAGATATTTATTATAGTTCCAAATAATTCAGAGCTGAACTGTGAGACAGTCTAGTATTTCTCCAAATGCTAGGTCCATCTGCAAGGCTGGTGCAATGGTTTAAAATTGGGGTTTTTTTGGCAAAATTACATTAGTATAACCATTTTCTTCCTAATCATTCCTTCTACATCAGTGGGGTCAGAAGTGCACGTCCCTGAGATCTGGAAAATCCATAAAATTTTTTGGCCATCTCTTCATACCAGAAAAGCATTCTGAATTTTTTTCTTTTCTTTTATGGGGTATTTACAGTATCTTATTATAAAATCTGTGTTAAGTATCTGGTTATAAGCTTTATGTAGGTCAAAAATACTGTATGAAAAAGAAATTCTAAAAATATGAAATAAGAAAATGTTTTTAAAAACGAAACAAATTTGAGAATGATACTGAACATATGGCATGTACAACAAAAGACATTTTAAAAAATAACCTTTGAATAACTTGTACAGTGTGCCTAAAATGTCTGTATTACCCTTTGATCAAGAGGCTGAATGAGAGACGTTATGTTAGGTGGCATGTAGATGACTCCAATACCTTCAAGGTGTAAATCATGGGTTTCTGGGTATCCAGGAGCATTGTCCAGAAGCAATGATACCCACAAAGGGGAATAATCCCTTGCTAGCAAGGTCTTTTCTAACCTCAAGCACAAAACACTGATGAAACCAGTCAAGGAAAAAAGCTTTGGTAATCCATAGTTTCTTATTGAACATCTGAAGATAGGCAGCTGGTACTTGTCCTTTCCTTTCAAAGCTCGAGGGTTGGCAGCTTCAGATATCAGGGCTGCCCTTATTATGACCCCTATGACCCCTACTCCTCACTTGGGGCTCGCTTGTCTTCTTGGCTGATGCCTGTCCTCTGTGGCATTTAATATCTGTCCTGGTTTGTAGCCTTTCTCTTTAGTCGGTCTTCAGGGTTTCAGCAAATTCCCCAGCAGTCTCTTGGGCAGCAGGTGCTGCCTCTCCCATTACTTTTAGATTGTGTAGGCTAAACCTTTTCTAAAAACTTTTCAGAACAGCCTTTGCAGGCCTGAAAACCCAGAGGGAAAGACCCTGACCTTTGTTTTCCTTTAGGAAATCATAAAGGACTGAGCTTTTTCTCCTACGATGCCAGAGCCTACCGGAATGCCTTCTTTATAATAATCCTGCACTCAAATGAAGGCTGCACTTTCTACACAAGATGTAGATCTCACGGTTTACACAAATGCCTTGCAGCTGGAGTAGCTGCAGCAAAGGGTTCTAGGATTTCCCTCCTCTTTTTTCCTGACACTCCTTAAGGTTGAGTCATTAAAGTCATAATGGTGTCCAACCTCAGCAGCCACTCTGCTGAACAAAGCCTATCTGACAATTCCACTTTATCCTTCAAGCTCATCACTTTTCTCCGTTTCTTGGAAACGCTTTATGAACTACTAGGAACACTGCACTTAGAACACAAGATGTAAGAAACCACAACTGCAGAGATCACTGCAAGATCGCTGCGAGAAATCACATGAGATTGTACCATAAACACGCCTGGCATCTCCAAACCAATGTGTAGGGCTGCAATTCTTTTACTACCAATTTCATCTTAAGAAAAAAAAATCGGGTAGCTGTTCATTTATATTATTAAACAGTGAAATACATGCTATACAGATAATATTCTACGCAACAACGCCATGCATTTAATACATTACAATTACTGAGCATTTTAAGCCCCCTCTACATTTCTAGTCCTTGTGTTTCATCTGTTGGTTTTCACATTCTTCTCACAAACTTCAACTTTTAAAAAGAAATTGCATATTATCTATGGTATTAAAAGATAAAATGTTGATATCGCACAATAACGTGTGTGTGCGTGTTTGTGTATATAACATTTCTGACTTTCTAAACTTTTTCTCCATCATTTGCTGGCCTTTGTGTGTCATCTGTGGCTTCCACAACAACTTCCCCTAAATTCCCATTTTGATTCTTTTGCCAACCCATGATATACCAAAACCATGATGGAGAAAGTTGTGATATGGAAAGGGTAACTCTATTTAGGACCTACACTGAAAGAACTGATTAGAAGAGAAGACAACACCTCAGAAGGTATTGAGGTCCCCATCAAACCCAGAGGGCTGAGGGATCACCTGTCAGGGTTACTGCAGATGGGATTCAAGACCAGGTCAGAACTCAATGAATTCTGTGCTTCCTGTCAACTCAAGATCTATGAGGCCATGGTGTGAGTGGGCTTTACAGAAGCAATGATGCCAGTCTCAATTTCTACTAAAAAAGAAAATTTAAAGGAATTTTAAGATTGTTAAATTTTAAAATCAACACGCTGTTTCCTTAGACAAAAATGAAGACAGAAAAGGAGTGAGCACCTTGGTGGCATCTGCTTCTTTGAAGATCATATACGGCTCTGCACACTCTCCAATGTCCCCCTGTTGCAGAACTTTTTCCAACTGAGAAAAGAAAGAGGACACCAGGTTATGTTTACAACAAAATCAACAATTTAATAATACCACAAAAAAGAGAAGAGGGGAGAAAAGGCATCTCCTCCTTCCTCCAGCACAGTGGGTGGAAGAAAATGGGTGAAGGAAAATCTCATGGACTGTCAGATGACATGAATCTGAATTGTTTTTTTCCTCTTTTTAAATATTTTCAAAAGGGATGGTTCACCAGGAAGAGAAGGGCATACAGCAATGATAAATTCAGAAACAAATGTGACATGAAACTAAATTCAGAAGAAAATTTAAGTCTGTCACCATCTAAATACAGACAGACTTCTTCACCTTTTTGGAACTGGGCCCTTTCTGGCTGTCTGGTGAAGTCGAAAGATTTAATTTGCTCTTTTACTACATTTCTAGTTGCATGCTCAATTCGTTGATCTGCTTCTTCTCTATTTTACTGATGTAAAGCAATGAGATATTAATTTTCCCTTAAGTACCATTTTGGCTGTATGCTCCAAATTTAGTTATATTGTCCCACTGTTGCCATTTTCTTTAATGAAATTATCATCTGTTTTTATGATTTGTTCTTTAATCTATTTTTTAGGACTAAAATATTTAATTTTCAATTAATTTTGATTTTTCTTTCCATTGTCCATTATTGAATGCAATTTTTATAGCATTATGATCTAAAAATGATGCATTTACTACTTCTGCTTTTCTGCATTTGGTTGTAAGATTTTTATGTCAATAATATTCATGGTCAATTTTTGGGTAGTTCCATGTATTGCTGAGAAAAAAAGTATATTCTTTTCTATTGCCATTCATTTTTCTCCAGAGATCTATCATATCTAACTTTTCCAGAATTTTATTTAGCACCTTAACTTCTTTCTTGTTTATTTTTTGGTTAGATTCATCTAGTTCTGAGAAGGAAAAGTTGAGGTCTCCCATTAGTAAAGTTTTATTATGTATTTCCTCCTGTAAGTAACTCATTCAACTTCTCCTTCAAAAATTTAAATGCCATACCATTTAGTGCACTCATCTTTAGTATTGATATGACTTCACTGTATATGATACCTTTCAGCAGGATAGAGTTTCCTTCTCTTTTAGTTAGATCTATTTTCACTTTTGCTTTGTCTGAGATCATGATTGCTGTTCCTGCTTTCTTGGCTTCAGCTGAAATATAGATTCTGTTCCAGCCTCTTACCTTTATCTCTCTGCTTCAAATATGTCTGTTGTAAACAATATACTGTAGGATTCTGGTTTTTAATCCATTCTGCTATCCACTTCCATTTTATACGTGAGTTCATTCCATTCACATTTACAGTTATGATAACTGTATGTTTCTCTCCAAGCTATTTTTTTGCTTGTTTAGTCCTGCCTCTATCTTACCCCTTACTCTTTCTTCCCTTACAAGTCTTTTACATCTGGCCACCACCTTCCCCAATATACCCTCCCTTTTAATCCCCCCCCCCCCGCATAAATACCTATTATCCTGTCCCTTTTTACATCCTAATAAGGTAAAATAGATTTCTCTATCTGACTGCGTGTGTTATTCCCTCTTTGAGCCAATTTCGATGCCAGTGAGGTTTAAGATTTGCCACACCCCCAACTTCTTCTCCATCACAATAGCTCTTTCATGCCTCTTTTGTGTGGGATAATTTACCCTATTCAATCTCCCCCTCCTTCTTCTTCCAACGCAATTTTCTTTCTCACCCCTTTATTTTGTTTCTTGGGGCATCCTCCCAAAGTCCCCTTATATCCACACTTAGTTTCCATATACTCCTAATTGCTCTTATGGTGATGAAGTTGCCAAGAAGTTAGAAATATTAACTTGCCATATAGAAATATGAACAGTTTAACTTCACTGAATTTCTTACATTTTCTCTCTCTTGTTTCTTTTTTATCTTTTTATGTTTCCCTTGAGTCTTGTATTTGGAGGTCAAATTTTTTATTCAGCTCTGCTCTTTTAATCAGACATGCTTTTCCCTTGAAAGATTATATTCAGTTTTGCTGAGTGGGTGATTCCTGACTGTAATCCTGATTGTAGCTCCATGATATTTGAATGTCTTCTTTTTGGTTGATTGTAATACTTTTTCCTTGAATTTGGCTATGATATTCCTGGGAATTTTCATTTTGGGATGTCTTTCAGGTGGTGATTGGTGGATTCTTTCAATTTCTATTTTGCCCTTTGGTTCTAATATATCACCAGGGCAGTTTTCTTTGATAATTTCTTGAAAGATGTGGTCCAGGTTTTTTTTTTCTTATCATGGCTTTCAGGCAATCCAATAATTCTTATACTATCTCTCTTGGAACTATTTTCTGGGTCAGTTGTTTTTATAATGATAAATTTCATATTTTTGTCTACTTTTTTTTACTGTTTTGATTTTTCTCATATCTTGATGTCTCATAAAGTAGTTAGTTTCCACTTGTTCAATTCTAATTTTTAAGGAATCATTTTTTTCAGTGAACTTCTGTACTTCCTTTTCCATTGAGTCAATTCTATTTTTTAGGGAATTATTTTCCTCAGTAAGTTTTTATATACCTTTTCTCATCCTACTTTTTTTTCATGTTTCTCTTGCATCATTCATTTCTTTTCCCAATTTTTCTTCTACTTCTCTAATTTGCTTTTGAAAATACTTTTTTAAAGCTCTTCCAGGAATTCTTTTGTGGCCTGAGACCAAATTACATTTTGCTTTGAGGTTTTACATACAGCTATTTTGACACTATTGGCCTTTTCTAAGTTTATGCCTTGATCCTCCCTATCACCACAGTAACTTTCTACAGCCAAGTTCCTTTTTTTACTCATTTTTTTCCTTCTTTTTTTTGTGACTTACTGTTTTCACATGAGAGCTGGGCTCTGGTCCTGCACTGTTCCAAGCTTTCATGCTGGGGCTCTGGGTCTTACTGCTGACTTTCACGGGGCTTTCAGAGCTTGGCTGTTTGCTGTCTCTGTAGGATAGGCTTCTGGCTTGTACTCAGTTGGGGAAAGAGTAGGTGTTGACTCCATGTCGGCCTCCCCTGGGGTTTAGCTGCTGGCCTGCTCCAGGGGTGGGGCCTTGCTGCAGAGTTGCTATGGAAACAGGATCTCTCTGCTGATAAGCCTCAGGGATGAGATCTCCTACGGCAGGGCTTCAATACTGGTCAGCAATGGGGTCAAAGCCTCATTGATGACTTGTCCTGGGGGTGGGGGCGCAGGGGCTGCACAGACCACTCACTTGCTAGGGGGCTGCTGGTTTGTAGCCCTTGTTGCAAGCTCCCTGGCTGGCTGGCTGCTGCTGCTCTTAGACCTCACTCCTTCCCACCCCAGTGAGGCAGCCTCTTCCTGTCGGCCTGGTAACCTGCTTCTCTGTTCCTCCATCAATTCTGAGGCAATTTTCTGTTTTGGAGAGGAGTCTGGGAGGGCTTCGGAGGGCTCCTTCCTCCTTCAGTCACCCGGGCCCTGGGAGTCCGGGCCATGGCATTGTTTTTAATGAAGTCAGTGAGGGACTTTGATGATAATAAATGCCAACTTCGACTCTTCGTAGATAACAAGAGGTCAAGGGTTTGACACAGGGAGGATCAGGGGAGGATGCTGCATCCGAACTCCAGGAAACATGGATTCCAGTCCTGGTTCTGTCTCCTCTTGCCTGGGGATGAAGGTCAGTCCCTGCACCTGCCTGGGCTTCAGTTTCAGTTTCAGGGTCAGTCCAATGAGCACTCTGGACTCAAGGGCTTTGGTGGTCCTTTCAACTCTACACCCATGACCCTCCTGTGCTCTGAGGGATGAGGACTGAGAAAAGACCACTAGGTTTAGCCATTAAGGACTTATGGATGGTTCTGGAGAAGGTGAAAGAAGGATTTTAGAGGGTCTGGAAGAGAGTGAGAGGACAGGAACCTAAGGCCACAAGGTCAGACAGAGGTACAAAGCAGTGAATGGATGGGAGGGGAGCTTGTAGGCCTGACCCTGGAAAGGCCCTTTGCTACTGGCTACACCCACCCCTTTGTATGGGCCTCATGTGCCCTCTCATTCCCTGTACAGCTCAGTCCAGGGGGCATGTCCTGCACAAGGCCCCCCTGGTCACCCCAAAGGCTAGCATATGCACCAAGTAACTTTCTGGTGACTTTCTCTATTTTGCATTCACTTTTCCATGTTTGTGTTGTTTTCTCCCAGAGCAGAAACACCCTTTGAGAAAAGGACTACTTCAGGCTTATCTTTCTACGGACAGAGGCTTGCCCTGTGCCATTGGGTACAAAGTGCAGAGTCTGCAATCAGGGAGACCTGAGTTCAAATCCTGCCTCAAACACTGCCTTGCTGTGTGCCCCTGGGTAAGTCATTTGGCCTCTATTTGACTCAGTTTCCTCAACTATAAAATGGTGATAATGGCAGCCCACTCCCAGGGATATTGTGAGAGTCAAAAGAAATGGCCATTGTAAAGTGCTTAATACAGTGGCTGACACACAACAGGCACCACGCAAACCTTAGCTGCCAGTATCATCACTAAAGGTGACAATGATACTATTATTAGATGCTCACGGAATTCACAAATCTCCCCTCATGGAACTTTGGGTCCAGGAAGAAGACGAGACCCAGACAAGGACAGGGACAGGGCCAGCCACGGGACCCGTTGGCGAGTAATACAAAAGGGATGCCAAAACACAGTTTTGGTCTTTAAGGAATTTAAAATATACTCTGGGGGATAAGACTAGAGAAAAAGGATAGTATATATAAAAAATATTATTCTCACCTTTATTACAAGAAATACATCTTGGGATGGATAAGTGATAGAAAAAATGGCAGATCTTGCCAACGTGGTGATCGCAGCAGGCGGCACATGGGGACGCAGCATGCCTCTCATTTGTTCAGAGTTAAGGTCAAAGTAAAAATTCTCTGAAATCTGAAAGAAGGGGGTTTTTTGTTTTTTAAATGCAGTTAAAATTCATTTTATTTAGCCATCAATTTAATAAAGCTACCTGTACTCAATCAAAAAAATTACAGAAGCAATTATAAAAGACTCTGCTAAAATAATTTATGAAACCAAGAACTATAACCGAACTTTTGATGCCCAACTCCAAAAAAGTTGACTGTACATAAGGGTAAACAATGACAAGAAAAGACAATCTTCTGTTACTCATAAAAGCTACTTCTGTATTCTCAAGAATCTTGTTCCAAAATTGTTTAGTAGACATATTTCTCAATTTCTCAATTCTCAAGCGAATTGTGTTTCAGAACAAATGCTCCCAAAATGTGCGGTAGTTTTTTTGCTCTTAAGCCCTGGGAAATCTTAACATGCCAAGTACCAGAAGATGCAAGTCCTGGGGTCGAACAAAACTCGAGCATTCTGGGAGATGCCATTCCGAAGTGGCAGGTAAGCAATGTCCTCTTACCCACAGACCCCACCTCTGAGACAGACTGCATACATCAGCATGAGCCTCTTTGGCTCTTGGTCTCGTCATCTCCAAAATGAAGAGGCTACATTAACCAATCTCTAAGGGACTTCCCCAGTGAGAATCTCTGTTCATCTGTACATGACTACACTGGTCCTCCTGGGACATTAAAAGGACCAAAGCTGACCCCTGGAATGGTGGGTATGTATGTACAGCCTCAATGCTACTTACTTTTTTAAAGAACTGGACAGGATAGGAAGGCATAGAAGTACCAATTTATATCAGTGAAAGAAGTATCTAAAGCAATGAGCTATTAATTAATTAATTAAACTATTAAAAGAAGCACATTCTTTAACAGAATATTCTAAAGCCAAAAAGAATATCCTTTTAGCTACTGAAAATCAAAGCAATGAAAACATTCGATGACTACTATCTTCTTAGTACTGCCTGAAATGCCTTTCCCCAAGACCAATTTTTTTTTATTAATAACAACATTTAAGAACTTTACCATTCACATCTAAGTCTGTATATTATTTATTTTTGACATTTTCCCAATGAAATGAAATCACTAAATTACATTGGGGTTTACCATCAAGTTTGCTTCAAAACAGAAAAATATTTAACAATCTTTAGAATTAACATTTTTAACTAAAGTATCTATTCTTTTTTTGTCAAGATAGATCAAAAACCATTTGTTAAATGACTACCATGTGCCAAGAACTCTGCAGAATGCTAGTAAAAGATGAATGTTTTTCATTTAAGTATTTCACATATACCTTGCAAAATAATATTCTAAGAACATTTTTAAAAATTATGGCCTATGATTACGGTTAGAAATACCAAAATAAGATTTCAGAAAATTTTTTAAAGTTACAAATGATGATTATGATTGAAAAACAGATTCCTATATTCTCCAAACTTACCTTTTTCTTTTCCTTGACATCATATAAAGCCAAACTTGCAAAAATGGGTTCAATTTCAATTTCAAATCTAAATAAAAAAATAACATGGTAAATTCCCCAGAAGAAGAAAATATTAAAATTTAACTGATGCATTTTTCGTACATATGACAAATCACTTCTGAAAACACCTAGCTATATCAAGAGCTTTAGAGGGGTACACGATTACTGTCTTCAAATATCTGATGGGCTATGAAATGGAATAGCATTAGAAATGTCATTCAGAACTAGGAGCAATGGGTGGACACTGCACAAAAGAAGATCTGAGTTTGATGTAAGGAGAATTTCCCAACAACCCCTGAAGTGGGATGACCAGGCTATCTCAGGAGCAGTGAGCTCCCTGTCCAAGCCAAGGCTTAACAGTCACTTCTCTGGGATGCTGGTAGAGGAATCCTGGTCAGGTGAGCTCTGGGCCACATGGACTTCCGGGACAAAGAAAATCATTTCCATTACACCAAAGAATTTCCTCTTTTCCTTGGCTCCTCATCAAGAAACATGGGACAAACTACTAAAGTGTCTGCAGTTCCAATCAGATAAGATGCCAACAAATTCTGATTCTTTCCTCCAGATAAGCATCTGACGGGAGCTGCTACCAATGGTGCCTTACCTATGAAAAGAGCTAGGAGCAGGAGGAGACAGCCTGGCCCAGTGGGGAGGAGCTTTGGCCTAGCCGCACAACTCTCTAAGAGCCTCCACTTTGCACGTTGCTAATCTGCATTATTAATGTCATCTCTACACAGAGAACTGCCCCGTGCCACTGAGATCTTAGGTCAGATACAAAATAACACTCATAATAAAAACAAGTAAGCAAACAGTCAAAATCTTTCATTGCAACCTGGTGTTAAAGGTGGTTCTTTGCCATCCCCAACGGGAGCAGACAGAGCTGAAGCTTCCAAGGCCCCTGCCCCAAGAGGCGCATGTCCCCTTCTCATGGCTGCAGGTGCTGGTGCCCTCGAGGAGGGGAGGCTCACAGAGAGCAGCTTCTGTGGATCCCACCACGAAGAGCTGCCATTTCTAGCACGTTATGTCATGGTGAGTGCCACATGGAAGTCTCAGAAGCCTGGGAGGGAGGGCCTACAATCCTCATTTTCAAAATGACAAAAAATGAGGCAGTCAGAAGAGATGGACCCAGGCCAGGCCGTGCTGGAGGTGGCGCCCCATTAAGGAATTCAAAACAATTCCTCCTCTACCTCCAATGAGCCGGAAAGGCTAACATGGGGGAGAAGGACTTTATGATGGTCTAAAGATGCATCAGACAAAGTTCAAAGAGGGTCATCGCTTAATCAATGAATATTATTCACTGAAGTCTATGCTTTAGTCTTATGCACTGCTAAGTCCTAGGGATAAAAGGCTCAAAACATGGTCCCTGACCTCAAGGAACATAGAACCTAATGGGGTAGGCACCATGCAAACATGAATAAGAAATAACGAATCAAGGGAAGGCCCTGGAATCGAGAGGGTTGAGGCCGGCATCCAGGAAAAGATGGGGTTTGGGGCAGTTCACGTGCAGATCATCTGTAGATAGAGAACTTCTGGCTACAGCAGCTCGAGGCTACGGAGGGACCGTGCACTCACACTAATAAAGGAAGGGCTGCACAAGGAGGGAAGTTTATCTCCAGGCCTAGAAGCCTGATACCAAGCTTACTGGTTAATTAAAAACCAATGACATCAAATGAAAAAAGCCACCCAGCACTTCCCCTTAACCTGAATGGCAAGGTGCTCCCTGCCTTCCTCCCAAAGCACAGCGACCTGAATGCCTCCTTCAGACACTCTGGGGCTGAGTGTCCCTGGCCAGGTCCCTTGAGCTCACAGGCTTAGCATCTTCAACTGTAAAATGGGGGCACTGACAGTACCTGCCTCCTGGGCTGTTTTGAGGTGACATCTGTGAAGCCCTGAGCAAAGATCCTGGCACACTGCCGGCAGCCAGCGCTGCTTGGATGCTTAAGCCCTCTCCCCTCCCCATAACACATCCCCCACATACTCGGTAGAGCACTGACTTACAAGGATAAATATTAGCGAAATTAAATCTGGACAACTGCAGATTGATTTTTTCTGAGACAAAGGTGATTTCCAGTCTAGATATTTCATCAAGAAAGGGAATTCCCAGTGTGGAAGTACCTTCCATCAGTGCTACAGGGGGACTTCTTGGAACTTCTGTCTTGGAGCAGACAGGGGCCCCCAAGGTCCTTCAGTATCACAAGCATGGTTTAACTCGCAAGTTCAGCCCTTAGTCCGAGTGTTCTATGTGGCTGGGTGCCCGGTCTTCACGGACCATGGGCTTGGAGCAGAGGTCCCACAGACCCAGCCTCCTCTGCAGACCCTACCGCACTCTGGCTGTACCCCCTATCCGACCCCACCAACCACATGCTCAGCGACCACTGACTGGTGTTGCTTCTGGTCACAGGCCCCTGGGACAGGGAGCCTGCTGAAGTGAACCTTCCTTCTTGGAATCACAGTGTTCAAGGCATGAAATAAAATACATGGAGACCAATTACACAGAAACACTGTTATCCAAAGAGTGCAAGAAACAAGTCCCCAGACCCCAATGAAGAGCCCCAGATGGGAGGGGTCCATGGAAGGGAGGGGTCGGTGGAGGGGAGGGGGTCGATGGAGGGGAGAGATCTGTGGAGGGAAGGGGGTCTGTGGAGGGGTGGGGGGGTCTGTGGAGAGGAGAGATCTGTGGAGGGGAGGGGTCTGTGGTGAAGGCATAGCCACTGGCAGGAGCTACTACCCTGAAATAACACTGACCAGCAACTATAGAAAGCTTTAAGGTTTGAGAAGGGTTTTGTGAATGGCCTTGGATCTGAGCCTCACAACCCCTCTAGCAGCTTAGGTGCCTTTGCTGTCCCCACTTTACAGACAAAGAAACTGAAGCAAATAGCAGATAAGTGGCTGTTCAGGGTCACATGACTAATAAGTAGTGGAGGAGGATCTGAACTCAGGTCTTCCTGGCTCCAGGCCCAGCACTCTGTGCACTGCTCCGCCTTGCAGCCTAAATAACCATCACTACAGCAAGTCTTTGAACACAGTCTGTTACAAGAACAATCTGGTGTGGATGAACCCCAAGCCTCATGTAGCTGAGGTTAACACAATACTCAAATCAACAGAACACAGACTCCAGAGGCTGAAGACCAGAGGGATGCCTGTGCACCTTCCTCTACTCTGCCCGTCTGCGGGACGTCACTTGTCCCCACTCCCTCCATGGCAGGCTAGCAAATATTGGTAACCAAGAAGAAAGCCCAGGGAAAAGGACAATTTGGCCTTTCCTCCAGGAAAGGGTCAGAGGGCCAACAGCAGAGGTCACACTCTACACGGCAGGGGCTTGGAGTAAAGACCCAAGTTCAAATTCTGCCTCCTACCCCTGCTGGCTGTGGGACCTTGTCGCTCATCTCATCTGCCCAGTGATGGGGTTGGACTGGAGGACCCTAAAGCTTCCTTCCAGCTTGGAAACTAGTATTCTGTGATTTATAACACAAAGACAACTCCCCCCTGGTTGATGTGAGGATCAGATGACATGAGGAAGGCATTTTGCAAACTTTAAAAACATAGCACTGTTTAAACATGACCTATCATCATCATCATCCTCATCACTACACTCTTACAGCCCAAATGAGTATCATTAACTATACCATGCTAGATTTGCAAAGGATGCCTGGATGTAACTAAAGGCAAAAGCATTATTGTTAAGAATGTAATTTTCTACAAATGACTATAAAAATAATATCTGATGTTTTCTGAATTTAAATTGTATCCACGTTCTCTGTCACCTTGCCCCTTTATGAAACATATAATGGATGAGGCTGTATCTCCAACACGGTTAGGCCAAACTGGAACAAGGGCTAGCCTCACTGGGGATAAAGAAGTTGGACATGGCAGGCAGGAACTTTATTCCTCTAATGGAGCAACAGTAGAATGTTGGTCTGTGTTACTAGAGAAGAGTTCTAGGCAAGGACCCAGGCGCAGGGAACCCGATGTTCTAAAGCTCCAGCTCATTAAACCTGTCTAACAGGTTCCCAGTGAAACATCACTCGATATCTTAAGTGTTTGCTCTTAAAGGAACACAGCTGAGCTTTCCAAGGGGGTCCCCAAGATCTGAAAGCTTGTTTAACACTCTTAACTATTACATCTTCCTTCTTTTTTCTCAAATATTCTTTCTTTAAAGAAATAAATGACAGGATAATTTCTGATCTGCTACAATCCTAAGGTTTATTAACTTGCTCCTCTGTGGACAAAGGTGAAATCATATTCTATAGGCAAAGAAAAATTCCCTATAAAATTCTGAAGAGGCAGCTTTAAAAACTATGTCTTACTATGAGGAACAGAGACTTCCACCTTAAACCTTCAAAAATAATTTACAATAACTTGCCACATGGAACGGATACTAGCACCTAAACGGAGACCTTGGAATGGAAATGGAGAGCTTGGATTGGACCTTCACATGGAAAAGCAAAGGGGGTAGACAAGGTAGGAGGGATGAGGTATATGCCATCTTCATGCAAAGTCACTTGGAAAATAAACTCAAACAGGAAAAGAGCTAAATACTTACTTGAGGGACAAGCATTTTACAAGGAGTCTTTGACCAAAATGTTCTTTGGGTATTTCAGGAATGCTGAGTCGTTCTATGGGTTCTTCCTACAAATTGAGGAACAAAATTAAAATGAACATGCTTTTCAAAGTTTTGCCAGGCAAGCCTACATTTTGAAAAGTCATCCTAGCACAAGTCAGACATTATGCTATACTCATCTTCAGGGAAAGCTAAAAAGATGTTGCTATTTCTAAATAATGAGCAGCAAAGAGGTTCTGAGCACAGTTCAAAATCACTAAAATACCAAGTCTCGGCTTAAGCCTAAGTAATGGCATGAGAAATTCATTCACTTCCAGCAATATAACTTTGAAAGTTAAGCAACTGGGGCAAGCTAAACTCCTTTTTGTCCCACAAAGTTTAAAAACTCTACTAATGTTCCAAGAGATTCTAATGCAATCAACTCAACAAACAAGAACTCTCTGAGTACTCCCTACATGTGTGCAGAACATTATTCTGGGGAAAAGCAAGGATGGAGGCTTCCACTCCAGTAGAAGAGACCAGACAGCGGCCCAAGTGGCCAGAACAGGGAATGGATGCTGAGAAGCAAAGAAGAAGACCACCCGCCAGCACAAGGCATGGGAGGGTTGGCCTCGCTGGTCGCCATCATCCGTGGACTCAGTGTACCTCATCTGGCACTGGGTGCAGCGCGAAAAGCTCCTTGTGGCGGTTGGACTTCCTCTGATCATCATTCTGATGGTCCGTGTCCTCGTTGGGGGTCCGGTCAAGCAGGCTGGGGAGCAGGGCGTCAGGCAGAGAATTCTTCAGGTCAAAGATGCTGCAGGCCCAGCTGCCCCTCGGCGTGTCATCGATGGACATGGAACGTCTTTTAAGGTCATCCTGGGATGGGGAATGGCAGGCATGCAAAACTAATGAGCAAGATGTACTTTTTTTAGGCTCAAGTTACAAAGAGCTTTTCTGGTCAAATGTAAAGACTATTACTTGTTCATCTTGGTAGCTGTTCCCATCCGGGGCTTCATCAGATTCGAAGATCTGTCTGGGCAAACCCTTCTGCCTTTCCTTCTGCTTGTCTAATGTATTAGGGTTAAAGCCGGTTCCCAGTTTGTGATACCTATTCAAAAAATACCAAATATTTAAGTCTACTTTACTTTTGTCAAACTCTCAATTCATCAGTGTCATTACTCAAATATTTCTCTGCAATATTTTTTACCATTTTAAAAATAATATGGAAATGATAAATGTATGCAGTAAACAAATGACCATCCACCCAAGGTGCCATAACATTTAACATTCATTTAATAATAATCTGTCTTCTAGGCCCATTTCCTGGTACTCTCAGAAATGTGGGAGACAGTAAGTCAGTCAACAAACATTGATTAAGAACCTACTGTGTGTCAGGCACTGGACAAGGCACTGGGGACACAAGAAAAGAGGCAAAAGAGAGTGTCTGTCCTTAAGGGGCTTACAGTCTGACAAGGGACACAGCGCACACACAGATGAATACTGTGCAAATCACACAAAAGACCAACAAGGAACCCTCAACAGAGGGGACTAAATGAGGCTGGGACTTAAAGGAAGGCAGGACTCAGAGCAGGAGGTCTCCCTGTGGCATTCCAGCCACAGGAGACAGAGCTGAGAGGGAGGCTATTGTTCCTGGTGGAGCCTGGTGGGCCATGGTCACTGGATTCAAGGGGCATGGGCAGATGGACATCCAGGAGGCCTGAAAGGTAGGAGGGCCCTCGGTAGGAAGAGCTTTGAACGGCAAATCTGATCCTGGAGGTAAAAGAGAGCCACCCCAGCGTACTATCCTGTGTGTCTGTGTGTGTGTCTGTGTGTGTGTGTGCATGTGTGTCTGTGTCTGTATTACTGTGTGTGTGTCTGTGTGCTGGAATGGACCTGTACTTTAGGAAAATCACATTATTGGCTGAATGGAGGATGGACTGGAATTGGAAGAGATCTGAGGCAGGCAGATGCTCCAGCACCTACTGCAGAGTCCATGTGTGAGGTGATGAGGGTGGGGGCTGTCTCACAGGAAAGAAGGGAGAGTCCTGGAGAGATGCTGCAAAGGTGAAATCAACAGGCTTTTTAACAACAGCTTGGATGTGGAGGGTGTGGGATAACGAGGAGCCTGGGATGACCTGTAGGTTAGGAGGGTGGTGGTGCCACTACAGTAATAGGGAAGGGATGGGAGAGGGGACATTTGAGGGTTCTGTTTTGGACATGTTGAGTTTAAGATGTGTACAGGACATATGGTTAGAAATGTTTTAAAGGCAGCTGGAGGTGGGAGCTGGACATCAACAGAGAGGCTGGGCAGGATGGTTAGACTTGAAAATCATTGGTACAGAGATGCTCACTAAATCCATGGGAGCTGATGACAGCACCTAGTGTAATATAGAGGGAGAAGAGAAGAGGGGACAGAGCTCTGAGGCTCATGGTTAGAAGGTGTGAACTGGCGGAGTACCCAGTAAAGGAGGCTGAGAAGGAATGATCAGAAAAGTAGGAGGACAATGAGGAGAACATGGTGTCCTGAAGACAGAGAGAAGAGAGTATCAAGGAAGAGAGAGTAACCCACAGAGGCAGAGGCTGCAGGGAGCTCCAAGAGGATGAGCGGGGAGAAAAGGCCCCTGGATTTGGCAACTAGAAAATCTTTGCAAATTCTAGTTTTACTCAATCAGGGTATTCACTCCAGTCAGCTGGTGACCCAAGAAACTGGGGAATGGAAAAGAATGATGGACCAGCTGAGATTAGATGAAGAGGACATCCTCATGATACAGCTGGTGTGAGGAAGACCATTTTAACCAAAGTATTTGGCAATGATTAGTTGAAAAATAGAAGAAAGACTGAGAGGCCAAGACAAAAAAATGAAAAAAAAAAATCTGTGTGAAAACCAACCCTGCTTCTATAGGAATCTGAGATTTAAACCCAGAGTAACTGAGACAGCAAAGAAAAGCTTCATTTCAGAAATTAAGGAAGTAATATACATACCAAATGTTGCTTGTGTGCAAGATGATCTTAGAAAACTTTAAAAAAAAAGCCAGTTAATACCACCCCACCTCTGTTACAATCAAGATGTTTAGGGTTTCACCTATGCCAGGTCAGACTCTTCTATCTGGACTCTCCATGCCCAGGTCTCCTCAGAATCACTCATGGACAGTCACTCTTCATACATGTGATCCGATCCCTCATCAATTCCGGCGGAAGCAATGACATAACGGATTCAAGTCTTCATAAAGTGCCTGCTGCCAGACACTCCTGGACCAGCATGAGGGCCATACCTGAAAGGAATCTCTTGCCTCCTGTCTCCTTTCTAAGGCCTTCCAAACAGCAGCAAGCAATGCTCGAGTCCTGGCAGGGACACAGCGTGGGGGCAGCACACTTTGTATCTCGAAGCTCTGCCAGAAAGACACTACTACGAAGGCCGTTCTTAGAGTTATAGTTTATGAGCAGAGGGTTTAATTCCATCATGAACATTTAACTGTGCTGCAAATTGGGAAGTTTTGCTCCTATACCACTTTGATAAATCGGAAAACTGTTGAACTTCCTTCCCCAAAGTGCCTTTTACATTTCTAAGAGAACTCCGGCCTGCCCGGGCTGCTCAGGGAACGCTGGAATGAACAAAAGACTTTCCTCACAACTGCCCTTGAAAGCCGGGATTAGAGGAGTTATTATCTGCATGGAACCCCAGAAGGCCTGAAGTCCGGAGAGCAAAGAAGTAACCTAGGTGATATCACCATGAGGGGACACTGGAAAAATCTGCCTGTCAGATCTACGGAGAAGGGAAGAATTTAAAGTCAAACAAGAGATAGAAGGTGAAATGGACAACTTTGATTACGTTAAATGAAAAAGGTTTTCCACAAAACCAATGCAGCCAAAATTAGAAGGAAAGCAGGAAACTAAAGGAAAAAACTTTATGGCAAGTTTCTTTCATAAAGGCCTCATTTCTCAAAAATACAGGGAACTGAAACAAATTTATAAAAATAAGAGTTATTTCCACACTGACAAATGATCAAAGGCTATGAATAGGCAATTTACAGAAGAAGAAATCAAACAGTCACATAAAAAGGCTCTAAGTCACTACTGATCAGAGAAATGCAAATTAAAACAACTCTAAGGTATTACTTCACACCCATTGGATTGGCTAATATGACAGAAAAGGAAAATGACAAATGTGGGAGGATATAAGAAAACTGGCATACTAATACACTTAGTGGAGTTGTGACTGGGTCCAATCATTCTGGAGAATAATTTGGAACTCTGCCCCAAGGGTTGTAAGACTGTGCATGCCCTTTGACCCAGCGATACCACTACTAGGTCTATATCCCAAAGACATCCAAGAAAAGGGAAAAGGACGTATATGTACAAAAATATTTCTAGCAGCTCCCTTTGTGGTGACTAAGAATTGGAAATTGAGGAGAGACCCATCAACTGGGGAATGAATGAATAAACTACGGTACGTGATTGTGATAGAATTGTGTTCGTCCTTTGTTGCCGAAGAAGACCATGCCATCAGAGAAATGATGATATGACTTGCACTTGATTTTGTTTTGAGTGAGGGAGGGCTGTGCCGGTCACTAGCCTCACTTCTCCTCCTCGTGATAGAATACTATTGTGTTGTAAGAAATGACAAGCAGGACAACCTGGAAAGACTCACATGAACTGATGCAAAGTGACATGAGTAGATCTGAAAGATTACTGGGCATAGTAAGAACAATGTTGTACAATGATCAACTGTGAAAGACTTGGCTACTCCAATCAAGGCAATGATCCAAGACAATTCCAAAGACTCATAATAAAAATGCTATCCAACTCCAGACAGAAAACTGATGAACTCAGTGCAAACTGAAGCAATTGTTTTCTCTTTATTTTTCTTCACTTTTTTTCATAACACGGCTAATGTGGAAATATGTTTTGCATGACTTCACATGTATAATGGATATCATATTTCTCACTTTCTCAGCGGGTGGGGGAGTGAATACAGGGAAGAAAATCTGGAACTGAAAATAATTTTTTTTATCTTCCATTCAAAAGAAATGCCTCTTTTTGTTTCCTCTATTTAAAAAAAATAATTTTTTCCATCAGTCGGATGGAAGGCACTAGTGCAATAAACACTGTTCCTGGTGAGAAATCAGACATGAATACACTGAAATCACAGACCAGCATCAAGGTGCGGCCAGTCTCACAGCTTTTAACTCTTCATTGAAAGACTTCTTTTTAAGTTTTATTGAGGGTTTTCCTACTTCTGACCACTTTTGCTTTGCAGTGACTGCTTCATGGCACCAGAGGGCCCCCCTCAAGAAGTCCAGTTAGTGAGAACATACCGTTGTCTTTTTTAGCACCTGCCTTTCCATCTGCTCCAGCAAGAGAAGAGAGATAAGGTTCACTGACACCACTTAAGGTCAAGCCTGATCACTGCTTTGATCAGACTTCAAATATTTGTCAAAGTTTTTGACCATTACATTGTTGTGGTGGCTATATAAGACTGTTCCAACTGCTTTTTTCACTCTATCATTTCAAGTAACTCTTATTACCAAGATTTCCTGAATTGTTCATATTTGCTATTTCTTATATCAGAATAATAATATTCCCCAAACAAAAAGCAATCCAATTCCTATGTGAGTAGAGAGAAGATGTTGGATGCTAGATGTTGAAGATTTATTAACTGATTGAACTGGATATATAGACCTTGGCATCATCAGCACAAAGATGGTTATTAAATCCACAGAGGTTGCCCTAGTCGCTAGAGAAAGAGTGCAGAGAAAGGGGAGGAGGACCTCGGATAGAGCCTTGGGGAACAGCCACAATGAGGGGGAGCACAACATGGAGGAAGATGCAGGCCAAGAGAATGAGATGGAAGCATTGGAATCAAGAGTACAGCATCA
Source organism: Potorous gilbertii (assembly GCA_028658325.1). Lineage (NCBI taxonomy): Eukaryota > Metazoa > Chordata > Mammalia > Diprotodontia > Potoroidae > Potorous > Potorous gilbertii. The sequence continues at coordinate 682,446,175 of CM053770.1, forward strand.
CATAAGCCCTGGGGAACTAGCCAAGGACAATGTTGATTTAGAATACAAATTATGAAGGCCTGAGGACTTCAGTGGAAGATTATGAAGAGGACTGAATTATAACGTGATAAAATTCAGGGGAGGTAAAAACCAGTCAAACAAAGCATCAAGAAGCCATAGTCACACCAGGATGACAATGGGAACAACAAAGGTGGAAAATGGAAAAAATCTGTCAAGGTTTTTAAGACAGTGATGCAGTATACCTGGGCTCCACAGCCAGTTACAGATGTGCTGAATGACAAGTGGAAATGTTCCTAAAGAAATTAAAGACGGGAAGAGTAAATAAACTAGATCATGTAGACAGAGAGATGCCTGAGCTTCAGGCAGAGCTGTCTGAGGACAGCCACTGGATTCTATGCAAGTCCAGTTTTAGATACTCTCCAGCTGTGTGACTGCAGGCAAGTACTTTAACCTCTTTTTGCTCAATTTCCTCAACTGCAAAACAGGAATATTAATGGGAGCTACCTCTCAGGACTGTTGTTAGGTCAAATGAGATAATATTTGTAAAGCACTTAGCACAGTGTTAGGCATGTAGGAGACAATAAATGCTTTCTCTCTCCTCTGTTTGGGAGAAATTATCATGGTATGAAGAAATGGGAATATCAACAGTTTGGGAAATATTTCAGGCCTTATTGTTACCTCCAAGATGAATGAGATATTATCAACAACTACCTACTTTCCTGGTGCTACAAAATTAATGTAAAATGAATTAAAATAATGTCTTGAAGGAGCAACGAGAAGGAGCAGGAAGGCTTCCACAAACTACACACCACAACAGACCACAACTTTTTGGGGCAGAAAAGACTGAACAAGGTATAGAGAACATGAGATTTTGCAAACCAACAGATGGATGGATGGACAAATGAGCATGTGTTAAAGCAGTTAGCAGGTGACAAGTTCTACACTAAGCATGGGTGTAGGTCCAGACATTCCCTGCCCTCAAGAAGCCCACCTTTAAACAGGGGGGAACACCACCAAAGAAAGGGCTGGCAGTCAAGGAAACATGCGGGATGGAAGGATGGGAGGTGGGACCTGCCCCTCCTTGAGAGACTCCCTGTAGGAAGTGAGGTCTCAGAGAGATTCTGTTTGCACAGGACATCGAGTCGATTGTATCAAACCCAGGAACGCTGTGGGCTCTCTTTCTTAAGAAGACCCACCCACATTAAGGTGAGTGGGATCTAACCAACCACGCAAGAAAAATGACCATTATCCATGCTTTGGCATGCATGCGGATGGGCAACTCAAAGCCTTATCCATCAGTGTACATACAGTAGACAACATGGTCAATATACACAGAGTTGAATCCAGAACAGAACTAGAGGAAGAAAATGGAGTCGAGTCTTTGGGAACCTGAACAGGCTTTTAACGGCCCCAATCATTTCCCTCAAACAAAAACCTGTCTTTTTTTAACGTGACTTTTTCTGGTGGGACTGTGTGGCTGCAGGTCATGGAGCACTACAGCCTCAGGGTCACCCAAAGGACAAGGGAGAGGTACATGGTGGCTATGAGCAGAAACACTGTGTTAGCAACCAAATATTTTGCTGAAAGGTAAAGAAAGTCATCAAAGAAATCTATCATTGGGAAAAAAAGGTAGGACTTACAGCAAGGGCAAGGGACAAACAATGAACAGTCTGTGTGCTCCGCTGGTAGAACGTCAAGATCTAAGAATCTAAGTCCTAAGGCAGATTCATGAGAAGACCTAGGTGCCAGTTACATGGGTCAAGAAGGTATGGTTGGGCTACAGTCTGCACTTTGGAGGCAGGACCCACACTGAAAAGGATATTGGTAAGAACCCTGGGGTGCATCATGGTGCAAAAGGCTAATTGGTAACTAATAACACCATCTACAATACAGGTTAAAAAATGCATTGTTTAATTAGATGCTAGAGTTCCAAGATCTTAGTTTATGTAACCACCTTTACACTCATTTTTAATTACCGCTCTAAAGACATCAGTGTTGTGTGGTTTAAAAATAATGACACTAAATAGTAAGAGGAAGATCGTGTTGGAAGTGAAAGGTCCGAGAGTACAGACTCAAGTTCAGCCCACACCACACAGAATAAAGTAGATTTCATTTAGGCACACTGTCTTTTGAAGAGGCTTTCTAGCAGGACTCCAACTGTAAATATATACAAATTATTAATGCTGGGTCTAAACACGCACACCTATCACACACACATAACTGCACTTCTGATTTACACATACACACACACACACAGACACACACACACACACACACACACACACACAAACACCCCCTTCTGCTCAACAGCTAAGAGACAGCATTCCACATGTTTGTCAAAGATGCAAGTTAATAAAAGTAGCTCTCCTTTGCCAAGGCCTACCTTGTATTCAGTCACTGAAAAAGCATGGTGCCAATATCCCCCAAGGAGTTCCTGGGACCCCATGAAACTTCGTGAATTGTGACAACCAGCCCAAGGGCAGGACAGTAACCAAAACGGCCCTTTTCGGGACACAACCCCCAACATCGTCAGGCCAGTTACTGTCAGTGACTTCATTCTCTTATGTGGATTCTAGCAGCCTTTACTAAGAGCTTCCATGGTACCTCATGGAATTACAATCAGGAGTCCTGCCATGGTGGGTGGAGCAAAGGGACAAAGACATTTTCTTTCCTTTCTCCCCAACCCTGGTGATAAGAGGGAATTCTATCAGTGGCGAAGGGAAGCAAACTGGGGAAGTGACCATGATGTAGCAAAAAGGACTCACCAAGGAAACATTTGTTAAAATGTTCCCTTTCTTCCTCTCTTGTTTTTTGTCAGTTTTCCAAATCTTAAGGTTTTTAGTCACTGAGCCTGAGCTACAGAAACAGCGACTGCAGGCAGACACAGAGTGACAGGGACTTACTTTCTGTTCACGATGGCCCAGTCTTCAGTGTAGCTCCTTACGCAGTCTCTAACATGTGGATCCATTTCACTGTTTAAGAAAAGAATTCATTAGCGTTGCTGCCAGGAGGAAAAGTACTTAGATATGAGGTTCCTTCACCTTTTCCATGTGTTAGGGCAACCTCAGCCCACTCTACCTATTTGCAGGCTGGTGAAACCGAGAGAACTCTTGTTTGAATCATGTTTTTAAATATATAAACAAAGGTTTACAAAGCAAACAAATCATACTGAAATAATTATCAAAATATTTTTAAAAAATCAAGTTCACAGATGCCATGTTAGGAGCCCCTGCTTTGTGGGACAAAAAAAAATCTCTTAATGACACGATGAAAGGGGCTGGGTCCCAGTTCCTAGAATCCAGTTCAGGTCACCTGAAGATGTCCTTACCTCTCTTCAGGTACAGCTGACACAAGGGTTCGACAGTCCCTGGGATTGTAAACAACTTCAATGTCATCTGGGGGAAATTCAAGCAAATCCCTTAAAGGCCCAGACTCCACAGCTAGGGGATGAGTGATTAAATAATCTTCCAAATCCACTGGGTCCACAGCTTCGGTAAGGGGAACCTTAATAAAAAAAAAAAAAGTCATTGAAGACTTTTGAATGCAAATGATAATTAAACTACTCTTTCTTCTGGATCTTAACAGATTCTTGAGCAGATCCCAGGGCTGATCCCCCAACTCCTGCCCATGAAGGAGGTGTTTCATCCTGCTGGCAGACCACCTCCTCGATAACTCCTGCTGACTCCAAGTTGTCCATCACAGAACCTAAGCAGTACAAGGGCCTTCAGAGTCCAGCCCATGCTTGAACCCTCCCAGTCTAGAGGTCCCCTCTGCCAGAGACACTCAGTGGGGTCCCTCTTCATACCCATCCCTGAAATCACAGGCTTTGATTCAGCGGAGGACTTCTGCGTTAACGAAAAACCATGGCACTCAGTCCAAGATCAAAGATCAAATGGACACCTGAGAACCCTCTCAGCTCCCTCTAAGTCAAACTGGCCACGTTCAGTGGCACTGACAGGAGGTGGACCGAGAGCCCTTTGGCATCCCCAATGCAGAGTGATAGGACTCTGTGACTGCTAGAGACCTACTTCCAACTTGACATCAATCCATTACGACCTATTAAGGACTTGCATAAGCCCACAGCTGATGGTCCACAGCCCAAAGAACAGTCTCCCAGTTGCCATTTCTTCATCATATTTCTTTCTTTTTGCCTTGCTGCCCTCTACCCTAAGTGGTTCATTCTAAGCCTCCTCCCCTTGTGGGTGGTAAGACAGGCCTCAAGAAAATGCCTAATGCTTCCTGTATCACAGCTCTGTTCTGTCTCATTCTGTTAAACCCAAGCACAGAACACTACATTTATCTCTGTTATAATTGGTTAGATTCTACCCATTCTTCTAAGATGTCAACCTTCTGGAATGTTGACCCTCCTGGTGTTATCTGTCCCTCCCAGTTTGGTGCATTCGGAGATTGGAAAAGCAGACTTTCTACTGCTTCACCTAAGGCACCCACCACAATGGGGAACAGTAAGGACCAAGGGCAGAAGTGCCAGGGGACCTTCTGAATCCTCCTCATTATTAAGGCTCTATCTATCTCATCCAAAAGGCCGGTGGTAAACACTGTCAAATGCTTTTAATTAACCTTAATGACTACATTACTCCTTAATTTAACTGCAATTGTTATGTATTTGTAAAGAAAACATGGTATAAAACAGAGTACTAAAATGGGGGCCAAGAGGCCAGTTCAAGTACAAAGAACTTGGGTAAAGGTGCAATGACTCCAACACCAAGTGATGCATTAGGACTTCTCTTCCAAGTCACCTGAGAGCCTCTATCTGGTCCTTGCCGGAAGGCACACTCAGACCCAATCCTGACTGTACAGAGAGCCTTCTGGGACTTGGATATCAAGCTTCTATTGCAAACACAGATACTTCCTTAGAAGATAATACAAAGTCATGTTCTTCTCCAAGGTGAAAGGGACCCAGGAGGCCAGAACAGTCTCTCTAACATTCTGGACAAGTGGGGATTATTTTCCAATTATAAATGCTCTTATAATTTTAACTTTTCAATTTTAAATAATCAATATTGTACCTTCTATGATGTTCTCCATGCCTTGTTTGGAGAACACTCCCTCCAACCATACTCATAAAGGACATTTCCTTCCTCACTCCTCGAATTTATGATGACCACTGATCTATGTAAATCGTGTGTTTTGGTACACGGTATAAGGTGTAGGTCTACTTACTGCCCAGGTCCTCTCTAGTTTTCCCAGCGATCTCTGTCACCACAGCCTTTCAGTTCATCAAGCTCCATATCACAATGTTTGCTTCTGAATCCTCTAACCCACTGATAAACTTTATTATTTTTAGCCAGTACCGAACGGTTCTGATTCGGACTGCTCTGTAGTATAGCTGGAAATTAGCCTCCCTTCCTTCCTACTTTCTGAGGATCTTGACTTTTGTTTCTCCAGATGAACTGTCATTTTTTAGCTATTCAAAGTTATCCTTTATCAGTCTGTTTGGTGTGGCAATAAGTAAATTAAATTAGGTAGCATTGTCATTCAGTGTATTAGCACAGCCCAACCATACACAATCCCTCCCCATTCATTTAAGTCTATCTGTCTTTATGTAAGTGACCTGTAACTGCATTCACAGAATTCTTGGGTAGAGTTCCTAATATTTTTACATTCTATAATTATTTTCAATGAAATTTCTATCTTTTCCTATTGAGTTTTGTTGGTAATATATAAAAAGACATAATTAATTTGAGCTTGTTTTATATCTTGCTACTTTTCTCAAGTTCAATTAATTTTTAAATAACTTTGTAGAGTTCTCCAATGGAACATCAGCAGAAGGCAACAATTCTATTTCTTTTTTCTCTGTGGTTATTCCTTTGGCATCTTTTTCTTGTCTCACGGCTAGAGTGAACATTTGTAGCACTGTGTCAAGCTACAGTGGTAATAGCAATAGCACTTAGTAAGTGCTTAATACAGGTTTACTGATTGACTGATAATGGCCATGTTTACTTTTCCTTTGATTTTAATAAAAAGGCCTCTAATTTGTCTTCCTTAGATATAATATATGCTCTCTTTCTCCCCCCGCAAAGATAAAATACTACTTACCATGTTAAGAAAAGGTCTATTTAATCCTATGCTTTTTGGTGTTTTTATCAGAAATAGATATTGAATTCGGCCAAATTATTTTCTACATCTATTGAAATAATTATGTGTTTTTGTCATATGTATAGTTTTCTTAATATTGGCTCAATCTAGAAATTCTACCTGCTAATAGTACAAAATCTTTCTGATACATTACTGTAGTCATTTGCTAACATATTGTTTACAATTTTTGCAGATTTATTATAACAGATTTTTTTCTGCAATTCTCTCCTGATTTTGTCTCTCCTGATATAATGAATCTGGGAGGACCCCCTCTTTTCCTGTTTTTTGCAAACAGATTATATAAAACTGCAATTAACTGCTCTTTTCAAGTTTCATAAAGCTCATTTGTAAATTCATTTGATTCTGAGATCTTTTTTATTTGGGAGTTCATTTGTTATTCCTTGATCAATTTCCTCTTCTGAAATCGGGTTATTTAAATTATGTATTCCTTGTTCTAGTAATTGCATATTTTGTATTTTTCAGTATTTCATCCATTTCCTTGAAATTACCAATTCTGCTCTCATGTAATTGGGCAAAAGTGTTCCTAAGAGTTTCCTTCATTTCTTCTCCATGTGTTGTGATTTCTCCTTTTTCATTTTTTTACTGGCAAGCGCAAACTAGTTAATAGCTTATCAACTTTTTTTTTTAAAGCATCTGATTGTACTTAACAATTCAAGATTCCATCTGGTACCATTGTCTCTTTCAAGTCTCATCCTTCATATGTGGGTGTGTGTGTATGTGCACATATGTGTGTGTATACACATACATACATACACATATATGTGTATATTCCTCACAGCCACTACAGTGGTTTCCCTGAAGCACAGATATAATGGTGACAACAGGAACCAGCATTATAGAGCACCTACTATAGAGCCAGGTACTGTTTATAAATATCATCTCATCTGATTCTCATAACAGTCCTGGGAGGTGGGTGCTATGACTAGCCTCATTTCACAGAGGAAGACACAGAAAAGTAGAGGTCAAGTGACTTATCCAAGGATACCCAGAAAGTAAGTGTCTAAGGCCAGATGTGACCTTCCTGGCCCAGTGCTCAGTTGCCCAGGCACCTGTGTTTAGCCAGGTCACTCTCCTATTTGCTAGAAGCATCCACTGCTCCTTACTGCCTGGCCTTCAGGATCAAAGACCAAGGGCTTTGTTTGACTTGTAAAAATCTTCAGGGTGTGGCCCCAACCCTTCATTCTCCTTCCTGTCCTGGTGGTCCTTGCCAGGCCTTGCAGCCTGAGGATACCACCATCCTACTCTCCAGGCCCTCAGACTGACCACCCTGTTAGAGGCTAATGTTCATGAATCCATTCCACAAAGTGCTACAAGGATCTCTCTGGTCCGCCATGAGAGAACTGAAAAAATAGAAAAGCCGCTGGGTTTGTGGGTGAATGAGTTTGGGGTCCCCTCTGGCTGCTGCCCTGACGCCCAGGGCAGGGGTTCCTAGGAAGTAGGCTCAGAGATCAGGCTGGTCCTCTCCCATTTACCTTGGGTTATTCTGACATCTCTACCCTTCTCTCCCCTGTGCTTTATGAGTTCTTTCATGACCACTATGTTAGAAAAAGGTCACATTATCAGAACTAATGTTTTGTCATAAAGAATCACCTGCTGAAAAGTCTGTTTCCAGCAATTTCTGGTGCAAGATGACTGCTTGGGGTGACTGCAGGACCCAGTCCCATCTCCTGTAATGTTCTCAGCATCATTTCCTAAGAACATTCCCCCTGTGACTGTACTGATTTCTGTATAGATGGCTTCCTCCTCTATCTCAAAAGAAGGTAAGCTGCTTGCAGGCAGGGCTCATTTCATCTGGGTCTTTTCATTCCCAATTTCCTAGAGAGCTGGGGACCCAATATGGGTGAAGAATTCAAATGAGCGCTCACTTGTCATAGCTGGGCCCCTCTTCGCTAACTCCCCATGCTGAGGCAGGGCGGCCCAGCCTCACACTTGTCTGGGTCCCTCTTCCCTAACTCCCCCATGTGAGGGCAGCGGGTGGCCTCACACTCATCCTTTTCAGGAGATCCCCCCTGAGCCTGCTCTGTGTTCTGCTCTAGGGGGACAGAGCCCAGCAAGCCTGACCATCTTATTTTTGACACATATTAAATTGGACACAAATCGAAGAAGGTTATCTTCTCTGTGCAGGCAGGGCCTTCAGAGACAGCTGCTCCCCCTCCTCTTTCCTGACTTAGATGCATCTGAGACAGCAAAATCTAGGAGAGAACCCAAGACCTCAATCCAGCACAGAAAGCACCAGCGAAGGCAACCTCAGGATGATGTTTGAGCTCACCTATTTAAGCAACTCATACGTAGGAAGTATTCACACTGACCTCTGGGGCTCAGGCTGGAGCTTATACCCTGGGAGGCTCTGACTCTTTATCCACTCCTAGAGACTGGTACTTTCTCTGGCCATTCTCCCACCCTCACCCACTCAGGAAATTGGTCATTTAAACTGTCTAGTTCTTGTTTCAGTTATCTGGGTATTTCCTATTTTTATAGATAGTTAACCATTTCTTCTAAATGATCAGGTTTTTTGGCATATAATTGGGCAAAATTATTTCTGATAATTTCCTTTATTTCCATCAGGTAGTCAAAAAATATTAAGGGTTTACTATGACCCCATTTTCGATGCGCTGCTTACACTGGCATGGTGGGAAATGTTGCCCCCGAGGCTGAGGTTCTTCAGAAGCTGCGGGGAGCCGCTGTACTGGCCCGAGATCTGCTTCCTCACTTCAGCCGCCACCGTTCTACAAGAAAGAAGACACATCACAGATTAGATTAGGTGGAAAAAGGAATGCTGGAGACAGTGGCTTTGCCCCAATGTTTATGCAAAATTAACCACAATTAACTAAAATATGATTCTGAGAGATGAACACACAGGCAATAGGAAAAACAAAATGGAATGCAGCACCACTTGAGCAGCAAGGTGGTGGCACGGTGGAGACAGCATTATCCAAATCCTGCCTGGGGCACGCACAAGCTGAGAGGACCTGGGCCAGCCACTCAACCACACTCAGCTTCAGTTTTCCCACCTATAAAAGGGGATGATAACAGCAGCTGCTCACAGAGGGGACATGAGGATGAAATGAGATCATTCATTCAAGTACATTTTGCAAACTTAAAGTAGTGCATAGATGTCAGTTACGATTATACTGCAGCTGTTCAGTCAGTTTTCAGTCAAGGCTGATGGCTGATGATCCATGGCTCCAATGAGGGTTTTCTTGGCAAAGATATGGGAGCAGATTTTTGCCATTTTCTTTTCCAGCTCCTTTCACAAATGAGGAAACTAAGGCAAACAGGGTGAAGTGAGTTGCCCAGGGTCACACAGCTAGGAAGTGTCTGAGGTCAGATTTGACCCCAGGAAGATGAGTCTTCCCGACTCCTGGCCCAGCACTCAGCGCACTATGGCGCCCCCTAGCTGCCCCCGTATTATCATGATCCAAAATCTATAAATGAGCTGATGCTTCCAAATAAAAAATGTAGGGATGTGATGAATTCACTTTGAGACTTGCTAAATCTAAGCTGTCCTTGGGATGTCCAATCTGAGATGCTCAATAAGCAGCTGAAAGTGAAAGGAGATGAGCCGGGAGGTTCAAGGTAGAGGTCAGGGGCATCCTCACAGAGTGGTGACCATGAGAGCTGCTGAGATCACTGCGGGAGAAGAGAAGGACCAAGGACAGAGTCCTGTGGGACACCCACCGTTCTCGGGTAAGACTGCATGAAGATTCTGCAAAGGAGACCGGGAAGAATGAGCTGACAGGGAGGAGAGGCAGCAAAGAGGGCATCCAGAAAGCCTCAGAAAGAGGGGGATGGCAAGCATCAGAGGCTGCAGAGAGGCCAAGGAGGATGACGGAGAAACGGCTACCATCTTTGGCAGACAAGGGAGGGCGGTCTGGGCAGAATGAGGAGGTCTGAATCCAGACTCAGAGTCAGGCAGGGAGGGAGAGGAAGTAAGTGGAGAGCAGCAGAGAGCAGGTGGGGGATGGCAGATGAGGACGAGGGGAAGGGAGGCAGCTCAGACAGTCATCATCATCTTTTCTGTGACACATGAGGCCAGGTTCTCTGCTGAGAGGCTGGAGGGAAGAGACGCCTTGGGAGGCTCAGGGAGGGATGAAAAGCTCTGGAAGAGCCACCATGGGGAGCTGGAGAGGAGGAGATAACAGGGCTGTAGAGGGGTGCCCAGCAGGATCTGGGTAATGGTAATGTGCAGTGGTCCCAGCCACAACAGCCATGTGATTTTCTCCATCTTTGCTGAGCAGTGCATGCGTGGAAGTGAAGGTAACTTCAGGAGGATCCAAGGCTGAGCCTTGGCTGGATGGGAACAGTACAAGGGACACATACTGTATGGGGGGCACAGGAGTTCCAGGCCTCAAAGGGAGGGCAGAGTTGATGTGGTTCCCCTGGGGCTCAGAATGGGGGAAGGAGGTGAAGGGATCTGAGGTCATGATGTGGAGGAAGAGGGTTACAAATAGCTTGTGATCATCTAAGGGAGTTTTTGTTTAAGTGGAGTCCATGGAGGGGGGTGTCTATGGCCATCTTGTATATGACTGAGATAGGGTGAGAGTGCAGGGCATCTGAAATGAACCATCTGAGAACCACAGTTCTGGTGCCTGAGGAATGACCGCTGGTACACTCACCGCCCCAGGCAGGAAGACCAAAGAAAGTCTGTTAGCCACTACCAAGCTCATGCACAAACAGGAGGAGGGTAGACAACAGCTACCAGAATTCAGATTGGGTGGCAAGTGTGGATGGAAGGACCCTGAAAGGCAGAGAGAAGTCACTGGGTGATAGCAGTAAAGGGAGACCCTGGCAGGAAGCGAGGAGAATTCCTGCTTCCCCACTTTGACCAGTGAGTGCAGGGAATGAGTGAAAGTGCAGCTGGAGGGAACAGGAAGAAGGGACCAAGCAGTAGGAGGCAGGGAGTCAGCTCTTTTATTTATTTATCTATCTATTTATAAATGTTCTGCAATCACTTCCTTAAAATTAAGATTTTATCCCCCCACACCTTCCCCTCACTACCCCCCTCACTCCCCATGATAGCATACAATTCTGTATAGGCTCTACATATACTTTCCTATTGAGCACATTTTCACTATAGTCAAGCTATATAGTCGCACTAAAATAAATGGAAGTCATATAACAAATCAAAACATAATACAGTAAAACCCACCCACACACAAACATGATCTGCTACATTCTGCGAATGACTTCCATATTTCTTTCTCTGAGTGTGGAAGGCATTTTGCCTTAGAAAATTGTCATTGGGATTTTTTTTTCCAGTAAGTTCTTGGGTTATTACAAAGTTTAAGTCTATCAGAAAAAACTCTCACACACTGTGGTTGTTGCTGTGCACAAAGTTCTCCTGGTTCGGCTCCTTTCCCTCAGCATCAGATCATATCAGGAAGTGCTTCATGGAATCAGATCTTTAAGGAAGTGCTTCACAATATTAAAGCACTATATTACTCTTCAACCCCACTGAAACAGCATTATTATAAACATGAGTTACAATATAACAGCTGCCTCTGTCCTTGCCCACAACGTCCAATAAGGTCTTATATCCAAATGATAACAAGTCACTGCTGAGTGAGGGGTTATTTTTTTATTATAAATTTATCAACAAAAACTAACACTTCAATATTCAAAGACTAATAAGAGAACTGTATAAGTAATGGTGAATTTATGCTGCATATGGTTTAAATCTAACAAAGTAGTAAAATAAAATTGCTCTTTCATCTTCCCTTCTGAACATTTTTCTTTTATGCATTAAAACCAATGTTTATTGGTATGGTGTCACTCCCACTTGTATCGCTCTCCATGAGAAGCCTTCTGAAAACACACTGATGCACTGGCCAAGTCTGGCGTGTGAGCACCCACCGGCAGTCATCAGAGAAGAAGGTAACCTCTGCCACAGCAGGGTCAAAGGCCCTCCCATGCCAGCTCACTTGATGACTGGACATCACTTCTGATCCCATCACACCCAATGAGGCATCTCCAGCCTCCATGCCTCTGCACAGGCCATTTCCAAGGCAGCCTCCATTTCCTAGAAATCCAGCTCGAGCGTCACCTTCTATGTGAGGCCTTTCCACATCTCCACGACTGCTGGTGACTCCCTCAAAAAGCCTCTTCTTTTTAAGCATGTATGTTGTATGCATTGTAGATGTGCAGGTCAGCATGACATGGTGCTCGAATGCTGGCTTCAGAGTCAAGACCATCTAGGACACGTGCTAGCGGTACAAGCCACCAGCATCACCAAACTCTCAACCTATGGCCGGTGGCAACCAACTCAAATAGAGAGAGGGCCACTCAACTGTATAAAAGGATCCCTACGGGCCATACTGGCTTAGAAAAACCACATTTTATTTTCTAAAACTATTATCTTTGAAAAATTATTATTCATCTGTAACTTTTTTAAATTTTGAGTTCTGAATTCTCTCCTTCCCTCCCAACCCTCCCCTACCCATTGTGAAGGCAAAAAAGTGATAGCTATTATACATGTGAAATACATAAAACACACTGCCATGTTAGCCATGCTGCAAAAAAGGAGGAAAAAAGAAAGTAAAAAAATGATGCTTTAATCTGCCTTCCAACTCCATAGCTTCTTTCTCTGGAAGTGCATGACCACAGAAAACCACATATTAATATTATCTATGTTCTACTGTGTTTTGATTGATTTTGTTAAATATTTCCCAATTATATTTGAATCGGGTTCCCCTTACTAAGACTCTAAATGGGGTTTGGGGCAGCAGTCCCTTATCCATGATCTCTACATGCCGCCTGAAGACAGGGAGGCATTCTTTCCTGTATCAGCATCCCCAGCACTTAGGAAGCACCTGGCATAGGTGGGTGCTCCCAAGGTGACACAAGTCATCAGAGTAGTGGCAGCTTCACCCTCACTTCTCTGACTCTTTCCCAGGGCCATTCTGTGTCCTGGTGTTAACAGAGCTCTGAAGTGATGACCCCCAAGCAAGCAGACATGTTACTATGACCGAGTGCTAGTCACTTGATACTGCACAGACATGGTACTGGATCTCAGGTCATCTCACTAGTTAGCCCTTTTTGTCTATTTATAACATAAAAAAAAGAAATCATCAATGCTTGCTAAATTAAGAAGCCATACTGAGATTCAAATGAGGTAACATATTGAAAGCCTTAAAGGGCTTTATAAATACAAGTTATTATTATTTTTACTTAGACACGGACACAGATTCTCCTTTAAGCCTGCACCAACTTCATAATCAGGCAATTCAACTATTACTTAGCTAGCACCCTGGAGAAGAGCTGCTCCCTACCACCATCTTCACTCGTGCCTTCTCAGAATGCTTTTTCTTTCCTCCCCCACCACAAACACTTGCCGGGACTCCTTTCCAAACAGCCCAGGCAGCCTCCCCATGATGGAGGACGCTTCCCTCCAACGGAAAGGCTGCCTCTGATGCCGAGGCTGCCAAGGACAGACAAAGAGCTAGCTTCCACTCCCTCTGCCTTTGAAAATCAGGTCAGGGTAAGCAGAGAAAGAAATCTGAGGCTTCCAGACAGGACTCGGCCAATAAAGAAAAACTAAGTGAAAGATGGTTGTTTTAGCCTCCAAATTCAGCGACTTTTCTAAACATCTTCATTCACCGAGAAACTCACAAATGAACAGATGTTACAAAACAGAAACAAAGACGTAGGAATAGATTCTAAGGCCCGAGTTTGTTGCCCATGAATACTTATTTCTAGGGGAGAGCTTCCCAAATCAGAATTTAGGATCAGGAAAGTCCTGCAAAACAGAAGCATTCCTCACTCTCCTGTATTATCACCTATTCTAAAACTCAGGCAGTCATGTGGTTGGAGTTTTACCGAAAATGCTAAAATCCCTGTATCTCGTGACTCCAAAGAAACCGCCAATGGAGCATCAGTGACACCATAGATGCCTTCCTTGGCCTTTTGTGTGGGCACCTGTATGCTTTTGTGGGGATGCTTTTAACCTGAAAAAAAGCATGTGACTGGCAGCAGCTCCACTGAAGATTGAATGAGTAAAGAAAGGCCTTTGATTCCTGGCCAATGACGGCAGCCCCAGTGCAGCTCACGGATCCTGATCACAAATAACATGGTCCATGCTTACGTGGTCTCAAGGATGCATCCTAGATATTGGGGATGCTGCCATTGGCCAACATACGAGGTGATGGTTTGGTGAATGGGGTATCACAAGAGGCATCAGAGGCCTTGTTAACAGTGTGACATTAAAAATTGTCTAACTCTCTTCTGTAAATTTTTTTATCTTGAAAACTGTGATATTACTGAGTCCTGCTCCACCACACATAGTAAATAATTTTTTAAAACTAAATAGCCAAGTAATGAGAGAGCTTAAAATTTTACAATATGACATGCTAGAGGTATTTGTCATTGGTATTTGAAAAAAAAATCAGGCTAAAAAATTCCACTCTTAAAATACTCAGTTCCAGAATTTGAGAGGCAATTTTTGCTAAATCCCACTCCTTACCCATACTAAATAAAGCAAGATTTGAAAACTGTTTATGTTTCGTACGTTTTCTACGTTATAAGAGAGGATCAAATGAGACGCCATCTGTAAAAAGATGGGGAAGCCTTACAAGTACTCCCTAATTGTAAGCTGATGTCAGATGCTTACGGCATAAAGAAAAAGTCACGGCTGTTTTAAATGAATGGAAAAAAATAAAGCCAAAGTTCCACTCACTCACATGGAAGGAGCAGATGACAGAGGAGGCATCGTTAAGTGTGAACAGTGTTATGTTCCATTATGGCACATGTTCAGAAACCAAGAGAACTAGAAAAATGCTGATGGGTTTACCTTGCCTTTCCCAGCCCTTGGGAGTGGCCCAATGTAAAATGTGAGCCCAAGGCTGGGTCCAAGCGAGAAAAGAAGGGCCATCAGAACGGAAGAGGAAGAGCTAACTTCCTAAAGCACGTGCTTGGCTTTCTCTATTTTAAGAATTCCACAAAATTACTGCTTTCTGTGTTTATCCTTCCTTTCCCACTCAGCTCAAGTCAGTCAACAATACAGTGATTGTGTCCTGTCCTTTTAGTCTCTCTTCACCTTTTTTGTAAAATATTTTGGTGGCTGCACTTTCACAGAATTGAGCTAGTCTGTGATCCTGAGATTGTGAACAGGGGTCTGCAGGCACCACTAGACTGCCAGTGGGGCAGTGCAGAAAAAAGGCCAGGTTAAGCACTTTGTGAGCAAGGGCTCTCTCTCGTACTTGAACCCCCACTGCCTTAGAACCATCCCCAGTACCCAGCAAGCACGTGGAAACGGCACTTCTTTTCAGTCATTCTTTGGACAGAGTCCAATTTATACATACAGGTACTCAGCTTCAAATACATCAATCTCCACACATCTGTCAGTCATTAAATATCTAGTAAGTGCCTACTGTGCGCTAGGCCCTGGGGATATAAAGGAATCAGAAGGACAAGAAGCTCATGATCTACAGGCAAACAATGTATCAACAAGCTACAGATGGATAAATTGGAAACAATCCCAAAAGGAAAGGCTAGAATTAAGAGGGGTGGGGAAAGGCTTCTTATAGAAGGTGGGGTTTTAGTAGAGAACTGAAAGAAGTGAAAGAGGCCCAGAGGTAGAGGTGAGGAGGCAGTGGGAGTCCAGGCATGGTGGGCACAGAAGGCATGGCACCAGAGAAGATGCCCATTCAGGAGGAGGGTCTTGTGTGAGGCACAACCAATGAACCAGACAGTAAAGGACAAGAGGGCTGGGAGGTAAAGCCTGGGAGAGGGACAGGGAGGTCATGAAGGGCTCTGAACACAAACAGAGGAGGGATACTGAACCCTGGAGGTGAAGAGGGCCACTGGAGTGCAGGGGGTAGGGGGGTCACATGGCCAGGCCTCTCTTTGGGCAGGGAACAAGCTACAGTGGGGAGTGGCTCATGGCAACAAATTAAAGAGACAACTGCAGAGACTCAAGGCCAGGGTAACTGTGCCAGGGTCACCCAAGATAAGTGTGCAAACTGGCAAAGTACCCGTGGAAGTCCCACTGCTGAGCACGATCATTTCACACCTAGGAGACCCAGCACAACCCAGTCCTTGTCTCTCCTCCCAGAGCCGCCTTGCTGGCATCATCACTTCTCCCCAGAACCAACAACAGTAGCAGCTAACCCACGACCGTCCTCCCCGCTGGTTTTCCAGCCTCATCCTTCTCTATCCTGATTCACCATCCACACAACTGACCATGGCTTCTTTAACTAGGGGAAGCCACATCACTCCCCCAGCAAACCTCCAGGGGAATACATCCCTGGTATCTCTAGAATCAAATACTACCTTGTCTTCTTGGCACTTCAGCCACATCTTCCATCATCCATCATGCCCCCGCCCAGTTGCTATGGCCCAGCCAGGCTGCCTTTCGTGCTGCTCCCATAGCTCAGAATCCAGCTTCTATTAATGCTCACCTCAAGAGTCACCTTTCACATGAGGTCTTTCTGCCCAGAGGCTACCCCAAACTTAGCAGGTCTTTATTTTATATGTGCTCTACATGGCCACATTGTATCTCTCCAAAGAACATGGTGCTCTTTACAGGCAAAGACTGATTTCTGTCTCTGTATTCCCAGCATTAGCAGAGGGCCTAGACCAGAACAGTCCTCAACAATGTCTATTGATCTGATCTGGATGAAAGGTGTGGGCTAGCTGAATGACAGTTGGATTCAGTCAGACAGCCAAGAAACATTTGTTAAGGGCCTACTATATGCCAAGTCCCATGCTAAGCACTAGAGATACAAAAAAAAGGCAAAAGACAATCTTTGTTCTCAAGGTGGGAGAGAAATGCAAACAAATGTGGACAGAAACACTACATCCAGGATAAAGTTGGGTGGTCTTTCGTCTTCAAAGAGAACCAAAATGACATCACCATGATAAAGTGAAGTTTCAGTGTGTCTGACTGTGGCCGATCAGACCAGTATGAGCTTGGAATGCTCTACCACAGTTTGGGCACAGATAGTCTGTGTGAATATTTGGGGTGGGTACTCTAAATTTGCACATCTTGCATTTACTTTGTGCTGTCTCAATCCTGCTTTGCTCATAGAGCACAGTACCCTTTCTGATGTGGGCACGCCATGCTGAGCAGTCCTGTACCAGTGTCTCCCATGTTGCACACTCAAAACCAAAGTTCTTGAGAGAGACCCTAAGTGTCCTTGTATCATTTCTTCTGGCCACCATATGATTGCCTGGTGGTCCAGGATAAAGTAGGAATAAGCAAAAGCAGGAAGAACCTAGAATGAGAGGGGATTAGGGAAGGCTCCCTGTAGGCTGCCTCAGTGCCCAGTCAAGTTGCAGAAGTGTCCAGTGGGATAACAACAACTGAGCTTCCCCAACCAGGGGGCCCCAGAGGCTAGACCCCACATCAGAGGTCCAAGTGGCAAAACGAAGACATGGACACACTCCTAGAAGTGATCCCTGTGACCTCCTTCACTTGTCTTCATCGCTCTTCATCCAGAAAGCATGCTCTGGCTGAAGAGCCACAGATCAGCCAAGCAGGGGAAGCAGGGAAGTAGAGCCTGGCTGCTGCAGGCTCCAGGCAGACATGGCAAGCATCAGTCACAGAAGGGAGGTGCCAGGGCACTTTGGGAGTGAAGAAGAAAAATCAGAGATGCTAGCCCCGGAAGAGACACAGAGACCTGAACCCTGCCTGTTATACATTCTGAAGCTATTTGCAGAGACAGATGGAGCTGTAGGGGTCTGTGAACTCAGAGAAGAAATGAGCGGAAGCAGATTAAAAAGAGAACTGCAAGCAGAGTCTTTGGAAGCTGTGCAGACTGGAGACAGGCACAAGTGTGGTGCTATAGACAAGATCAGAGAAGGCACTGGAATGGCAAATGGTCAGAAGTGACTGCCCAGTAGGGTGGAAGGCTGTATGAAGACCAAGGAGCCGCAGATATTGGGAAGCACTGATTTATCTTGCAAAAAGATCACTGCCTAGAGTGGTGGATCAGTAGAATAGATTAGGTACAAATTACATTAAAGTAAATGACCATAGTAATGGAGTATATTCTAAACCCAAAGATCCAAGCTTTTGGAACAAAAACTCATTATTTGATAAAAACTGCTGGGAAAACTAGAAAACAATATGGCAGAAACTAGGTACAGACCAACATCTCACACGCAAGATAAGGTCAATATACATACATGATTTACATATAAAGGGTGGTAATATAAGCAAATGAAGAGAGCAAGGAATAGTTTTTCTATCAAATTTATGGATAAGGGATTTAAGACCAAAGAAGATAGAGAGAGCATTGTAAAATAGATTATTTTAATTATTTAAAATGTAAAAGTTTTTGCACAAATGAAACCAATGCAGCAAAAATTATAAGTGAAGCAGAAAACTTGGGGGTGGGGGGAATTTTTGCAACAATCTCTGATAAAGGTCTCATTTATCAAATATATAGAGACCTGAGTCAATTTTTTAAAAATACAAGTCATTCCCCAATAGATAAATGGTCAAAGGATATGAATAAGCAGTTTTCAGACAAAGAAACCAACGTTATCTACAGTCATATGAAAAAAATGCTCTAAATTATTACCAATCAGAGAAATGCAAATTAAAACAATTCTGAGGTACCACCTCGCACCTATCAGATTGGCTAAGATGATCAAAAAAATGCTGGAGGGGATGGGGGAAAACTAGGGCACTAATGCACTATTGGTAGAGAAGTGAACTGATCCAACCATTCTGGAGAACAATTTGGAACTAGGTCCAAAGGGCTATAAAACTGCACATAGTTGAGGTAACAATACCACTGCTCGGTCTATAACCCAAAGACATCCCCCAAAAGGGAAAAGGACTTATTTGTACAAAAATACTTATAGCAGCTTTTTTTATGGTGGCCAGAATTAGAAATCAAAGAGATGTCCCTCAGTTGGGGAATGGCTAAATAAGCTGTGGTATATGATTGTAATGGAATATAACTGCACCATAAGAAAAAGCAAGCAGGATGACTGCAGAAGAATCTGGAAAGACTTACATGAACCCATGCCTAAATGTCATCCATCGTGCAGCAATATTGAATGACAGCTCTTCTGAGCAACACCATGACCCAAAATAATCCCAAAGGACTCAGGATGAAGCAACCTGTCCGCCTCCAGAGAAAGAACTGATGTCCACTGAATACAGACTGAAGCAGGCTATTTTTCACCTCTTTTAATTTTGTTTCTTTTACTTATCTTGTACAAAAGCTAATAGGGAGATGTGTTATATTGTTACACCTGTGTAACCTACATCTGATTGCTCTTCATCTCTGGGATGGGAGAGGGGTGAGAGGAAGGGAGGAAAGGATACAATTTGGAACTCAAAACTTTAAATAAAAATGTTTAAAAATTGGGGACAAAACCCAAGATCACTGTCAACCTCCAAAAGAACGAGTTCCACTATGAATGTGGAAAGAGGGGTCATATTACACAGAATTGTGTGAAAAGAAAGTTGCACACCTCACATTCTAGCAAAAAAAAAAAAAGGAAAGGACAGATAGAAAGGAAGGAAGGAAGAAAAAAGGAGGGAAAATGACTAGATGATCACTAGAAAGGGCAGGTTATATTAGTGATGGGAAAAACCTAAACAAATTTAAAGGTCTAAAGGAAAATGTCCATAGAAAAGAAAAATATTACAAATGTTAGAACTAGAAGGGGTAACTATGAGATGGCCTAAGGACTAGAGAAAGCGGGAAAGGACGAGATGCACAGGATGGTGCAGACTTCAGCATTGGCCAAGCAATCCGTTCCTCTGACACTAAAGAAAATAATGACAAAATTGGCACAACCAGCAAAATGTATAGTGAAAGCTGGAGACTTTAAAGGAACTCACAAAAATTGTAATATTTTCAACATCGGAGGTGAGACTATCTGCTAAAAAGGAATGAGCAGGAAAGAAAGAAGGGTTTAAGAAAATAAGACCAAGTCTGGACTAAGTACTGTGCTTTTAAAAATGTTATAGGAGAAAAGAAAAGCTAAATAAACTAATTTGATGGGGCCAAAGTTGAAAATATCCAACATGAAGCTATTTTGCAACATGAGCCCAAATCTCAGAGTCATGAGTTGATCTGAGACCAGATTCTCAAACAACCAATCACCACTCTTGGATGGCTAAAAAATCATCCCAACAGAGGACTCACCTTCTACACCGAGAGTTTTGGCCAGGTTGCAGTCTAAGAAGGAGTAGAGAGGGCAAGGCCCCGAATCAAAGCCCCTCCCTCAGAGAGAGAGAGAACCTTTCCAAGGCCCCCTCTATCAAGTCACGCCTGATTATTTGCAAGTGGTGATTCCACTTGAGAAATGGAGTGCCTGGAGGCCAGGGCTGGGGTTTTACTTTCCTTGGTAACTAACTCCAGCACACAGTACCTGGCACATAGTAAACAATTAATAAATGTCTGTTGACTAACAGCAAAGTCTTCATATATTAACTAAAGATGTTAGTAAAAAGCCAAACTTCCTAAAT
Source organism: Potorous gilbertii (assembly GCA_028658325.1). Taxonomy (NCBI): domain Eukaryota; kingdom Metazoa; phylum Chordata; class Mammalia; order Diprotodontia; family Potoroidae; genus Potorous; species Potorous gilbertii. The sequence goes on from CM053770.1 coordinate 682,466,720, forward strand.
TTGTTGAAAAATCTGGCTCCCAAACTGATCTTAAGTCACATCGTAAATCCTGACAGCCACTGAGAAACATTTAGTAAGAGGAGGGGAAAAGTCCCACTTCCCGGATTAAACAGGGAATGGAAATCACCAGCTACTCTAAAGAGAAACAAAGGACTGAGTTGGGCCAATCAGGTCATACTACTAATGAACAGGCTGCACTCACATGGGCTGACTGTAACACATGCCCCTTCTTTAACATAAGAGGTCAAACTTAAAATAGAAGTTTTAAAATTTTGAGTCAAAAATACCATAAAACTGTGTCTATTCAATTCCACAAACATCTATTAAGTACCTACTGTGTACAGCGCACTATGGACGCAAAACCAAAACAAATATGGTCCAATGGTCCACAAGAAGCTCCCATTCTACCCAGGAAGACACAAACTATGCGAAGCTAAGGAAGCACCAGCTGGTTTGAGGAACAAGGCAGGACTGGAAAAGGGCCCCACAGGAGGCAGAAACAGGTTGACTGTGAGAGAAGGCTCAAGCTCCAGGTGCAGAGAGGGCAAAAAACAGAGGAAACTAGGAAAATCAGGCAGGCAGAGGGGGCATCGGAATGTCCAGATCCCCCAGGGGGTTCGTCCGGCTGGAACACAGTGTACCAAGGGCAGTAACCACAAAAATGGAGGGAAAGGGAGGGTGAATCAGACAGCGGAGGGCTTAAGCTCCTGGCCAGGTTAGAAGGCCCGGGAACAGACTGTGAGAGGCTGCCCACCAGAGGATTCTGGGCGCCCAAATAGAGGGAAGGGCCTTTATATTCCCCCACTTACTAACTCAGCCCTCTTCACCAGACAGCTCCCACCAGCACAGAACTTTAACATACTTCATCATCAGATTCACAGTACAAATGTCAGTCTCCTTTTCTTTCAGGCTAACAAACTGATGCTCAGGAATGTTAGGGGACTTGCCCTCGATGTGCAGAAGATGCAGCCACAGACTAGACCATAAGCTGGGATCCTAGCAAAGCTGGGGTCATGCCCACTAGTTGGGTGACCTGAGGACAGTCATTTAACATATGCCTCAGTGGCCTTCTCTGTTAAATGAGGGTATTAACAGTTATCTCCCACAGCATTGTGAGGATCACATGGGATAGTATTTAAGTAAGTACTTTGCAAGCCCTGAGGTGCCACTCAGCACCATCAGATGGGGATGGGGATGTCTCCTGACTCTCCTAGATACCTCTTAACAGATTCAAAATCCCTCATCTGTTTCAAAGCCTTCTCACTTGTTAACCCTCTTTCACCCTCCTCCTTGTTCTATCATGTCTAGGACTCCTCCAGGCATGAACCTGGGAGCAGAGAAGGTGCCAACCTGCTTGGAAGACTGGAGGAGCTTCCCCACCCTGGGAGGGCCTTACGTAATCCGTATCTATGAATCACTGGCTTCCTGCAAAGTCTCTACCCTTCCAAGATGCCAGCACTCCCACAACCATTCTATCACCTTTTCTTCACCACACTAAGGCCAGTGGCCATCTCAAAGTTCCCTCTGACTCACTCGCACCTTCTTTCCTCAAACCTGACCCAGATCTGTTACTTCATACATTCCCAAAGTGCCTTAATATGTCTCTTATACACTTACATACCTAAATGAACCATATCTGTGTTGTCTTTATAGAATGTCTTACATGTCCCAGTGTAGATATCTCAACCCACCTCTGTTCAATTACAAATTACAAACATATATTAATAGACAATGTCTTGTTTTTTTTGTATCCTTCCATGTTTTATGTTACAATGCTTAGCAAAACATTACTGAAAGAACAATTTACTTCGGAATTTTAAATGTTTAAGTGAGCTTTATTTTTCCTGTGAATGTTTATGTAATGGCACCACAAATCTATGCTAAAAAAAAAGATTAAACAGTTTTGTTTTGGTTTTCTGGTCATAAATGAAACTTAGCAATCCCAGGAGAAAACATACAAGCCACAGCAACAGTCTGCAGTTATAGCTATCACAACACCCAAATGCACACAGGAAAAAGAGGGAACAAATAAGGAATTTAGATTTTATCTTCAAAACACAAAGTTTAAAGAAAAAGTGTGATTTTCAAATGAAAAGGGTCAAAGCCTAACACAACAAGTTAAAAGATGAAGCTACAAATGAAGGAGTAGAAGAAAAGGAAGCTGGGTGAGAGAAACAGAAAAGCCCTCGAAAGAGCCATGAATGTCATCCGGTCTCTGAAAAGGGATTGTTTTTATTCACTCTACTTCTGGCCATTGGACCTTCCGAGTTCCCTTTCCTTCGACTAAATACTATAGATTATGCCTCTCTCAAAGTCACTCCTTCTCATTTCCATAACCTCTCTCTAGGTCTCAGTTTCCATGTCTGTAAAATTCCAAAGTTAAATTTTAAGTGGCACAGTGGATAGAAGGCCAGACCTGGAGTCAGGAACATCTGACTAGCTATGTGCCCCTGGGCAAGTCACTTAACCTCTATCTACTTCAGTTTCCACATCCATAACATGGGTATAATGCTAACACCTATCTCAGAGGGTGGTTCTAACGGTCAAATCAAGTCATATTTACTAAACTTTTTGCAAACAGTTAGGTGCTAGATATCTGCCAGGCCCTGCCTGATGAAGGAGCACAGGAGAACCTGAGGGTCAAGCCTGATTTGAGTTCTCCTGGAAATGTCCTGTCACAAAAGGGAACGAGCTCCTTCAGCGAGTCTCTTTCCCCAAGAGCTTCCCAGCCAGAAAGACTACTCATAACCACTCACTGCACAAGGGGAAGAACTGGGGGATAGGCTCAGTCATTCCCAGAGGGCCTATAGCTTTGATCGGTCAAGAGTCGGGTGCAAGTAGAAATTTTATAGCCACACCAGAGAGAAGGGTAGACAAAATACACCCAATGCAAGGAAGGCAAATCTGGGAAGCTAGGAAGGTGCACAGGCTTGGCAGAGGGCCTGGTGAGCACTGTGGGACCCTGGGCCTCAGTTTCCTATTCTGTAAAATGGACTTGAATGAAATCAGCTCTAAATGAAATCAGCTCTAAATCTCCAATTATCTGATCTATAGGGACATCGTCCACCTCTGAAGATGTTCAAGTTGAGAGTAGTGCAGAAGGAGAGTATGTTAGTCAGCAGATGGAGAGCGACCTTTGAGAAACAGGTCAAAGGCAGGGAACACAGGGGATACAATGTACAAAGACTATAAAGACAGGAAGGGCTTTTGGTGTCCTTCTAATCCTAGAGACAATGGGGAGTCAGTGGAGTTGACTGAGTAGGGGATGATATGGTCAGAGCTGGGCTCTAGAAGATCATTCCGAAGCTGAGGGGGGAAAGAATCTGGAGGCACAAGGTGGGGAGGGCTGGCCCCCAAAGGCAGCTCTGTGAGGAACAAGAAGGTGTTATGGAAAAGGGACACTGTGAAGAGCGATACAAGTCTTGTGAAGAGAATGGGTATAGAGGGTAAGAGAGAGCAAGTCTAGCATGGTGCCTTGGCAATGAGGCCTGGTGATCAGAAAGATGGTGGTCCTTCCACAGCAACAGGAAGGTAACCAAAGAAGAGAGTCTAGGGGAAAGCTAACAAGTTCTGTCTTGGAAATGTTGAGTCTGAGGTGTCTATGTCTGAGGTATCAGTCTACAGCTGGACTGATCATTGAAGATGTCCAAAAGCTAATTGGTGATATCAGACAGGAGCTTAGAAAAGAGGTCAGGGCTGGACAAACAGATCTGAGAATCCTTCTCATAGAGGAGATTACTGAACATAGAATTCCAGAGAATATCCAGATAACACAACAGAATGGGAAAGATGAGATCTCTTCAAGTAAATTAGGAGATATCAAAAGAATGTTTCATGTAAAACTGGGCAGGATAAAAGAAAAATAAGAAGGACTCAACAGAGATCAGAAAAAGGTGCTAAGAACACACACAAGAACTATACAATAAAGATCTTAACCTCACCCCATAACCATGACGGTATGATTACTGATCTAGAGACACACATCCTAGAGAACGAAGTCAAGTGGTCCTTTGGAAGTATTGCTAACAATCAGGCTAAGCAGAAGTGATAGAATTCCAGTTGAGCTCTTTAAAATCCTAAAAGATGATGCTGTTAAAGTACTGCACTCAATACCCCCACACATTTGGGCCATTAGCTTGGAAAATATCAGTTTTGCAGCCCAATCCTATAGAAGGCAATGCAAGAAATATTAGATTGCTGAACAACTGTGCTCATTTCACACTTAAGTTCTACTTAAAATTCTTCGAGAGAGGCTTTGGCAATATGTGAACTGAGAATTACCAGAAGAACAGACTGGTTTTTGAAGAGGTAGAACGAGAGACCAAATTGCCAACATTTGTTGGATTACAGAGAAAGTAAGGGAGTTCCAGAGAAACATCTACTTCTGCTTCACTGACTAAACTAAAGCCTTTGACTGTGTGGATCATGACAAAATGTGTCAAGTCCTCAAAGAGATGGGAGTACCAGATCATCTTACTTGTCTCCTAAGGAACCTGTATGTGGGTCAAGGAGCAACAGTTAGATGAAAGAATGGAACAACTGACTGGTTTCAGATTGGGGAGGGAGTAAGACAAGGCTGTATAGTCTCACCTTATTTACTTAACTTACATGTATAGTACATCATGCAAAATACACAGCTGGACTGATCAAAAGCTGGAATTAAGGGTTCTGGGAGAAAAACCAACAATCTCAGATACGCAAATAATGCCTCTTATGGCAGAAAGTGAAAAAGAAGTAAAAGACTCTTAATGAGGGTGAAAGAGGACAATGTAAAGGCTAGCTTGCTGCTTAACATGAAAAAAACTAAGATCTTGGCAACAGGTCCCATCACTTCCTGGCAAAGAGAGAAAGAAAAAATGGAAGTTGTGTCAGATTTTATATTCTTGGACTCAAAGATTAGTGCAGATGGCAATTGCAGCCATGAAACTATAAGATGTCTGCTCCTTGGAAGAAAAGCTATGACAAATTTGGACTGCAGGCTAAAAAGTAAAGACATTACCTTGATGACAAAGGTCCATATAGTCAAGGCTTTGGTTTTTCCAGTAGCAATGCATGGCTGTGAGAGCTGGAATGTAAGGAAAGCTGAGCACCGCAGAATCAACATTTTTGAGCAGTGGCACTGGAGAAGACTTTTGAGAGAGCCATGGACAGCAAGGAGATCAAATCAGTTGATACTTAAAAGAAATTAATTCAGACTCTTCACTGGAAGGACAAATACTAAAACTGAAGCTGAAATAGTTTGGTTACATAAAAAGAAGACAGAATTCATTGGAAAAGTCCCTGATGTTGGGAAAGATTAAAGGCAAAAGGAGAAGGGCATGGCAGAGGATGAGATGGATGGAGAGTGTCTTGGAAGCAATGAGCATGAACTTGGACTTGGAGAGACAGTGGAGGAGAGAGGAGCCTGGTGTGCTGTGGTCCATGGGGTCACGAAAAGTCAGACACAACTGAATAATAACCGAACTCATGCACACTGATGGGATCCCCAAGCAAGATCGAATAGAGCACAGGTTCTTAACCTTTTTTGTGTCCTGGACATACTACCTCCCAGCCCCAGGAGTCTTGTTCTAAAATGCACAAAATTTTAGTTTTACAAATAAAATACTTAATATTAAAATAAATAAGAAAATACTGAATACTTAAATACTTAGTATTAGAAAAGAAACAAATTAAATCAAAATATAGTAATCAAAATATCTTTAAAAAATTAAAATAAGTTCACAGACCTCAGGGCCAAGACCCTCCAGTAAGTGTGGGAGAGAAGGGCCCAGGACAGACTCTTGGGAAACACCCACATGTGGTGGTCATGATCTGGAAGAAGGTTCAGCAAAAGAGACAGGGATAGGGCAGTCACAGAGGTAAAAAGAGAACCAGGAGAGAACAGTATCATGGAAACCCAAAAAGAATCAACATTGGCCATTTAAAGGCTGCTGCAGGCAAGGATGGGGAGGAAGGAGAAAAGGCCATTTTTGTTGTTTGGACGTTCAGTCAGGTCAGACTCTTTGTGACCCTATAGGGGTTTTCTTTGCCATTTGCTTCTCCGGTGGAGAATTGCCACTAGATCTGGCAATGAAGAAATCATTAGTGCCTGAAGAGACAGCTTCAGAGCAAAGCTAAGGTCAGAGGGCAGAGGAGGAAGCACTCGGAGAAGGGTGAGAGGACTGTCTGTATACATCTCTGCCAAGAGCAGAGGCAGGATGGCAGGGAACAGGGAAGGCAGGCTCGGTAAGGGTCTCTGAAGGTCTGGGCAGATGTGGGAGGGTCTGTAGGCAGCAGGAGAGCACCAGTGGGGAGGGAGAAACAAGATGAGTGAGAGGCTGAGGATGGAGGAGGCAGTCAGCTGGAGAAGAGGTCTGGCAGCAGGGGTCACTGGGCAAGGGGAAGGGTGTGAGACAGGGGGTACTGTGGGGCATGTTGTAGGAATGTGAGATGGTGAGGGGGGGCAAAGAACCTCAATGTTTTCAGGGAAGTCAGAGGCAAGGTCCTGGAGTAGGGGGGTCAGAGGGTACCAAGGGTTAGAAAGGCCACTGTGAGGATGGCAGAAAGGACTGCTGGAGAATATGTAACAAGCCATGGTGGACCTATCAGCATGGTCTGTGATCTGCTCCACTCAACAGTATGTGAAAAAGAGAGAAAGACAATGTTGGTGAGAGTGAGCCAGGGAACGATGGGTGACAGGGCAAGGGGCTGAAATCTCCTCGCAGGACAGTGGGCATGAGGCAGAGAGAAAGATGGAGCTAGCTACTGACCTCCCAGAGAAAGGACACTGCCCCAGGGCAGAAGGAATTGGCCCCCAGAATCTTGGCTGATACAGATTGGGACTGAATCGTCCTCAGAGTAGGGGGCACCACTAATCAACAGTGGTCAAGCTAGCGCCTATAAGGGGTTGGGGACATGAATGGAAAGGTGGCTACAGCTGGCCAGAGGACAACAGGAGGTGGGAACCAAGGTAGAAGAGGCAGAAGAGGAAAAGGCTTAAGGTGAAAGAGAGATGAGACAAGGAGGAGCTGCTTAGAGGATGTGGACTCTGCATGTGAAGAAGGGGTGCCAAGGGACATAGGGGAAGGGGGGGGCTGCACTCCAGGCCCACCCGAGGCAGGCTCTGTGCTTAGGCAGCTGGTGGCCCATAGGTGGAGCACTGAGCCTGGAAAACCTGAGTTCAAATCCTGCCTCAGACAGTGACTGAGGTAACCCTGGGCAAGTCACTTCACCTTTGTCTGCCTGGGTTTTTAATCACCATCACAAGGATCAAATGAGTCAACATTTGTAAAAAGATCCCAGAACACAGTAGGCATTCCCTTTCCTTCTTCTCATCCATCAATATAATACTTAAGAGGAAAAAGCAGGAACCCTACGTCTAGAACACCGATCCAGTGACACAGTCCCACACAACCCACTCTACTCACCTGCCTTCATGGGGTTCCAGGGCAGGCCCACTCCACCCGATGTGGAGCGGAGAGTCAGTAAACTCTGACTGGGCCTGCCTCAGACACTGGCCAGTTGTACCACCACAAGCAAGCTACTGACCATGGGTAACTCCTGGGAGAAGCCCCACACGTGGCCTATCCAGTCTATCTCCCTCTACATGGCACTATTCCCAAATGCCCCTCCCTCCAGACCCCCTCATCTTCTTCAAAAGCCAGTGAGATGCCTTTCCATCACCTCCCCACTCCCCACTCCCTGCCATGTAAGAGCTCACTAGAAAGAGTGCGTGAAGGTCTCAATCACTTAACTAGCATTCATTAAGCACCTACTATGTGCCAGGCACCCAGTTAAGCCCTGGGGATCCAAAGAAGGGCCAGAGAAGGTCCCTGCCCTCAAGGAGTTTCCCTTCTAACCCCAAGACGACAAGCAAAGCACCAATCACAAACAGCTACATAGCAGGCAGAGCAATGGGAGATAATTAACGGAGGGCAGGCACTAGAAAGAAGAGGGGCTGGAAAGGTTTCCTGTGGAAGGAGGATTTTAGCTGGGACTTGGAGGAAGCCGGGTAGTAGAGAGGAGAAAAGGAGAGCATTTCTGGCAGGATGCCTGCCGAAGAAAATGTCCAGAGTCGGGAGATGGAGTCATCGGTTTGAGGAATGGCCAGAAGATCGCTGTTCCTGAATCGGGGAGACTAGAAAGGCAGGAGGGGTCCAGGGGAGGAAGAGCACCGAATGCTCAACGGAGGATTTGGGGTTTGATTCTGAAGGCAATGGGGTTACTCTGAGGAGTGACACGGTCAGACCTGGGCGTTGGGACGGTCAATGGGGCCCCTGAATGGAGGATGAGCCCCAGTGGGGAGAGTCTGGGGCAGGCAGACCCCCCAGCAGGTCTGCCCGGGGCGCGGGGAGGGGCTGGGGTCTCCCAGAAGGGAGGGCTCCCTCCCGGGATTGTAGCTCTGGGGTCGGCTCTGCTCCCGAGCCCGCCCCGCCGAGGCAGACGCCGCTGGTAACAAAGTATCCACATTGCGGTCAGAGGCGCCGGCCCAGAGCCGTCTCGAGGTCTGCTGCGGGGAGGGGAGCACCCCCAGCTCTCCCTTCGGGGCGCCGAGCCTGGGACCCCCGCCCCTGGGGGGAGGGGGCGAGCAGAAAGAATGGGAGAGAAAGAGGAGGGGAGGAGGAGGATGGAGAGGGAGGAATGGAAGGGGAGGGGCGGGGGGCTCCCGGGGGCGGGGCCGCGGGCTCTCCCCGCGCGCCCACCCCTCTCCATCCGTCCGTCCGCGCGTCCGTCGGTCCGACAGCCCCCTCCCCCTCCCGAACAGCCTCTCCCGCTCGGCGGCAGTGGCCGCCCCGCCCAGCCCGAGACCCCCCCCCGCGCGGTGCTTCCCCCCGGCCGGGCCCCCCGCCTCGTGCCGCTCCCGCCCCGGCTCGCGCTCGCTTTACCTGCTGATCTTCTGCGCGAAGGCTCGACGCTCCGCCATGGCTGCGGCGCCCGGGGCCCGGCCGACTGGGACTGGGACTGGGACTGCGCGCCCCCGCCCCCGCCCCGCCGGGCGCGCGCCTCCAGAGCGCGCCGCCGAGCGCCCCGCCCCCTCCCTCTGCGCAGGCGCGCGGCCCGACGCCCCGCTCCCCGTCCGGGCCGAGGGCGGAGCCGCTGGCGCGTTCCCAGGCCTCCCGGACCGAAGCACCCTCTAGGAACGTGTCGTGCGGCTTTAAAGGAGGGGCGCTGCCCTCCCCGGGACGCTGGTGCTGGGGGGCCGCGGTCACACTCCTCCCCGAGCCAGCGGACACGTGGGGCAGAGCGCTTCCCAGATCTGCCCCCGCCTCGCAGAGGGGTAAACTGAGGCACGAGGGAAGGCGGGGACGTGACCTGTCCTGGGCGCTCTACCTGCCGCACCACTCGGTGCTCCGGGTAAGCTGTGTCTCTACAGTGACCCCCCAGACCCTGGGGACCCCTGCCACTAAGTGCTTAATGTTCGCTGATAGATTAATTGGATTGAATTAAATGGACCCGGAAGTCTGATCCGCCTGACGAGAGATTGTCTAGAAGCAATCTGCACCCCGGAGTGACGCCCGGCTGCAGGAGACCCCGGGGGCCGAGGGCTGGCCGCTACCAAACGGAATTAAGCCGCCCTGTCCCAGGCGCCTGCCTCGCCTCTAGAACCTCCCCGGACCTCCCTCTCCCTCCGGACGGTTTTAGGAAATCCACTCTGAAAGACCCGACCAGCTGAAACTGACCCCTCAGCCAGCGGCCCCTCCCCTCCTCTGATTGGCGAGGGGGCAGGGTGGACTGGCCGAGCTCCTCCCAGACCCTCCCACTACGAAGGGGCCCAGGGCACCCCCCACTCAACGCCTCCCACTTGGCCACCACACTTTATCCGGCTCCCGTGCCAGGTACCGTTCCCCCTTCCCAGAGTCAGCTCTTAAGTCAATTTTTTAAAAAGTATGTTAAGATGACAAAGGAGTCAATTATGTCGAAAGACAGTTATCAAAATGACTTAAAAAGTTCACAGACCTCAGGTTAAGAACCCCAGGTCTACCGTCTGTGGCCTCTTTACGAGAAGGAAAACCTCTTTGGTTAGAAGTGAAAGTTATGACTGGCTAACCAAACAGGTTAATGGAGCCTCTGGGGGCTTTGGGGCTAGAGGAAGTTCATGGGGTTGCTTGGTTTATCAAGCCTTGCTTGGCTCGGGGCAATAGCAACACACACCCTTTTGCAGTATTCCCAAGGGCAGGGAAGGGATACAGAAGTGAGCCAATGTGGAGTGTTTCATAGAAGGCAACAAATCCAACCAGAAGCCCAGAAAAAAGTCCAAGGAAGACTGTAACTGGGCTGCCTTATCTGGTATGTTTCCTTACAAGTCAGACCAGTTTCTTTGTGAGAACCTTTACCTGTTTGTTGAATATATAAGTTCTGTATCTGTCCTGCGACTGTACCCTTGTAAGTCTGAAAGCTAGCATGGGCTGTTGGGACTTTGCATCCTTAAATACAGATCTCTCCCTAGCACTACACTTAGAACACGGTGGAAGCTCTTCTAGTTTTGTTTTTTGTTTTTATGAAGACTTAGACTGCTTAAAAGTAAGCACGTGTCTTGAACCTAGACAGCTAGTCTAAGGCTTATGGACGGAAGGTCACAGAATCATAGAATTTGAGAGCCACAAGGGTCCTCACTGGCCAGACACAGAAGCCCCTAGTCTGATCTACCCCACAAGTGGTTGACAAAAGCAATTCAGAACTACGAAGAAAAAGTCACTAAACTGTGCATACCCTTTGACCAGGCAATAATGCAGCTAGATCTATACCATAAAGAGCTTAACTAAAGAGGAAAAGAACTGACCTGTACAAAAATATTAATAGCAGCCCTTTTTGTGATGGCAAAGAACTGGAAACTGGAGGGATGTCCATCAATAGGGAAATGGCTGAGCAGATTCTGGTCTATGAGTGTGAAGGAATACTATTGTCCTACAAGAAATGGAAGAGGAAAGTCTCAGAAACCTGGGAAAGCTTGGTAGGAAGTGATGCAAGGCAAAGTGTGCAGAATGAGGAGAGGGAGGAAAATTCATGTCAGCTTGTATTTATTACCTTTATTTCTCGGTGATCCTGACTCCAATCTCTGAAAGTCTGGCAGCCTTTCTAAAGGGCTTAATAGAATAAGGTAATTACCCCCAACCCCCGAGGCATCTGCTCATTAACTAGCTGGGGCAGGACCCCTAGCCTCTGTTGTAGATGTTCAGAGAGGACCAATTACATCCCAGGGTGATATCTTGACTCTGTGTTTGGATTAAGTGAGGTACAATTACACAGAGTCATCAGTCACCCTCTCTTCCAGAGATGTCCAATGGCAAGGCAAAAGGCAGGGTGACTGGCAATGGCCAGGGATGTAGTGGGTAACTTTGGTATCTTTATGTTCGACCAAGCTCTAAGCTCTCCAGGTAACGCAGAGCTTTTCTGTTTAACCTAGCAGCCAATGGGAGCTTAAACCCTCCCCAGGGGGTGTCCTTGCTCCTCTCAACCAAAAGATGGAGTAAGAGGATGGAGCTGAGAACTCTCTTAGCTTACTTCTTCATTAAATTGTCCATGAATCAGGGTTGCCAGGGAAGGTCCAAATGGTATCCTTTTCAGGCCAATCAGAAACGATCCACCTAAGTATAACAGACCCTCCTTCCTGGTCTTTTGGCACCGATGGAGGCTAGCCAGTAAAAGCGCTTTGTTACCAGGCTGCATTCCCCTGCGAATACAGGATACAATAGTTATCCAAGGACAACATTATGAAGACAATCAGCTTTGAAAGACTTAGTAACTCCTATCAACAACTCAGAAGACTCATGATGAAACATGCCACTCACCTCCAGACAGGGAATTCATGCACTCAGCCTGCACATCAAAATTTTTTGGTTTTTTGCTCGTGGCCAGTGAGGGAATTTGTTTTGCCTAAATGTACATGTTTGTAACAGGTATTGTTTTCTTGCTTTCTCATTGGGAGGGAGGAGAAAGGGAACGACCTAAAAATAAATTTGAATTTAAAAAAATAAAATAGAAAAAAATGGTTGTCCCACTTCTTCTTAAAGATTTCCAAGGAAGAGAAACCAAAGACTTCCTGAAACAGCCAGTTCCACTTTTAAACCAGGTCTGATTATTATGAAGTTGCTTCCAACAGTGAGCCTCAAAAATGCTTATTTGCACCTTCTGCTCATAGCTCCTGGTTCTTCCCTCCGGAGACAGATAGAACAAGTCTAATCCATCCTCCTCCATGTGACAGCCCTTCAAATATGAATATTATGCACCTCCTTCTCCCCTCTTTTGTCCAGGTAAAACTTGCCAACTTTTTCAACTGATCTTCAAATGTCCTGGACTGATAGCCCTATGCCATCTTTGTTGCCCTGCGGCTTATCAATATTTTTCTTGAACAATGGTATCAGTCCTGCCTGTAATAGTCTAGATGAGGGCAGAAAATTGTAAGACTGTGTCACCTCCTCATTCCAGGAAGCTACCACCCTCTCAGTGCATTCCAAGTATGAGGAAAAGATCTTAGAAAAGGTGTGCAGACAGAAATTGAATTGTTAGTGTCTGACAAAAATGAGGCTCCAAGAAAGAGAGGGGCTTAGGAACCATCTGGTCCAACCTCTTTCCTTTTGAGGAGGAGAAAACCCAGGAAGCCCAGAGAGATTAGGTCAAATAATAAGTAACAGAGTCAAGACCTGAACTCAGTTCCTCTATCTGTTCAGAACAGTTGGAAGAGAGAATTTTATAAGGAACCTAACATTTCTAAAGTTCCCTAGAGCTTTAAAATTATGATGGAAACCAGCCTGCTGAGAATATGTTTTGCTGGAAAAGGTGGATGAAAAACATTGAAGGGGAACTGATGGATCCCAGAATTCCATTCCATAACATTTGGCAAACATTAAGCAAGTAGACATATTGAAGGTGGTTTGAGGAATACAAAAACTCAATAGACTCAGCTTCTACTGGGAAAATGCAGCAGAGAGAGAAATAAATTTCAATTACGGTCCCAAATCATTGTCCATTTGCAGTGTCTGTCCAAGATATAGTCGCTGAAAGATGAGTTCTGTAGGTTGTCAAACCAAATTCACATCGTAGCCAAGACAAGAGAAGACAACTTGAAAATAGAGGAAACATGAAACCTCAGGACTAGAAGAGACCTTGAAGCCCTCCAGTCAGACTTATACCTGACTGAAAATCCTCTTCTCTGTTAGGTGTGAGAAGTGGTAGAATTTGTAATTATTAAGTTCCTATCTAAGCAGTTAAAAAGGGCTGGGGGAGGGCAAAGGGCATTTCAGACAGTAAATGGTAAACTCCTTGAAGGCAGGGACTGGGTTATTGATTTGGATTTTTATATCCCTGTGATAGGCCCTAAATAAATGTTCCTTTGAGTGGATTAATTCTACTTTGGCCCCAGAACAGAAGGGAAAGGAATTCCCTTCCTGCTGCTCTTTGACTGTAATGAAAAGGACAAGAGACAAAAGAGCAGTCATTCCTTGAAAAGGATGCATCTTATTGGGGCAACTGCTTTTCTAGCTTTAGGGAAACTTTCTAGCTTTGTTGGGAAACTTTTCCAAAAATGAGCTTAAGTCTGCCTCTCTGTACCTTAAGATCACAGGAACGTAAGTGTTGAAGTGGAGGGGACCTCAGAGGCCGTGAAGTCATGGGATCACAGCTAACGCTTACGTAGAGCACTTTATAAATATGACCTCATTTGATTCTGTCAACAACCCTGCGAGGTAGGCAATGTTATTAGCCTCATTTATGGTAGAGGAAACTGAGGCAAACAGAGACAAAATGAGAGAAGCCACATCCCAGCCCACACTAGTGCTTGCAATCCCAGCAACCACAACAGACCCTCCAGGCGATAAACTGATTTGGAAGATGCTTTATATTACAAGCTCACCCCTACCCTATGGGTCTAAGATTCTACACACCAAACTGTCCTCACCCCCCCAAGCCCTACACCTATATTTATACTATCACCACTAGTCTCTAGAAGAATCTTCTCCTCCCCATCCCTACCCCAATCCCTTCCCCGACCTGTATTCCTTTCATTTGGAGGAAGCTAGGAGGTAGAAATGAGAAAAGAGAATGTTCCAGGCATGGGAGAGAGCCAGTAAAACCTCATGGAATCCACAGGTGGACTAGCCCATTCTGTGACAAGCAAGGAGGCCAGTGTTACCAGATAAAGATCTGGCCTCAGAGCGAGGAAACCCTAACACATACTGGCTGTGGGACCCTTGGAATCACTTAATCTCCCTCAGCCTGGTGCAGATCCCTAAGACAAGTCTGAGCATCTGGTTCAAGAAAATAATGTACCAGTAATGGTAGAATGGCCTCCTTACTGCCAGCTCCCTATATATGAAATCAGTCCCCCCAAAAAGGATTCTTGAAATGTTTTCTAAGAAAAAGTTAGCCTGCTCTCTTTCTTCCAAGGTGACTTTGGTGGGGTAGGTGGTAAACCAATCTTCCCTTCCAGTCCATTGGTTCAGTGAGTTTAATCAGAGGTCTCCTATGGGAATCCTCCTTTATAATCCATCCAAAAGTTTATTACAGGTGTTAGCTTTGCTTGTATAGCCACAGAACATCACACAGTTGTTTTTACAGAAAAGAGAAGAGTCTGTCTCGACAGGTACCAGACAATTCTGAATCAGACCCAAGCTGTGCTAGAGACTGGTTCCAGTAAATCACCTGAGATCACTGAGATCCTATCTCCCAGTCTTCTAAATATAAAGGCAATAGAACCTCTGGTGGATTTTGTGTGGAGTAAATAATTCTGCAAAGTGGAAGGAAGGTCATAGAGAGAGAGAGAGAGAGAGAGAGAGAGAGAGAGAGAGAAAGAGAGAGAGAGAGGTGTGCTGTGACATTATTAAAATCCTCTTAATGCAGAAAATTTAGTTAGATGGCATTTTTACCCCCGCTCTGTTCTCTTTCCCTTTTTTCCTGCTCAATGTGTCACTGAAGCTGGCTGCTCCTTGGCATGTTTCCCAAAATTTATATTTCCTTGCTCGCAGGCATGTCTTCAATAGCTCCTCATGACTTGGAGATGACCCTGGGCTTCCAAAGACCTTGCACAGTGAGATTCAGGTTCTGGCAGGCTCTGTCAAGCTAAAGAGGCTTTGAATACAGCCCAAGTACATCCTCTGATGAGTAGCCCAGCTAAACTCAGAGAGACTCTAAGCAGGTCTGGTAAAAGAGGCTGGATTTCTCATCCTTAGCAGCCCACCAGGTCCACCTAATAAGAAAGGGAAAGATTGTTCTATCAATGGGAGGGAATGTCCACATCAACAAACTCATAGCTGAAGTACAGGATATTCAGTGTAACTGTCTGACTTGAAGTGCTTAAAGTGGCCAGTGAGCCTGACAGACTCCAGAGACCCAAGTTCTAATCCTGAATTGACCACTAGCAATAAGCATAACATCAGCTCCTTGTCACTTAATGGGTCTATGAGCTTGAGCAAGTCAAGTCTTACTGAGCTTCAGTGTTCTCATCAGAAAAAGAGGAAGTTAAACTAGATGGACCCTGAGGTCTCTTCTACCTTTAGATCCAGGATCCTGCGGTTTAAAGGCTTACAAAGCATTTTTTGTCCCAACAACAGACCTATTAAGTAGGTAACACCAGCAAGTACCCAATTCTCTTCTTTTTATAATGGAGAAAATGCATTCAGAGAAGCTGTAAGATGTGTATTTGGTCACATAGTGAGGAAGTCAAAGAATAACAGAAGCTGATCTTTGGAAGAGTCCTCAGTGTCCATCCAGGATAATACATGAAAAAATTCCCGCCTTAATGTCAATGAGAAGTCCTCCAGCCTCTACTTGAAGATATCCAGTGTGGGAGAGCCCACCACCTCTCAAGGCAGAGCACTACACTTTTGGACAGCTGACACTATCAGGAATTCTTTCTTTCCCATCATCAAGTCTAAATTGGTTTCTTTGCCTTCCCAGAGACTCCCTACCATCTCCAGACCAAATAGGAAATCCTCTGCTTGGCTTCTAAAGTCCTTCATAACCCACCTTTGCTGCTGCCTTTTCAGGCTTCTTGCTTTTACTTCCTTCCATTTTAAATACTCTTCGTTCCAGCCTTTTTGCTTTTTCTCTAACTAGGCACTCTGTCTCTCAACTCTTCGTTTTCATTGGCTGTCCTTCATTCCTGGAAGGCTCTCCTTCCCCATCTCTGCCTCCTGGCTTCCCTGGCTTCCTTCAAGTCTCAGCTAAAGTCTTCCCTTCTGCAAGCTTATACCTTCGCTCTGAGATCACTGCCGATTTACCTTGTGTATATCTCAAGTGCACATAGTTGTTCTCATGTTGCCTGCCCTATTAGAATGTAATCCTGTCTTTCCGTTTTATTTTATCCTCAGAGCTTAGCACAGTGCCTGGCACACAGCAATAGTCATAACTATTATTATAGATAATATTTTAAGAGCTCTAGTGTTTATGATGCACTTTACATATATTGTCTGACCTGATCCTCCCAACAGTGCTAGCTGAGTCATTGATTCCAACTTCCTCTCACAGCCCTGGTTCTATCTGGTGGCCAGGCAAGTGTCCAGCTCAGGCCTCCTGACTCCATATCCCAGGCTTTCCCCACCCTCCAGCACTTCCTCTCAAACCAGCTGTGTGACCTTGGGGGAGAAAACATTAATTAGCATTTAGCAGTGCTTCTGCTCTTTTATAGTGGGTACTAACTAAATGCCACCTTTGTAAATATGTTCACTCCATTTGTTTCATTTGCTCTTTGAGCTACTGCTCCCCTTAGTGCAATTGCTGATGAAATCCTGAGGTTCTGCCTATGAGAACAGCTCCCCAGAATTATGACCGTTACCCCTGGAAAGTTCTTGCCAAAGCAGAAATGATCTGAATGGTGCTTTCTGACTCTTAAGCAGGTCTCATTATGTAGCATTCATATAATTGCATGGAAACACCAGTGCCCTCCCGCCCAAACGTTTTTATGTTTAGCTACTTTGTAGATGTGTTTATTGATTTTATACTTATGCTATATATACTTAGATATATGCTACTTTTCTCTTCCATGAGAATGGAAACTTATTGAGAGTAGGGATTGTTTCATTCTTTGTACTGATATCTCTAATACCTCCCATAGTGCCTGGCATATAGTAGGTGCTTAATAAATACTTGTTAATTGATTGATTGTGTGGTAAGTTGTGGGAATTGAAGACTGCCATGGACATATACCCCAAGGAAGCCAAAAACAATATCTCTATGTGAGACAGCTGGCATGGCTGATTAGAATGCTGTCCTTGAAATCATGAACAAAAGTTCAAATCCTGCCTCAGAAACTGACTAGCTGAGTGATGATGGGCAAGCCTCTTCAGCCCATTGGGACTCATTTTCCTCATCTGCAAAAGCAGAAGGTTGGACTTGATGACCTTTCAGGTCCCTTCTAACGCAAAATTTGTGATCTTTCACTAAATGTTCTATTTCCACCAACATTTTTATCAGAGCACTTTTATCCCAGCAAAGAAGTAAAACTAGGGTAGATTCTCATCCACTGGGGAACTGCTAAACAGTGGTACATGAATATAACCAAATATAAGAAATAATGCCATAAGAAACAATGACCCTAAATAGTTTCAGAAAGCACCAGAAGACATGTATCAGCTCATGTTGATGCAGAAGAAAGTGAGAACCAAGAAAACACTGTACTCAGTGACTACAATGATAGAAATGGAAAGAATAAGCAAAGATAATAACTGAATGCTAGATAGTTGTAATGAACCTGTTTGACTCCCCAGAAGAGATGGAAAAACACAACTCCAGCCTTTATGTGCATAGGGGCAGGACTGTGGGGCAGGGAAGTGCATACACTGTGATACATGGTTGGTTTGTTGGTTAGTTTTGCTGAGCTAACAAGTGATGACTCTCTTGGTAGGGGGAAAGAGGGATAGATGGATGGATGGATGGATGGATGGATAGGTGGATGGATGGATGGATGGATAGATATGGATGCAGAGGTAGGGAAAGGGGGAAGGAAGGAGGAAGAAGGAGAGGAATGAAATTGGAGGAGGTGATCAGCAAGGAAATTTAGGGTCTAGATATCAATGAGAGGGGTCAATATGGCAAGGGATTATGGATATAGGAAGGAAACATCCTAGAATTGAGGCAATGATTTTTAAATATGTATATTAATGTTTTGTTTTTTTTAATATCTTCTTCATCTCCAGAAACATCCTTCCTCCTTTCACCTCAAAAGCCCCACAGTGATAAAGAATGAAAAAAGAAAGATGAGGGAAAAGAGGGCAGTAAAACTTCCAAACATAGCCTATTTCATATTTATAGTCTCTCATCTCTGAAAGGAAGAGAGGGAAGTACATATTTTGAAATATTACTGAAAAAGAAGTCATCCTCTGGAAAATATAATGGAAACAACAGTAATAAAAACTGAGTTTTTACAAGTTAAGATTTTTAATACCTAAAGATCAATTTCCAGGTACTATTTCACTATCACCTTACCGCTAATATATGAGGGAAGGACTATAGGTATTATCTCCATTTTACAAATGAGTAAAATGAGGCTTAGAAAAGGTTGAATAATTTGCCCAGGATCATATAGTTATTGACTATCAGGCAGGAATCTGGATTTAATTTTAATGTCCTGTTGTCCAGTGAAGGCTTAGGAAGGGATTGAAAAGATCCCGGTCATAGGTGATGGGTTCATTAGGGCCCCATACCTAAGGAGAGATGGGAGACTGATAGTAGATAGCTATAAAGAAGGTCCAGAATTTAAGAATATTTCAAAGCGGCAGAAGTTAACACAGAACTTTTTTGTCATTCATAAGGCAAAGAAAATAGATACAGGATGAAAATTTTCATTTCAGAGTAAAATCGTAATGAAACTTTTGGATCATTTGACATGCCTGGACCTTCAAGTGTTAAGAAATCTCTCCCCATATTCCCCTACTCCCATCCCAGCAGATAGGACTTCCAGAATAGGAATTTTCTTAAAGACAAATTCTCAGCTGTTCAGGGACAAGGAATGTCCTATCTCACAATACTTTTAATATATTTTTTAGGGTTTCCTATCTCAGTCACATAGTTTTGTTGATCCTAAAGGTGCTAGTTTGGTTAAAATCCAAAAGGCAGATATGAGCAAAATATTTGGCCAAATAAAAATATAGTACATGTTACTTATATATCATTTCCTTCTTATCCTGTTTTGAATGCTGCCTGCATTCAGAAGACAGAGAGAGGGAAAGGGCTACCTCCAAATACTCTGCCTTGAATCCCTACTTGTCTCCACGTGTGCGCATGCGTCTTCCCCCAGTAGAATGTCCTTGAATGCATGAACTGTCTTTGTTTGCTCATATTTGTATCCCCTGAACTTAGCACGGTGCTTGGCACATAGCTTTTAATAAATTCTTGTGACTTGACTTTCCTGATTCTCCAATGTTATGGGTACCCTCTCCTTGAAATTACTCTATTTAATAGTCTTTTATATAAATTTGCTGTTTCTTCCTGGTAGAATGTTTCTTGGTTTTATCTATTTCTCTTTTTGAGAAAACTGTGGTCACCTAGGTAGCAAATGTCTGAGCCTGGATTTGAGTTCAGGTCATCCTGACTCCAGGGCAAGTGCTCTATCAGACCATAAGTTTCTTGAGGGCAGGGACTTGACACAGTGCTAGGCACTTATATCTTGTTCCATAGATTTAGAATAAGAAGGAACCTCAAAAATCCTCTAATCCAATGCTCTCATCATATAGATGAAGAAACTTTGACCAGTTGATGAAGTTACTGATCTAAGATCACAAAGTGAGCGAGGAGCCAAGCTAGGGCTCCTGGCTCCAAACTCTGTTCTGCCTGTCCAAGGTATATACCCTTCAGTAACCTCAGATGCTTGTTGAAGTGAATGTAATACTCCAATCCAAGGACAGATTTGCCTTGGGGAAAGTTTAGTTGATTTTGTGCTCTAGAGTTGGATTTCAAAAGTCAGACAGTGAATTAGTTGTAGAGGTGTCTTTTTGTTGTCTATATTGGCCGAATTTTTGCTTGCTGTCATATGGAAGTGGTCTTCTTATGAGAGAGTACTCGACTATCAGAGAGCTTTGTTTTCATTCAGGGCTGCACTAACCCTCATAAGCCAGTTGGGAGTCTACAATCAGTCCATTCATTCCTTACAAAAAGCCTACTCTTTCCACTTGTTAGCCCAAAAGAATCACCCTCTGATTTTCATTCTTTAATTCCACTTTTACTGGTGTGGTTGCTTAGGGAGTGCATTTCCCGAAAGAAGGATGCAACCTGTGCAAAGTGCTGGGAGGGGAAAGATGGCCTTCTGCCTAATCTGAAGAGCCTGCTTCCATAGCTTCCACAGATAGATGATTCCGAATGTAAACTTCCAAGGCAATAAGAGAACAGGCCAAAGGGTATCTGGGTAACTGATAGCATGATCTAAGTGAGGCCCATTAACTCTCCTTTCTTCTGGGGTTATAGGTCACCAGCTAATGCCTTCAGGTGCCTTTCATTTGTTTGATCTAAATATGGAAATCTCTAAACCCAGGGAGGCTTAGCAAGGAAATATGAGAAAATAATACAAAAGTCAATCATGTTTTCAGAACTCTGTTATCCTCATACCCACCTACCCACATACATACCCAGGGACTCGGGCACACACGCGTACACACAGACACACATACACACACATTCACACACAGACGCACGCACACACACACAGACACAAATATACGCAAGTGCATACACATGCATGCACATGCATACACATACACGCACTCATACATGTATGCACACACTCATACGCATGCACACACTCACACTCACAACACAGACACATGCACACACATACACACATGCATGCACACTCACACGCAGACATGCACATGCGCTCATGCACATATATGCACACACACGCAAATACATATGCACACACATGCACGTACACACATGCACTGTCACACAAGGCACACATCATACTCATACACACATACACATGTACATGTGCCCTCACGCACACACATACACACAAATACTAGGTGCTATAGATATAAAGACAAAATGGAAATATTCCCTGCCCCCAAGGTAGAAAATAATCATAGTGAAAAAGAGTTTAGTGATGGGGTTAGAGTGTGTTGTGAGAGGCCTCTCTGGGACAAATCACTGCACTTTAAGTCACTTGCCCCCAAGTCCTATTCCTTGGCCTCAGTTTCCTCATTGGTAAAATTAAGGATTTGGGTCCTGGGGCCTCCAAGGCCCCTTCTAGCTACAATCCTACAAACGTGCATA
Source organism: Potorous gilbertii (assembly GCA_028658325.1). NCBI lineage: Eukaryota > Metazoa > Chordata > Mammalia > Diprotodontia > Potoroidae > Potorous > Potorous gilbertii. The sequence continues at coordinate 682,487,897 of CM053770.1, forward strand.
GGTGAGTCAACACAGAACACATGCACAGCCAAAACAAAGAGGGTTGAGATGGAGAGCACTGGCTGCTGAGACCTGGTGGAGAGGATGGCGCAGTATTGAGATGGGTCAGAAAAGAAGCTGGGGTCCCTAAGAGAGAGAGCGGGGAAGGAGAGCAGTCTAGGTTCGGGGGACAGAATGAACAAAGGCTGAGATGCTGATGGAAAGGTGAACACTGCTTACAGGAGGCTTGGCTGTGAATCTTGGAGCAGACTGCTAATGATCCAAAAGACTAATTTGCATGTGTCACCCTCACCAGTCAGATATTAGGCATTTATTAAGCACCTTCTTTGGGGCTGGGGATACTACAAAGGCAAAAGACGGTCCCTGCCCTCAGGGAACTTAAAGTCTAGTGGAGGAAAAAACTCATAAAAGGATGTTGAAAAGGTACCTGGAATATGGACAAGTTAAAACTATGCAGCTGGGTCGTGCCCTGGGCCCCTCCTTTGGTGCAGGCTCCTGGAGGATGTGCTCATGTCCACCCTTTGCCCTCTCCAGTCTGAAGCAGAGAAGACCTAGGTAGAGGGTGCTGAGGAGGGGCCACCTTCAGAATGGATCTGATTTTGCAGGAAGATGAGTTCCTGGAGTCAATGATGAAGCCCAGGAGAGCAGCCTATTGGGGGACAATGCCATTACTTGGTGAGCTCCTGGAGAGGATGGAATTTTGTTTGGCTTTTTTGCCTTCATCTCTCTGGTGCTTAGCACAAGGTCTATCCTATGTAGAGCAGGCATTTAATAAATGCTTCGTCTTGAACTCGAGGGAGCCAGAAGTACTTACTATATTATCAGAGAAAGAAAAATGCAGAAAGTGGTGTAAAAGACATTATCAAGGACTATGGGTTGGAAAAGGAAGAGGGCATGTAGATATTTAGAAAGGGGAAGGAAAAAACAATAGATGACCTGCATCAGTATCCTCCAAGTTATCAAGGCCTCTAGTACATTGGGTAAACCTTCCAGGAGATGTACAGGACTCACAAGGGAAGGGCAGGCACAGGGCTTGTATCTTTCCCCTAGTTCTCTTCCCATTGTGACTGACCATAAGAAAGCTCTCATTCTTATCAGTCTTTTTTTTTTCTGGGAGTAATCAAAGGAGATAAATAATATATCAAAACCCTGGACTTATTTTCCCAATCTCTCCCTTCCCTCCTCCCACGAGCAGGTCAGGTTCCTAGACCAGGGTTAGTTCCATCCTAGGGGGCACTCCCAAGAGTTGGGATGATTTTTTAATGCCCTCAGCTCAAGGTTCACTTCTGGTGTGTTCTCCCCCACATCCAGTTAGGAGTAGTATCTAGTACCTTCCAATGATTAGCCCTCTAGTATCATTCATCAATTAACACTCATTTTCATTTATAAATGGATATTTCCTGAAAAGATATAGTGACAATAGAAGTAAAAACATTCCACGTGAACATTTGGGAGAACGCTCTTTCCATACCATTTCTAGGATGGATTTTCTCTTGGTCTGCCTTCATCCACCTCTATGCTAGGTCAATCACCAGGCTCTGCTACCTACAAAACCTGGCATGAATACCTTTTCTGGCACCTTTGGTGGTTCACTCTCTGGATCATTTGAATCTCACAAGGTCAAAGCCTAGTCAGGTGTTCCTTCAGCTATGAAAAAGATAGACAGCCAATTGAAAGACTCCCTTTCTTCTCTTGGTAATCAGTCCAGATTCAGTACTTGAACATGCTTTGAAGTCCATGTGGGGAGAATGCTTAAAATGTTCTACCTCCTACTTCTCCACTTACCTCTGAATTATGGATTTTAAATTGTTCAAAAACTAGTTTTCCATGAGTTGTAGCTATCCATCAATGCTGATAGACATGAGGATTAAAAGAATGAGCTTTTATTTCTGGGAAAAATTGGGGGAAAACCATTAAAAGAGTTTGACAATTTCCCAGGAGCAAACTATGCCCCGCTTTTAAATAATTCTAGGGTCTGTGTAGGATATCTCTGAACTTCTGAGAGAGCTTTATAAGCTTTATAAGTATCTGTATGTACTAGTCTAGATGAAAGGCATTTTCCATCAATTTAAGTTTCCCACCAGTCTTTTCAGAGGAATACTACTTCAAACCCTGAGTGACCCTGTCAAATCACTTCATCTCTCTTATCATTAGCTACTTCACTTACAAAATTAAGGATGATAACAGCATGACCCTCACAGGGATGTTGTGGGGATCAAGTACCTTGTAAACCTTCACGTGCTGTTTATGGGACTGGGGCCTGCTGGTTCTATAGCATCACCAAGAGAAGCAGCTGGAGGGCATCACTATCTCTAGGGCATGTCTCTTCAGTTACAGCAGGACTTCTTAATCTGCAGTTCCTCTGCTTGTTTCTGTAGTATTTTGATAACTATATTTCAATATAATTGATTTCCTTTGTACTCCTATATATTTTATCTTATGCATTTAAAAACATTCTGAGAAGAGGGAGGTTCATAGACTTTATCGGGTTGTCAAAGAAGTCCAGGATGCCAAGAAAAGGTTAAGAATCCCTGAAATGTGGGGAATCCTAGTTTGAGGAATTGGCGTCTCTAAAGAGACCTTTTCTGATCCCCCTCCAACTCCCGGGGATGCCAGTGTCTCCTTCTGCCCCAAACTGCCTTACATTTAGGTACGAATAGACTGTATATACATTACATTCCCTGATGGAATATAAACTCCTTGAGAGAAGGAGTTGTTTGTTTTTTTCTTTGTATGTCCAACATCTAGCACAATGCCTGGCACATAGCAGGCACTTAATAAACAGTTATTGACCAATTGATTTCACCTAGATACCATACTCTTGGTCTCTTCCGAGGCAGTAGTGAACACTTTTGACAAGCATATTCTCCCCTTCTCACTAGATGGTAATCATCAGAGGGTTCTTTAAAAAAGTCCTCTCTGCCATTTTATGTTTCAGTGTATCATCATCTTCACATAAACATGGGAGGTAAACCTTTTTTGCTTTGTGCTGCAATACACCCACTAATGCTAAGCACAATGGGATATTATATTCACTCTATCTTTCAGTCATGTGACGATAATATTGTTTGTCAAAGCCTACCTTCTCACTGCTAACATGGTCATCAAGAATGCTGTTAATGGGTGTGTAGAGATCACTCTCATAAGAATGTCCACGTAGAGGGCTAAAGGGCTATCCAGATTGGTAGATGGGGATGTCCATTCTTGCTCATCTTTTTTTGTAATTGTAAAGTCTGAGACATTTCTCCACACTTTTGGTACCTTTAGGTAGATTGTGAATGAATGGCTCAGTGCCCTCACAACTGTGCTACCTCCAGCATGGATCTCCTTTATATAGTTATGGTCCAGTTTGGCAACTTTCCTCATCTTTGTTCTCTTTGAGGCCATTTCTAACTCATATAAGCACATCCAGGGCTGCCATGATAGATTCCAAATGTGGGACACTGGCCTTGTTGATGAAGAGGGTTAATTATAAAAATCTTTGCAGAGTCTTCTCATCTTCCATCTTTTTAGCTGCCTTTCTCCCAATTTCATCTTTAAATGCCCTCAGTTGAGTATTTGAACTGGTTTTCCCCCTTTCCTGCTTCTGTTTTATGAGGTGAAATGACTCATGATCTTCACGATCATCCTCTATAAAATTTTACAAGCAAGGTTATATTCTAAATCTATGTTGACCTTCGATGTCATCTTTTTTCTTGTAAGTAAAGGAAGAATTTGCATTTTGCATTTTAATTTGCATCTTAAGTTCCTCGTGTTTTGATCGTGATATTTCATTTATAGGAGTTACAGTTTCATGTGAAATTTTGTAATTGTTATCTGCATCCTTTCTTCCATCTGTATCCCATTTTTTTGGCATCAATAACTCATTAAAATTTAAGTAGATCAGATTGAGAATATTTTAATTTTATGTTTTTCTCGTTCCTGTGCCTTCTTCTAACTTTGCTCTAGTTTTGATCTTTGTTCTAGCAAATTTGCAGATGGGCTGAATTCAAATTCCTAATAACATTTCTCGGGCTGAGATGTGAGCAAGTCCATTGTTTAAAAAGGAAACATTTGCACTTCAAGTATGGGAAATCACCAAACAATTAACTTCCGTGGAACATATCTACTCCGGGTCAAGTGAGTTCCTTTGTTTCATGTCAAGCTATTGAGGAAATGTTTTGCAGTCATGGATCTTGGCCGAAATGTCACCATGGAAGACTTTCAAATAAATGGGATCCGCTGTGAGACATCAGCTGTCATATTTACATTTATATCCCTGCCCAAACTCTCTTTAAAGTGGCCATGCAGTCCTAATCAGAATATCCAGTCATTTTTTCAGTACTCCTCATGGGAAAGGCAGGCTAGTTTGCCTGAAGCAGCAGGGCACCCTAAAGGAGAGACAGGAGGCAGTAAGTACCAGGCAAGTCAGACCACCGCTGTCTACTTTGATCAGCACCTCCCCTCAGATCCTGGTGGAGACAGCCCAAAACTCTGAACCCAAGAGCTTTGGGAATAGCAGAGCCCTCCAAATCTTAAGACTTGCTTCCACCTCAGCCATCATAGTCATCAATGAGGGAGAAAGTCATTGTGGTAAGGGGGCTCACCTTCCTCATCACCAGCAACAATTGCTGACCAAGGGCCATCAACAGGCAAATGGGCACAGGAGCCCTGGGAGGGCCGGCCCCACAGACCACCAGTCTTATTTCAATCCCAGACTTCACAGCTATCATTTGGGGAAGCAACTCCTGTAGGGAAGGGTCCAGTGAACCCCACCAACTGCCACACCCAGGGCACGCAGGCCAGCCTAGCTAAAACATCAAGGCACCCTGAAGGAGAGTCTGGAGGCAGCATGTAACAGCCAAGTCAGACTACTACTACCCCTGTCAGCATATCTCCCCTCAGACCTTAATGGAGACAGCCCAGGACCCTGAGCCCAAGTGCCTTGGGAACAAGTGATGCTTCCAGCCATCATCCTGGGAAGCAGTACTGCCTGGTCACTGCAGCCACCCATAAAGGAAACTCAGAGAGGAAAGCTCTTGACCCCAAAGCCCTTGGCCCTGTCCAATGGTTCAACCTCAGAGACTGATAGTTTTATGAGTAGAAATGACTTTAAAGAAGAGGCCTGATGGCCACTTCTCTGCTGCCCTGGAGGACTATGGGACTTCTCCATCTGACTTGCTGCTGAAAGAAACTTTCCCTAGGTGTTGGGTCCCCCCTTATAATGAGAGCCCCCTCCCAAAGGTCAGGGACTGGCTGACTTCTCCTTTTATGTCCCCAAATCTCAGTACAGTGCTTGGCACATACTAAGGGACATACTAAGCACTTTTTCATTCACGTGTTCATGTGTTCCTCTGCTCATCCTCTTTCACTTCAAATACAAATTTCTCTTTTTGACATTTAAAGCCCTTTACAACCTAGTCCTGGCTCACCCTTCCAGCCCCCATCCAGCCATAAGGGCCTTGGGGGCTCTTCCCCCGCCCCCCATAACACTCCCTTTCTGGTCTCTTGTCCTATATACTGATTGTTCCCCTTGCCTAGAGTGTCCTTTCTCTTTACTCCCGCTCTTCTAATTCCTTCTTCCTTTCCAGACTCAGCTCAGCCTTTCCTGATTCTCGCAGCTGTGGGTCCCCCACCCCCACTCCACTCCATTAGCTTGTATTTACTTTGTATGTGCTTACATTGCCCAGGCTGAATTTGTCTAGGATATTCCAGGGAGTATGCAGAACTTCCTTGGAAACTTCTGGGACTCTGAGGACATAGTGACTCACTGCTTGGGCCTTTTGGAAATGACTAAGTTCCTGGCTGCCATCTGCCATGTGAAAGGATTTGCTGCTTTGATACTGATGCGTAGATCCTAAGTAGTGTCTTGGCCAACCTTCGTCTCCACCCAGCACACACGTAGAGGCAAAGGGGTCGGGGTCCTGTGTCATTTAGAAGAAGAGAGCTTCTGGCTGATTCTCTCTCTCCTCACCTCCATTTTCTGCCTTCACTGACTCCCTTCAAGACTCACATAAAGTTGGGGCAGCTAGGTGACACAGTGGATAGAGCACAGGCTCTGGAGTCAGGAGGTGAGTTCAAATCTAGTCTCACTCTTACTAGCTATATGACCCTGGGCAAGTCATTTAACCCCAATTACCTCTAAAAAAATACTTCTCTAAAATCCTACTTTCTGTAGCAAGCCTCTCTCATTTTTTATTCTGGTACTTTCCTCCCTGAAATTATCTCCTATTAGCCTGTATATATCTTGTATGTACAAGGCTGTTTGCATGTTGCCTTCTCCATTATACTATGAGTTCCCCAAGGGCTGGGACTGTTTTTGCCTTTTTTAATGTTCAAAAGGTTAAAAACCAAATGTAATAAGGAGCATTTATAGAAACACATGTGGCAAAGGTTCCTGGAAGTCCCTTTCCCCCTTCTTAGAGTCCTTAGGAAGTTACCTGGACTGGGAGCTCTCTGCCAGTCTGAGGCTCTACCTGCCTGGATAGGGTAACATGGCACCCTCACCACCCTGTAGCCATTATTTCTCTGCCATGAAGAACCATGCTCTCTGAAGCTGCCTTTCCTTGGGGTTAATCATGCTCAGTCAGATGTCTCGTGCAACTGGTCCAGTCCCTCCTGGGACATGGCCAGTGATGGGAGGAGGAAAGAGAGAAAGATTCTTCTTCTTCACCTTCTATTCACTCTGCACCACCCCAAAAGCAGTTCCTTCTCAGTGCCTTGGCTCTGTCTCTCTCACTGGAATCTTTTACACTACAGCTAGGTTCCAATTAGTGTGAATAATGAAGCTCCTGACATGGTCACATGTAATCAAATTCACACTATTTAAAATTTATTGTTGTTGAGTCATTTCAATCTTGTCCAACTCTTTCTGACCCCATATTTGGTTTTCTTGGCAAAGATACTATAGTGCTTTGACATCTTACAGGTGAGGAAACTGAGGCAAATAGGGTTAAATTACTTCCCCAGGGTCACACAGCTAGCAAATGTCTGAGGCTGGATTTGAACTCAGGAAGATGAGTCTTCTGACTCCAGGCCTGATGCTGGATGCACTGTGGCATCACCTAGCTACCCTTCAGTCAGTTAGAATTATGTAAAATAGGGTCATTAGATCTAACCCAGTGGAAAACAGGCCTTGTGACCATCTGAGAGACTTCATCATTTGCACGAATCCACCTAATTGTAGAATTCTTCCATCTCCAAACAAGATCACTGCTTGACTTACAAACTCTGAACTAGTTTGTTGTTTTTATATATAATCCTTTCTTACCTAGGCTTAATTATGGAGTGAGCATTGCCTCAGTTAAAGATGTTAATTTCAAAAGGACAATGTCTCCCATCGAGCCTGAATCCATCCTCAGTCATCCTGATCTGTATCTGGCCAGTGGACCCAGATGGCTCCAGAGGAAAAAGTGAGGCTGGTGACTTAACAGCCCTGCCTCACTTAAATCCAATTCACTTGCATGTCCTGGCATCATCTCCCTGATGTCATGGCTGTCTGGAGAATGCAGGGCAAACTGCAACTATGTAACCGAAGAGATACAATTTGGTCTCCTTAATTAATTACAAGATATTTCCTGTGCAGCATCATCTGCTTTTCTCCCAGTGACCAAAACTCTTTCATTCTCTCTCAAAGTATCACCTTATTCACCCTTTCTATATGCTTTGATTCAATCAAGATGTGGTTGTAATGATGGGATTACATTAAGGAACACTTTCCTGTATACTTGGAATGCCAGCCCCTTTCATTTTTATGTTGAATTGCTAAACTATCCTTTTTAGTCCAACTCAAATTGTACCAATTTCATGACCCGTTTCACCTTTAGATTTCATATAACCCTCTCTATTGTTTTGTAAATGTGAAATGTTATGTCTTCTAGTTATTGGTATTGGTATCTTATCTCCTTAGACTATAGGTTTCATGGGAGCAGGGACCATGTCCCTGGGTGTATAGCACAGCTCTGTACACTGGAGGGGCTAATAGATGCTTCCATGTATAATGTGAATATTTTCTTACTTATGCAGAAAAGAGGAAAGAAAAACAAAGGCCTGGCCCACAAGGAGCTAAGCTTAGATTCCTATTTAAAAAGTTTTCAAATTTATTCTAGCTGCTAGTACTTTTCTCCAAAAATTGTTGCTCAGTTATCCAGTCATGTCTGACTCTTCATGACTCCATGGACCATAGCACAAAAGGCCCTTCTATTCTCCACTAAGTCTGTCCAAGTTCATCTTCATTGTTTCAATGTTATTAGCAATCCCTGTCATACTCTCCAGTCCTCCCCCTTTTCCTTTTGCCTTCAGTCTTTCCCAGCATTAGGATCTTTCCCAATGAGTAAGTTTCAACTTCAATTTTTGACCTTTTGCCTCAATTAATTTCTTTAAGTATTGACTTATTTGATCCCCTTGCTGTCAAAGGGACAAAGTCTTCTTCAGCACAGCAATTCAAAAATGTCAGTTGTGCAGTGCTCAGCTTTCCTCATGGTCCAACTGTCAGAGCCAGGCATCTCTATTGAAAAAACCATAGCTTTGACTATATGGTTGGCAAGGGGAGGTCTCTCCTTTTTAGTCTGCTGTCCAGATTCATCATAGCTTTCCTTCCAAGGAAGCAGGTTCAGATTTTATATTCTTGGACTCCAAGATCAAATCTGAACCTGCTTCCATTTCTTCTCTCCTTATTTACAGGGAAGTGATGGGACCAGTTGCCAAGATCTTAGGTTTTCTGATGTGAAGCAGAAAGCTAGCTTTTATGTTCTCCTCTTTCAACCTCATCCAGAGACTTTTTAATTCCTCTTCCCTTTCTGCATCATACGTTTATGGAGGCGCTTGTCTCCCCTCAATAGAACATACTGTTTCACATCCTTATCTCCTAGCCTAGTGCCCTGTACTAGTAGGTGCCTAATAAATGCTTGATTGGTTCATTTAACAAATCGGTTAAAAATGTGTTGCTCTTGTTCACAGTCTTTTCATTTATTTCTTCTTCTCTTGAAGTAACAACGAGCATTTATACAGCTCTGAGGGTTCTGAAGCCTTTACCTATTTTAACTCATCTTCTCCTCTCCGTTTTATTAAAAACTAGTTTGGATTTTTGAGGCAGCTCAGATAGAGCTCTGGACTTGGAGTCAGGAAGACCTGGGGTTACACTTACTAGCTCTGTGACCCTGGGCAAGTCACTTAACCTCTCCCAGAATCAGTTTCCTCATTTGTAAAATGAGGAAATAACAGCGCCTCCCTCCCAGAGCTGTCATGAGGATCCAGGAAGGTAACAAAACACATGTAAGGTGCTTTGTTAGCTATAGAACAGCTAGCTCTTATCTTTAAGACTATTACTGTTATTGTTGATTCCATCAAGGCATGATTACATATGTGTGATTAAGGAAGCATACCAAACAAGTGAATCAAAGTTCTTTTTTTTTTTTTTTTTGCAGAGGACTGAGTCCAGCTTCAAGCAGTTCCACTATCACTCTCCCCACACCCCCGCCCTTTTTTTGCTTTGCCTCTCTTTTGGACGATGCTATCACATTACTCCCACTCAAGAGCAAGGAAAGAAAAGCAGCCAACTTCTCCCATCCCCCTCTGGAGACAAACAGGAAGAAGGCAATCATCTTCAGCTACCCAGAGGAGTGGGGAGCCCTGCCTTTGCTGTCTGAGCAGAGCCTTCCGCTCATTTCATTGGATTTTGCTGAGATTCTGCCCTCCCAGAATACTGATGCTGTGTGAGCCAGCTTCACCAAATTCAGCTCTGAGCTGGTTACTTGGAAGCGTTCCTGGGAAATGATTTTGAACAACTGGAAATGAAAGGGGGAGGAAGGTATTCTGCCTCTCTCCTCAGTGGGATAGAAGGATTTCTATTTTCCTTCAGAATGGAAGCTAGAGACAGACAGACTCCGTAACCTTGCCACATTAAATGCAATTCCTAATTGATAGTCTTTTTTAAAAATAATATTTTATTTTTCTCAACGACATGTCAAAAAACAATATTTAACATTGATTTTAAAAAATATTGAGTTCCAAACTCTTTTCCCCTTCCCTGAAATAGTGTAGGTTATACATGAGCAATCATGCAAAATGTATTTCCATATTGGTCATGTTGTAAAAGAAGAAATACAAAAAAAAAATCATGAAAAAATAAAGTAAAAAATCATATGTTTTGATCTGCATTCACATTCCATCAGTTCTTTCTCTTGAGGTAGATAACATTCTTCATGACTCCTTTGGAATTGTCTTAGGTCATTGTATTGCTGAGAGGACCTGTCCTTCACAATGGATCATTGCACAACATGGCTGTTACTGTGTACGAATGTTCCCCTGGTTCTGTTCACTTCACTCAGTATCATTCATGTAAGTCTTTCCAGGTTTTTCTGAAATCATCCTGCTTACCATTTCTTATAGCATAATAATATTCTATTAGATTCATATACCACAGCTTGTTCAACCATTCCCCAGCTGATGGGCATCAATTTCTAATTCTTTGTCACCACAAAAAGAGATATAAATATAAAAATATAAAAAATATAAATATTTTTGTACATGTGGGTCCTTTTCCCTTTTTTAATGATCTCTTTGGGATATAAACCTAGCAATGATATTGCTAGATCCAAGGGTGTGCACAGTTTTATAGCCCTTTGGGCATAGTTCCAAACTGCTCTCCAGTTCACAGCTCCACCAACAATGCTTTAGTGTCTCAACCTAACTGGTATTCTTTTTAAAATTATTTTTTATTTTTATAGTTAATTTATTTGTTTTCAGTTTTCAACAATCACTTCCATAACTTTTAAATTTTTCTCTCCCTCCCTCCCCACAATGGCATGGAATCTTATATGGGTTCTACACATACATTCTTATTAAACACATTTTCACATTAGTCATGTTGCATATAAGAACTAAAACAAATGGGAGAAACCATGAGAAAAACCAAAACAAAACAAAACATAACAAGGTAGAAAATAGTCTGCTTCATTCTGTGTTCCGACTCCATAGTACTTTCTCTGGATGTGGATGGTATTTTGTCTCAAGAGTCCTTTGGGAATGTTTTATGTCCTTGCATTGCTGTGAAGGGCCAAGTCTATCAGAAAACAGTCCTCACACACTGTGGCTGTTACTGTATATAATGTTCTCCTGGTTTTGCTCACATCACTCAGCATCAATTCACATAAGTCCTTCCATGTTTTCTGAAGTCTGCCTGTTCATTATTTCTTATAGCAAAATAGTATTCCTCTACATTTATATGCCACAACTTGTTCAATCATTCCCCAATTGATGGACATCCCCTCGATTTCCAGTTCTTGGCCACCACAAAAAGAAATGCTATAAATATTTTTGTACGTGAGTCCTTTTCCTTTTTTTATGATAGCCCTTTGGGCATAGTTTCAAATTGCTCTCCAGAAAGGTTGGAACAATTCACAGCTCTACCAACAGTGCGTTAGTGTCTCACAACCTAATTGGTATTCTTAACAAACAAACGTCCTTGGGGAGACCACCACACTAGTCACTGACTCTTTGGTGTCCCCAAGACAGAAAAAATCATGGGATATAGGAGTTTAGTGAGGTGGAGGTGGGGGGACATAGGTCCAAAACCTGACTCTGGGCCTTATTCTCTGTATGACTTTGGAGAAATCACTGTTCAATAAGTCACTGACTCCTTGGTCTACCAGACCCAGCCCCTCTGAGAGAAACATGATGGAATGAATGGGACCCTGTTCCAGGAATCAGGAGATGGAACTTCTGACCCCAGAACTTGCTGCATGCTAATGACTTAATTCTCTGTGGTCCAGAGAATAGGCATGTGACTGGGTGTTAACATCCTCAGCCTTTCCATGAGATCATGGAGGGGAAGATGGGTCTGTGGCCTGGGAGGTCCCTCTCCCAAGGGGATCTACTCTGTTCTCAGGCAGCAACAGGCTCAGTGTTGGGAGAAACTAACCAAAATTGGGGGGTCTGGCTTTTCTGACCTCCAGCCGGTAGTAAAAACCAGGAGAAAAGCTCTAAAACAAGGCTCAAGGTGACCTCAATGTCTTTCCAAAAAGGATCAACAAGGTCCTAGTCATGGATTTTAGGCACAGAACAGCCATTTATTTTCTTCATCACTAAAAGAAATGTTTAAAACACACCCACACACACACTGTCCCCAAAAAACCCCATAAGTGTAAAATAACAAATATTTGAAACATGAAATAATAACCCATCACCTCTATCATACCCACTTTAGAGTAAAAAACTTCCCAAGAGACCTGTGAGCCTCCTAAAATGGAATTTTACATTCACCCTGGATGCGCACTGTCTAAGCTCATCACTAGGTCTTACTCTTCCACCCTCCTAGGCATGGCATGGTCTTCCTTAGTCCTTCTAGCTACACCAGCTTCCTAGAAGTGCCCACTTTCTCCTCCAAGAAGGATGTCATCCAAGAAAGCACCTTCCATTGGGCAACTGAGTAACTGCAACTCAGAAACTTTCAGCCTCTGTGGTGATGGAGGCTAGATACATTCAGCTCTCAAGATTGATGAATTATCTGGCATCCATGTGACTCTAGTCAAGACAAATTATGTGAAGCCAAGAAGCTCCTAGAATTAGGTGGAAAACTCAGGGAAAGAACCATAAAGTATAAAGGGTTGCCAGAGATTCAGTCTCAGGCTCATTGGTGTATGTTCTGACTCTCTTACAGTCATGGACATGCAGGTGACATTGTTGGTGGGGGCAGGGGGCAGGGAGAGCAAACCCCTTGGCAACTTACCCTAGAAGTCCAAGGGGAGGGGGGGCTTTGCCTATGTCCCAACATAAGAGACACTTTGAGAGAGGCTGGAAACAATCTCTCCCTGCTCCTAGAGCCCATAAAGAAAGCACTTTCTTCTCCTTCTTTTTCTACTTCTCCTCCTCCTTCTCTTTCTCCTCCTCTCTTCTCCTTCTCCTCCTCCTCCTCCTCCTCCTCTTCTTCTTCTTCTTCTTCTTCTTCTTCTTCTTCTTCTTCTTCTTTCTTCTCCTCCTCCTTCTCCTCTTCTTCCTCCTCCTCTTCTCTTCCTTCTTCCAGTTATGGTTAAGTGACTTGCCTAGGGTCACACAACTAATAAATGTGTGAGGCCAGACTTGAATTCAGGTTCTCTGAAGGCATTTCTTTTTGATCCACTTGCTAATTTTCTTTGCTGCAGCCTTTAGTCAAAGAGATTTGAAAAGACGAAGTTGGAATTGCTGGTCCCATATGTTCATGTCCTTTAGGCAAGGGCCAGAGCCTATGAACCCCCCAGAGGGGTTATGCCACCTGCTCAGCTCCATCCCCTTTGTTACAACCACATGAAAAGATTAAAAGAAGTGAAAAGTGAGAGTGTCCACTGACACCCAGTTTCCTCATCTGTAAAATGAGATGGAGAAGGAAATGGCAAACCATTGCAATATTTTTGCCAAGAAAATCCCAAATGGGGTCATAGAGAGTCAGACAGAAAGGAAAAAGAACTCAACAACAACTGGAAAAGTAAGTTTGTGTATTTGTGATTACACCTTTTGAAGTAAGTATTTCTTTGTAAAAGTTAATTAGACTGTGGTGATGAATGAAACTGGGGAGTAGCACCGCATAGCTAAGGGGATACCTTGGTAGGAGCTGGAGTCAATGGTAGCCAACTTAGACTCAATCCCCTTGAAGGGCAGGGGAGAAACATAGAGGAGGAAGTGGGGGACAGGGATCAGGGTTTCTTAAGTTATTCAAAGAGACTTAGTATCCTTTATGGAGCGCTCAATGAGAACTAAGTCAAAGTACTTCTTTTTACAGATGGAGGAGTTGAGACTCAGACAAATGCAGTGAGTGACCTTAGATCACCTAGAGAGCAAGATACTAGATGGGGATTTGAACTCAGGTCCTCTAACTTCAAACACAATTCTCTTTCCTTTGTTCCATGTTGCAATTGTATGAACTGATGTAGAGTAAAACAAACAGATCTGAGAAATTGTTTACACAGTGACAGCCATGTAGAAGGACACTTGGCATATTTTTTTCTCTTTTCTTTCTTTTTTTATTTCTTTCCTTCTTTCCTTTCTTTCTTTTCTGATTCTTCTTTCACAACATGATTCATGTGGAAATATATTTAATATGATTAAAAAAATTAAAATGTTAAAAAACAAAAGAATGGTGTTCTGGAAAAGGGCCTGTGTTCAAATCCACCTCCAATATTTACTACCTTAGACTTGAGGAGAATCAGTTACCCTTCTCATTTATAAAATGAAGGTGTTACTTCATATTCTGAGGTTCATTTCAGCTCTAAATCTAGTAAACCAAACCCAACAAATCCTGTCCCAAAGCAGATGAGAGGAGATGCACTACCCTCTTTTTCCATGGAGGGGTGGGGCACTATTGGTATGGAAAACTGCATCCACTGTTAGACATGGATATTATGTGGGTTAGTTTCACTCAATTGTTTTTCTAAGGGAAGACACTCGGAGGGCAAGAGTGGATCTGAAAATCACTGTGGAACAACACAAAAGGCATCGATCAAACTTCAACAATTAAAAGAAGTAAAAGCTATGAGCCTTTGCAGGGAGGTGGGTGCAGTTGTTTGAATTTCAAATTAATATGGCCCATGCCATGTTTAGAGGAAGCTTCTGGACAAAGCCTTTTGATTGAGTGGTATTAGGTTACAATTAGCCAGTCTCACATTGCTCCATCCACTGGATTATCTCCTTATTGATAAAATGCAGAGAGAAAAAACCTTGGGGTCAACAAAAGCCTCGATGACCATCCAGGCCTTTGTGTGTTTCAGGTCTTGGCAGTCAGTCGTCCCCCTCTCAGATGGTGTAAGAAAATACCAGTGCTCCCAGATAACCAGCCCTGGAAAATTCAGGCCTATAAAAATGTTTTCAGGCTTCAATTATTAATGTGCTTCTTTCCAAATTCTGTTTGCTAATGGCCACTGTCAGTTCAAAACTGTGTGTGCGGCCAGATGATAATTCTTGATCAGGCCACATGTGCTGGGTTCACTTCTGGGTGCTATGTTTTAGGAAGGACATTCCTTGATAAAGTGGCTTACATCCTAGTGAGAGAAGCAATATGTATACAGATAAGTATAAAATGGCAGGGGTTGGGGGAAGGGGAGGGCACTGACAGTTGGAAGAATGCTTAGGTATGGTGCCTGGTGTATGGTAAGTCCCTAATAAATGCTTGTAGATTGATTGACTGAGGGAAGGAGGGATTCTAAAACTGAGTTTTCAGGGAACTAAGGATTTCAATCAGTGGAAGTGAAGGGGGAATGCATTTTGGGCATGAAGTACAGCCAATACAAAGGCAAAGAGACAGAAAATGATATGTTATGTGTGAGAAACTCAAATGTGCCAGTTTAGCTGAAACATAATGTAGACAAAAGGGGGAGGGCATGGTGTAAGGCTAGAAAAGAAGGCTAAAACCCAGTCCTAAGGACTTAAGTGACAGTAGGGTTTGTATTTGATGTTAAAGGCAAGAGGGATCTAGATCTAAATCTCACACTCAGCTTTGTTCCATGGACGGTGCCTTCCTGTAGCCATTGTGGTTCCTGATCCTGTTACCCCATGCAAACACTAACGTGACCATCCCCAGAATAAGGACCGGGGGCAGATGCAAGATTTGCCCAAACATTACTTGTCACAGCATGTCAGAGCTGGGAAAACACAAAGACCCATAGCTTACCAAGAAATCCTTCTATAATAAACATTCTCAATAGTCATTGGGGCAGCTAGGTGGTGCAGTGGATAGAGCACCAGTGCAGGAGTCAGGAGGACCTGAGTTCAAATCTCACCTCAGACACTTGACATTCACTAGCTGTATGACCTTGGGCAAGTCACTTAACCCCAACTGCCTCATCCTGGGTCATCCCCAGTCATCCTGATGAATATCTGGTCCCTGGATTCAGATGGCTCTGGAGGAGAAGTGAGTCTGGTGACCTGCACAGCCCTCCCTCACTCAGAACAAAGTCAAGTGCAAGTCATGTCATCATGTCTCTGATGGCCTGGTCTCCTTCGGTAACGAAGGACGGACACACACACCTTAGGAACCAATAGTCATTATAGTGATGACCTTATGATTCTGAGGATCCTGCCTCACCTGTTTGTAAAAACTAAGCCTTCATATGGTTAAATGAAACTGGGGTACAGGGGACCCCGTTAAAATTGAGGGAATGTCATTGTTGGGGGCTGGAGCCAGTGGCAGAGACGAAGCAGAGAACTGAGCTAGTGGGAAGGGCGGCGTGTAACATGCCTTACCTCGGTTACTCAGTCTACTTCTCATTCTACTCCTAGTTCATTAGCTCAGACTACTAATGTAACACGTTTCTGTATTGCGATAACGTACAGAAATTCCTCGGGCCCCATTCTCATGGTACCCAAGTCCTAGGACTGTTTTGTATTTATGTCTCCTTCTGGACATGCTCTTCTCGCAAGGTTTTGAGGACAGGCACTTCCTAGCTTTCTGATGGTTCCTTTTCAGCTTCCTTTGCTAGTTGTTCCTCTAGATGCCCACTGAACTGAGTGTGTGCCCCAAGGCTAAATTCTGGGTCCCCTTCTCTTTTCCCTCCATACCATCTCACTTACTGATCTCATAAGTTCAATGATCCTCTCTGTGTAGATGAGATCCAGATCTATCTATCCAGTCCCAACCTCTCTCTCCTAAACACATCTCGAGTCATCAGCTGCCTTTAATTGTGAGCTGAGAACAAAGACTGTCTTTTGTCTCTTCTTATATCCCACATATCTCCAATGTGCTCCTGTTAAGCACCGGGTACATAGTAGGTGCTTAATAAATGCTCACTGACTATTATGGACCAACTGTCTCTTGGATATCTAGAACTGGATGATGTCAACATGTCCGAAACTGAACTTGTTGTCTTTCCCCCCAATTCTTCCTCTACTACAAACTTCCCTATCACTGTTGAGGTCAACACAGACCTCCAAGTCACCCAGGATCACACCCTAAGCATCGCCCTAGAGTGCCTCCCAGTATCCTTATCTATAAAACAGGGATGATAACAGCACTTACTGAGATGATGCTTGTGAAGGACTTAGCACAGCGAGTGGTACACAGTAGGGACTACATAAATTTTAGTTTTCATTATAACCATTTCCTCTTACTCCTCCAGTAGCCATTTTTTTTGGTGCCCAATCCTGTTATTTTTGCCTTCACAAATTCTCTTTTATCTATCCATCCCCTTTACCCCACTTGCATTCCATTGGCTCTGATAAGGGAGATTTACCTTATCTTGCCAGGGACCAGGCCTTCACTTTGCAATCAACTCCTTCCCTTGTTGCCAAGGTCCCAGAAAAAAACGGTGGAACCAGAATTGAAATTAAGGTGCCCTGAGTCCAAATTCAGCTTGGCTCCCTCTGTAGCACACTCACTGCTAGAGATTCCAATTCTAATAATTCATCAAGGATAACTTATTAAAGGAATTTTCTTTATTGTCACCGAATTTTAGGCCTTAAAATCCTTAAGACCAAGGACTGCCTGGTTTCTCTATTTGTATCCCTCAGGGCTTTGGACATAGCACTTAATGAATGCTTTATTCATTGAATAGTGGATAGAAAAAAAATGAATCCCTGAGCCAGTTGGTTCATTGATCCATCAAGCACTGAGTCTATAAGCATTTATTAGGAACCTACTATGTGTCAGGCATGCATTGAATGCAGGGAATAGAAATTTTAAGTGAAATAATCCATTAGAGTCCTGCTTGATCGTCCCAATTTTGTTACATTTACCTTTGGTTTTGTGGTGTGTCATTCTTTCTATTTCCATGGTTATAGTTCTGTGTAAATTGTCCTCCTGGTTCTTCTTTTCTCTTTCTGAAGCTGTTCATGTATCTTCCCATGTTTCTCTGTATTTATCACACACATCATTTCTTACATCACAGTAATATTCCATTACACTCATATATCGCAATCTGTTTAGCCATTCCCCAGCTGATGCGCATCTACTTTGCTGCTAAATCTGTGTCATCACAAAAGTGGTCTCTTACATCACTTAGAGTATGTGGAGACTTTCCTCTTATAAGTGGCTTCTTTGGAGTGTAAGCCCAGTAATGGATTTTTTGGTACAAAAAAAGGGGTGTGTTCACGTGATTTTCATCATTCTAAATTGCTATTCCAAAAATTGCTTTCTGCCACTGAGGCAGAAAGAGGGAACTCCTTCAGTCCCCTTGTCTTAAATACTCTCTTGGGTCTGATATCAACCTACTGAATTCACACCTTCAATAGGTATGATTTCTCTTCTGCGGAAAGAACTGGAATAATTGTACAAGGAAAACCAAGTCCTTTGTCCTCTTTAAATTTGGGATTATTGAGGGAATGAGGTTTCTGGTTCAATCACTAAACAAACATTTACTAATTACATACGAGGTCCTAATCAGTGTACTTAGACCTGGGAGTAGAAAGAAAGCCAAAACCAGTTTGTGTCTTCAAGGAGCTCATAGTTTCAGTCTAATGGGGGCAATAGCTCAAAGAATCTGTTATATACAGGATGGCATAGAGTGGATGGCAGGCCATTTGAGAGGGGAAGTTTGGGGGACCTGGAGAGTCTCCTGAAGAAGGTGGTATTTGAGAAGGGTCTTGAAGGAAGCCAGGAAAATCAAGAGGCAGAGGTCAAGAAGGAAGCTCCTTGCAGCCAACCAACCATGCCACAGACATTTATCAATCCTTTACTTTGTGCCATTGCACTGTGCTCCAGGGGCTCACCTTTTAATGGGAGAGACCAGATGTCCAAAACTAAGTACATACCAGATATATCCAGAACAGAATGCACTAGCTACTGGCGGGATGAGAAGGACATTGGGGAAAGGAAGGTGTTTGAATTGAGTCTTGCAGGAAGCTAGGGAATCCAAGAGGTAGAGATGAGGAGGGATAGCATTCCAGGTCTGGAGGGACAAGCAGTGCAACATCTTGGAGTTAAGATGCAAAATGTAAAGATGTAAGAAAAAACAAAGAGGTATGTGTGTCTGGCTGACTCCTCCAGTGGGCAGAAGAGAGTAGAATGGAAGACTGGTCACTGGGAAGAACTTTAAATGCCACACAGAGGACTGGATATTTGATTCTGGAGGTAATGGGGTGCCACTGGAGTTCAGGGAGAGGAGAGTGACACGGTCGGACCTATGCTTTAGAAAATTCACTTTGGTGTCTTATTAGAGAATAGATTGGAAGGGGAAGAGATTTTAGACAGGAAAAACAGATGAAAAGGCTAATGTAATAATTAAAGGAGAGATGATGAGGGCCTGAATCAGGGTGGTGGCTACATGGGTGCAGAAAAGGGGAGAGACGTAAATGAGAGATATGAAGTTAGTAAAGACTAGGACTGACAATGGATTGGATTTGTGAGGTGAGAGTGAAACGTTCAGCAGAATGGGTGGAGTCCTCAGCAACAATATGGAAGCTGGGCAATGGGGAAGGCTTGGGGGAAGGGGAAGATGATGAACTCAGTTTTTAAGTTGCAGAAGTCTCTGGGACATTCGCTTCTAAGTGTCCAAAAGACAACTGGAAATATTTGACTGGTTCAGAAGAGAAACTAGGGCTGTATTTCTGAAAATCACCTGCAAAGATCTCAACCAGCAAGATAGCATGGAGGGAGGAAAGGAAAGTCCAAGGACAGAAGTGGTTGGGACAAGCACTGTTAGTGAGAGAGTGGGGGTGATGAAGCTGAAGAACCAGCCAAAGAAGGGAGGAGTCATACAGACGTCTGAGAGAACCCAGAGACATGGTAATAACAGCTAGCCCTGAAACAACCAGGAAGGTTTTCCAGTTACTTGTTAACTCTCTCCTCACAATGAACTCTTCCAAGCAGGTGCTAATCCCTTCTCCATTTATTCACAGACAAGCAGGATAGTTGTGAAAGTTACATGCTGCACTTGGAGAGAGTATTCCAGTCAAACCCTTGAGAAGGAATAGATGGAGGCTGGTTTGGGGTTTGGGGTGGGGGGAGAGCCTTTTACCTTGTGTTCCCCCTTCACCAGAGGAGAACTTCAGAGAACTGGAAGAATGAAACATTTTCATTGGCATCTCAACGATGTTCCTGGAAGAGTAGTGGCTAGTAGTAATGTCTGTACTGGGGTAAGGGGTCAGGGCAATGGACAAGTTAGATCCACTGAGGAAAAGGTAGATTCGAAGTCAGCAGAAACGCAACACTATACCTAAGGGGAGTGTCTCGAGGACAACCTCTTTGGGCTTCAGTTTCCTCAACTGTAAAATGAAGGGTTTCTACTAGGTGGCCCCTAAATTCCCTTTCATCTCTGAACCTCTGATCCCATGAGTTCTGGGAATCCTTTCTAGCCCCATCATTCAGGCTTCTGTAATGGGGGGAAGGGGGAACTTAATTGGGAAAAAGAAAAAAAAAAGACCCAAATTGCAAATTAAGAGAGCCATCTGCTGGCAGCCCAGAAAATCTGCTTCATTGATTAGTTTCCATGGTTCAATGTAATTTACATTCTCTCCTAGGTACCCTTACTAAATTTAATCTAAGACACTGACATCTAACACTTGGGATCAAGTAGAACAAAGTGTTTTAGATTGAAGCCAAGTTTTTCAGTATCTCTCTGAATCATCACAGCCTAAAGCAGTCAGGTATCTCTGAGACATTTATTCTCATGTATACCAGGGTGAGGATCTCTTCCATGACATCTTGAACAAGTGGTCACCCAGTCTCTGATGGAAGATATCTGGCAATGGAGAACTCCTTCAGGTGGCACATTTCACTCTAATTATTAGGAAGTTTTCTCTTATGTTGAGTCAAAAATCTGCTCTCCTACAGTTTATAGCCATTGCTACTTTTTGCTAATGATAACTGACATTTCTATATCATTTTAAAGTTTGAAAAGCATTTTGTAAACATTGCTTTTTTAAAAAAATAGCATTTTATTTTTTTCCAATTACAAATAAAGACAATTTTTAACTTTCATTTTTAAATAAAATTTTGAGTTATAAATCTTCTCCCTCTTTCCCCTCCCTTCCCTAAACAATTTGATATAGGTTATATATGTGCAATCATGTAAAATATATTTTCTTATTAGTCATGTTGTGAAAGAATAAACAACAAAAGGGGAAAACCACAGACACAGAAAACAAGTGAAAATAATATGTTTTGACCTGTGCATTCAGACTCCATCAGTCCTTTTTGTGAGTCTTTTGGAATTTGTGGACTGTACTTTCCTTAAGCCTCAAAGCAGCCCTATTAGGTAGAAACATGCTTCTATCAGGGTGAGGATAATGAAATTTAAGAGACTTTATTGTCCTTATAAGGACAAAAGTGCAGTTGGAGGCAGGATTTTCACCCAGATATCCTACCCAAGACTTAACAGGGCATTCTGGATTCCAAGCTAGAAGGGAGGCACCCCAGAGGACATGTAGTCCACTCCTTTATTTAATTCTTTTCCCCATTCATTTTTATTAGTGGGTAGATTTGTTTGAATATGTAGATGAGTCATTGCTGAAGTTAAAATCAGCCCCAAGAAGAGCTGCCCCCAGGCTTGCCATAAAGTAGGAAAACCTATCTTGGTTCCAGCCACCAAGGACAGTCCTAGACTCTGTCCAGATGCTGTCATTGTGTCCATGGCTGTGGGTGGAGAGCTGGTAGTCTTTAACTTATTCCTGAGGGTTGGGGAGGTAGGATGGTAGGATGCCCCTGACTCCCTTCACTGGGTGACCTGGCCCAAGTTTCTTTCCCTATTCCTAATTTTTTCCTCCTCTGTCAAGTAACCAGAAAGGAGAGGCTAAAAGGATGATGGGGCAACTCCCTTTCTTTGGAGCTTACCTAGTGAAAGACTGGTGAGGGAGAACAGGATCAGGCAAGGAGAAGTTCAGAGGCAAGTGCCCTGAACAGGGAGGAAGAAGAGCTGTCTCTGGTTTTGGCTCTCCCATTGATCTGTTGTATGAACCTAGTTAAGTAATTGTCCCTCTCTGGGTCCTGGTTTCTCCTCTGTAAGATGAGAGGAGATCATTTGTTTGGGATGTCAAAGAGGTTGTTCCTGTTCAGGCATGGATTGGACTAGATCCAATGAGATTAAGTAGGTAAAGAGCACTGGCAACCCAAAGAGACCATATCAGTGGTGGTGTGCAGTGGGACCAAGAGCCTGAAAACACCACCTATGGCCTCAAGGTGATTGTAAACAGAAAGAAACCAGCTTCCCTGGGAAAATTTGCAT
Source organism: Potorous gilbertii (assembly GCA_028658325.1). Classification (NCBI taxonomy): domain Eukaryota; kingdom Metazoa; phylum Chordata; class Mammalia; order Diprotodontia; family Potoroidae; genus Potorous; species Potorous gilbertii. The sequence goes on from CM053770.1 coordinate 682,509,997, forward strand.
GTGACCATGGACTAAACCTTATTTCTTCTGTTTCTGTAGAATATCTGGCTAGACCAAGGTGAAGTGCAGAGATCCACCACACCCTGCCCCTGCCTAGGACTGGCCTTGTAAGTAAGCTCCCAAATAAAACCTATTTACCAGCATGCCGGCATGCACTCCTGCTCTTTCTCTGGTATCTTGGTACCTTTCTTGGAGGTGGGACCCTCCCTCTGAATGGTCTGCCACCCTACATGTGCTGATTCTTACTCAGATCCCATAGCCTTTGAGGTCTCCTCCAGCTCTCAGGTCCTGTTGGGATTCTGAGGGACTTGAACTGTCTTGTCTTTAGGGGACCTCCCACTCTAATATACTATAATGTAGCAGGGACATCCTGCAAGGACCCCAAATGAGACAGGCATGCTCCCTATTCTATTTTTCAAATTTACCACGGGCCCAATTATGAGGGGAACCATTGACAACTAGGTCCTAAGGGAAAGGTTAGGAGGGTTAAGCTTAAAACCATGATTCCCCACCCTACCAGTACCTGCAACTTTCCGTTTACACATTCTTTTAAAAGATTTGTTGAGTTCCAAACTTTCTTCCTCCCTCCCTTTTGCCTTGAGAAGGCAAGTCATTTGGCATATTTATATATGTGCAGTCATACAAAGCATATTTCCATATTGGCCATGTTGTGAAACACAGACCAAAAAAAAAACCACTCAAGAAAAATAAAGAATAAAGTAAAAAAAGGATTTTTGATCTGCATTCAGACGCCCTCAGTTCTTTCTCTGGAAGTGAATAGAACTTTTTGTTCTAAATACTTCAGAATTGTCTTGGAACATTGTATTGCTGAGAATAGCTAAGTCATTCACTGTTGATTTTCTTACAATGTTGCTGTGACTGTGCACAATGTTCTCCTGGCTCTGTTCACTTCATTTTCCATCAGTTCATGTGAATCTTTCCAATTTTTCTAAAAGCCTTCTTCTCATCATGTCACCAAGTCTTAATAACTTGATGAAGAGTTCTTATTGGCCACAAGTTTTTAATAGGCTAATGAGTCCTTACTGGCTTTAAGCTCTTCATGGTTACTATATAGTATATATACTATATAGTAGCCACCAGTTCTTATTGGCTCATCTAGATTCAGACTAGAAAATAGACTACTGGAAGATCAAGTTTTCCCCTCCAGGTTTAAAGAAGAGAAGGAGGAATCTCTCCCTGGGAGGCATCTGCAGGGGAAAATGTGAACAGACTCTTCACCTTTGGGATTGTGGGAGCTGGGGAAAGCCAGGAGAGAAGAAGAAAAGATAACTCATCTTTCTTTCCTAGGTTGAGTTTCCCTAGAAGCTCATGGATCTTGGGCTGAATCTCCTCCATGGACACACCTGAATCCCAAGCTCTCACTACTTCTCATGCAGGACAACCTGGTACTTCCAGAAATTCGAGGTGCGCTCCTCCTGGAAGACTCAACTACATTTTTGAAGGAGGCATTGATCCTAGAACCATGGACAGCAATCTTGCTTAACTTGCGGAAGACAAGGGAAAGATGGAAGGAATGAAGGAAAGTGGAAAGGAAAGAAGGAAGGGAGAAAGGAAAAGAAAGAAGGATTGAAGGAAGGAAAGGAGGAAATGCTTATTGCTTACTTATTATGTCAGATGTTGTGCTTTAACAGTGGGGATACAAATACAAACAAAAACAGAGGCAGTCTCTACCCTCAAGAACCTTACTTCCAATGGGGAAGACAACACATAAAAGGGAACTGAAAAGTGGGGGGGGTGGAAAGAAAATTCTGAAGTCCAAAAAGCCAGAAACAGGTCTAGGAGGGGACTGAAACCAAGCTAGCTCCCCGTGGGAGGACAATCCAGAAAGGTGCTATAATCAATGAGCTCCAATGGTTCCCTCTAGGATCAATCAGAATCTACCACAAAGTCATATGTTTGGTTTTAAAGTTCTCCACAACCTGACTGTTTCCTACCTTGCCAATCTTCTTCCTCTTCAATACTACCCAGTGACATTGGCTCCTTTCTGTTCCTCACATGTGACAATCCATATCTAATTCTGTGTCTTTTCACTGACTACTCTCATGGCTGGAATGCCCTGTCCCTTCACAGTCATCTCTTGGCTTCTTTGGTTCCTCCCCCTACTGTTCTGCAGACCTTTCCCAGTCCCCCATCACAACCCCACCCCCAACTCCACAACTGCTATGCTTTTCCTCTGAGCTTGCCTTTCATTTTCAGTGTGTATGTCTCACATGCAAATCATTGTTTGCATGTTGTTTTGGCTGTTGAGATGGGAGTTCCTTGGTCCCAAAGACATAGTTTATGCTTTTCTCTTTTTTTCCCCTAGCACTTAGCACACTAACTAGCATATGGTAAACCCTCAACAAATGTTTGTGGATTTGAGCCCAGGTCAATTAATTCTATAGCTAATATCTTCTTACCAAGTCAAAAAATATTAGGTGTTATGAGTCAAATGCTGTGCTTGACAGTGGGGATACAAATTCAAACAAAAAGAGAGACAGTTTCTACTCTCAAGAAACTTACTTCCAATGGGGAAGACGACCACATGTACAAATAGTATACTAGACATGGTGCTAAGCACTAGGTACACCCAGAAAGCTGTTCCTCCTATCCCCTTCCCCCAAATAGTCCCTATCTTCAAGGAACATATATTCTAGAGTGAAGACAATATTCATTCTAATTCTTCTATGCAACATGTATTTAATTGGCATGTGCTGTAGAACCTCTATAAGATTGTATGCTGTCTCAGGAAGGGAATGGGGAGGGAAAGAGGAATGGGGGGAGGGAGGGGAAAAATTTAAGATGTATGGAAGTGACTGTCGAACACTGAAAACAAAATAACTTAATTAAAATAAGAAAATATGTAAATAGCGAGGTGTAAAGAAATTGAGTAGATAAAGTTAACTTGAAGGCATCAGCAGCTGGGGTGACCCAGAGAGGCTTTCCAGCAGAAGTTAGATTTGAGCTGAACCTTGAAGGAACCCAGAGAACACAGGAGGTAGAGGTTAGGGGGCAAAGCATTCCAGGGATGGGAGGAGGCAAGTCCATGTAAAGGCACAGAGAGGGGAGAACAATACAACGTTGTAGTTGGATCATTAAATGCTTGGAGAAGAATAAGGTATAAAAAAAGGCAACAAAGGTAGGAAAGGGCCAGGTTATTTGGGCTGAGTGATGCTAGTGCCCATAAAAACACCTCGATAAAGACAGTTTGTACTTTTTTACTGTAAACTTGGTGTCAGGCAGATAATGCCTATAGCTTTTGTTTGATGTAAGCCAGTCATCTTCCCTGCTGCCTTTCATAGTTAACATTAGATCCTCCCCCCCTAAAAATAACAAATGTAGAAGGGGAAAATTGAGACATTAATGCACTATTTGTGGAGTTGTGAACTGATTCAACCATTATGTAGAGCAATTTGGAACTATGCCCAAAGGCATAGTTTATGCACTATGTATAAAATCATGCATACACTTTGATGCAGCAATATTTCTACTAGGTCTGAATCACGAGATAAAAAAACAAAAAACAAAAAGGAAGAAGACCTATATATGCAAAAATATTTATAGCAGCTCTTTTCTAGTGGCAAAGAATTGGCAATTGAGGGGATGTCCATCAATCGAGGAAATGGCTGAACAAGCTGTGGTATATGATTATAACGGAATACAATCATGCTATAAAAAATGATGAGCAGTATGCCCGCAGAAAAACCGTGAAAAACTGACCTGAAGTGATGAAAGTGAAATGAGTAGAACCAGGAGAACGTTGCACAGAACAACAACATTGCAAGATGATCAGCTGTTATTATAATCAATATTAGTTCTTATTAATAATTATTAATAGCTTAGCTCTTCTCACAAATACAATGATCCAAGACACCTCTGAAGGATTTATGATGAAAAACGCTACATCCCCAGAGAAAGAACTTCTGGAGTCTGAATACAGATTGAAACATACTTTTAAAAAACTTCATTTTTTCTTGTATTTTTTCCTTGGTTTTCTTTTACAACATGACTAATATGGAAACATGTTTTGCATGACCACACATGTATAACCTATACTACACTGCTTGCCTTCTCAATGAGGGGAAGGAAGGGAGAGAATTTATAACTCAAAATTTTACAAAACAAGCATTAAAAATTATTTTGACATGTAATTGAGGGAAAATAAAACACTAAATAAATAAAAAAAAAAAACTTTCCTCTATCTGAGTCTCCTGCAAGCCTAATATTATAAATGACCTTGAGAACTTCTCCAGCACATCTGGGTATGATTAGGGATGCCCACTCCCACATCTGAAATCAATTATCTGTTCTAAACCAAGACCATTCTTACAGAATATAATTTTGCCATCTGAACCTACACTTTGAGTGTATTTCCTTCCCGCCACTCACTTCTCCCTCTCTTGTGCACTGTTGAATTTCTTCTATCCCTGAGGACAAACTGCTATCTGAATATAATGTCATCTAGTGTATGTGTATATGCTTTGGTTTGCCTATTTGCTGCACCATATGAAAATAAAGCTTTTGTTTGTATCAGCTCCCCAAGTACTGATTTCTTAGAAATTCCCCAACCTAGGTCTTTGCTTTGACCTGAACTGTGGCCAAATAAAGAAGGTTTTGAATGAAAGACAAAGAGCTCTACTTTTGGCCATTTTGAGCTTGAGATAGCCTCGGGACATCCAGTTTGAGATGTCTAAAATTGGAGGCATGTGATCACTTCAGCAGAGAAACAAGGGCTAGATATATAGCTATCTGCATAGAGACGATCATTGAACCAACCCACAAATGTCGATGAGGTCACCAGGCAATACAGCAGAGAGGAATAAGAGAAGAGGCCTAGGGATAGGGAGCGTCTGGAGACAGCCCTGTGTGTGTGTGTGTGTGTGTGTGTGTGTGTGTGTGTGTGTGTGTGTGACTGATATCTTCTACCAGCAAAGAGAAACTGAGGAACGGTGGTTGGATAGTGGAAGATCTAGACATAAGTAGTGGCAGAAGCACCTAGAGCCAAGAATTTCTAGGAAAGGTGATCGACAAACTCCAGGATTGGAAGGAGGTCCAGGAGGGTCCCGAAGCCCAGAGAGAAGAAAGTTTCATAAGAAGAGAATGACTTTCCTCTCTGTGAGGGGATAAAATACTTCTTAATTCCCTGCAGCACTATCTGTGAGCTGTGTCATGATTAATTATTTTTTTTTCTGATTGCTGCTTCCTTTCTCTTCTAAAAGAAATTATTTTTACAAACATTTGTTATCTCCCCCTCTGAATCCTTCCCCTGATCAAAATCAAAACTTCATAACAAATATGAATTTTCAGCAAAACAGATTCCTATATTGTCCATGTCCAAAAATGTCTGGGTTATTTTTCATTTCCTGAATTCCAATCTGGCCTCAGACACTTACTAATTGTGTGACCCTGGGCAAGTCGCTTCACTCTGTTTGCCTCCGTCCCTCATTTGGAAAATGAACTAGGGAAGGAAATGGCAAAACACTCTAGTATCTCTGCAAGAAAACCCCATATAGGGTCACAAAGAGTCAGACTCGACTCCACAGAAACAACAAATAGTGTAAGGAAAAACTTTCCCAACTGCCAGCTTTCCAGCTGGATGGCAAAATAACATGTGTTTAGGAGGTAGAGAAATCTATGTAAATATCTACAGGAAGAAATGAGCGAGAACAGTATGAGGAGCCTGCAGTATCCGAGACCGAAGACAGGATCCATCACTGAATCATTGTAGGCGAAGTACAAAGAGGGCTTGCCTTTAGAATTAAAAGACCTGGGTTCAGATCTCAGTTCTTCCCCTGACTGCTAGTGTGATCTTGGAGAAGTTAATTAGCCTCCCTGAACTTCATGTATCTCCTTTGTAAAATGAATGGGTTGGATTGTTTGGCCTCTGAGGTCCCTCCCAGCTCTAAATGTATTTCACTCAACATCATTGGCGTCATCGTCAAATTTGGAGACATTTTAGGAAAGTGAAGAAGATCTAATTACTCTCCTCTTTTGAAATCCTGTGGGGCTGAGCCTGCAAAACCCTTTCAGTATAAATCAGGTCTGGAGTCCGAGTGAGTGATCTGCATAATAAACAGTGTAATGTAGGATTAGCATAGTTATTAGCATGTTCATAATCCTTCCAAGTGTGGCCCTCTGCCTCCTGAGGTTGATAGACACAAATCCTCTGTGATGTTATCTCCAATGAGGTAGGTAATGGGGCAAGAAGAGGTCTTCCGAAGGTGTCATTTAGGAGATCATTTTGAAGGTAAGATTATAATATCCCAGCAAAGTGGCATCTTCTCCACAAAGAACTAGCATACCGGGGAATCGGCCAGGTAAATTATAATAAAATCTATATTCTATTTTTCACCTCAGATGATGAATGCAACACCGTAATAAAATGATACGGTTAATGTTTTCAGCCTCCGACGGTCATCATGCAGGCTTTCCCAAGTATTTATGAATGATTCCACAACACACACACACACACACACACACACACACAATTGTGTTTCTGAGTCTTATAAAGGAGACTTTACAGCTTTCACCTAGTAGGGTTCAAGGTAGGATTTGGTGGCATCAAGTCCAGCTTTTGATCCATTATACCAGTCATGGTCATTTAAACTCTTTCGACCTCCATTTCTTTATCAATAAAATGGCTAATAACGGCACCTACTCCACAGGGCTCTTTGTGGACGTCAAATGAGATAACTTTGTAAAATGTTTTAGAAATCTTAAAGTGCTATATAACTGTTAGCTTTTACTCTTGTCTTTATTTTCATTTACTCATTGGTGAGGTCCTCTCATTTGAAAAAAGCAGGCATTTATTAAGTGATTATTATGTTTGCCACTGTACCTTTGTGTTTGAAAATTAAGGTAAACCGAAAGACAACGTTCTGAGCATGATTAGTTATTAGCTGGAGTGGCAGTAACCAATAAACTGGGTCAATGGCCTCTCTTAAAGACCAAGAATCCTCAATGAGGGCTGACAGGATATTTTAAACCTCGGTGTGTCTTCCTTCTGATTGACTTGAGTACATCATTGAGACCTTTCCTGCAAAGGTGTTTGCTGTTCATTCTTCCTTTTCAAAGAGGACCAGTGATACTATGTGTGGTGGCTTAACTTGTGAATGAATTAGATTTAAGTGAGGCAGTTACACAAAATCATCAGCTTCACCTCACTCTCGTCCAGTCATCAGAATTCAGTGGCAAGACAAAGTAAAAATAACTGGCAACGGCAAGGAATGCAATAAATGACCTTGGTGTCTTCAACATCTGACCAAGCCCTAAGCACTCCATAGCACCTGCTTCAGCCACCTTCATGGCTGTTGGTACAAATTGTTCTGTCTGGGGAAATCTTCACATCCTTCTAACTCAACAATGGATTTAAGGCCTGTCAGTTACCTTCAGCCAGGCTTAGCTTTCTACTGAGATGGCTACTGGGTTGTGACTGCTGCACATGCTACAACTTCTTAGAGTCACAGGTGAGAGTTGAGTGACAAGTGAACAACAGAAGTGAATGCACAGCCCTGGAAAGGGCTCTGTAAGCCCTGACACCAAAGGTGTTGGTCCTCCCTGAGCACCCTATACACTCCTTTGCAAAGGTAAGATAACCCTCATTGGTAGATTTTAAAGAGGAGCTTGGTTGAGTTACTTCAGCTCCTCACCATTCCTTCCTGGGACATGGGAGTAATCCTCAGGTGCTAGCCAAGGGTGTGATCTGCAATGACTTAGAGTGAATCAACTTGAATTTGAGTTAAGTGGGTGGTGAGTGAGATTACTGGGACAGTTAGGTGGTGGTCTGGATACAGTGTTGGACCTGGAGTTAGGAAGACTCATCTTAATGAGTTCAGATCTGGTCTTAGACACTAGCTGTATGACCCATGGCAAGTCACTGTTTGCCTCAGTTTTCTCATCTGTAAAATGAGCTGGAGAAGGAATGGCAAACCAATCTACTATCTTTGCCAAGGAAACCCCAAATGAGACCGCGAAGAGTTAGGTACAACGGAACAACAACGAAGGGTGAGGTTACAAAGGAACTTGAATGGGTGGTGGGTGAAGTTACAAAGGTGGGCAATACCAAGGTGGAGATATTCAGTTGTTTCAGTTGTTTTCTTGGTAAAAATACTAAAGTGGTTTGCCATTTTCTTCTTCAGCTCATTTTACAGATGAGGAAACTGAGGCAAACAAGGTTAAGTGACTTGCCCAGGATCACACAACTAGCAAGATTTGAACTCATGAATCTTCCTCACTCCTAGCCTGGTTGTTCTATCATCACCTAGCGACTCCAAGGTGGAGATATAAATTAAAATAATGGAATTAAAATGAACATAATGGACTCAAACCTTGGGAGGCTGCCTGAGTAAAAGGGCGGAGGTAATTACAAGACAAAAACTTGACCTTCAGACGAGTTTTTCCAGAATGTAGGTGAAGGGTAATGTTACCTGGGTAAGAAATTTAGATTCACCAGATTGTGTGTGTGTGTGTGTGCGTGTGTGCGTGTGGCAGGGTGTATTAAGAGCTAAGACAGCTTGATGAAGCCTTAGAAATAGAATTAAGATCAATTTTCAATATGAAAGTTGCAAGCACTTTACAAATACTATCTGATTGGATCCTCACGACTCTGGGAGGTAGGTGCTATGAATTATCCTTATTTCACAGTTTGTTCTCTTGTTGTTTATAGAGAGCGAAAGATGACCAATAATTATCCTTACCTTACAGTTAAGGAAACTGAGGTAGACAGAGACTAAACTACTTACTCTGGTTTACGCAGCTAGTAAGCATTCAGGTCTTGATGATGCCTGGCAGGGCCCTCTAAGAGGCCACCTAGCTGCTTGTCTAATTCCATGCCCCCCATCACACTTAATGTTAGTTTTTTAGAGTCATGCTCAATGACTCACAGCAATGACACAAAGTGCTAGAATAATATTGGTGTTTAAAAAATGGTCAAGTCAACATTTATTAAACTCCTACTATGTGCCAGGCATTGTGCTAAATTCTGGAGATATAAAGAAAGACAAGGAATAATCCTTGCCCTCAACAAGCTCACAGTCTAATGGGGGAGGTGACTTTCAAACAACTATGTACAAACAAGATATGTACACACATGTATGTTATTACGTATATAATCATATATGTATATAATAACATGTTGAAAGGGAAATAATCAACAGAAGAAAGGCACTGTCATTAAGGGGGATTGGGAAAGGCTTCTTGTAAAAGATGGGCTGAAGGGTAAATGTCTTCAGAGAATCACAAGGACATCTATGTATTCATGTGGAAGAAAACCTCAGTAAATCAGGTTGGCGACCTTGAGCCCATGGGAGGAGGGGGTTTCTTGCAGTCTCCTCTCCTCTCCATCCTCAAACTACATTATGTGAAACTCCATCATCCCTTTGTTCAGATAAATATTCAAGAGACCGACAGCATGGAATAGGGTAAGAGTATTAAACCGAAAGTCAGAGGAAACCAGTGTTGATTTTTGCCTAGTTATGAGACCATAGGCAAGTCAGTCAACTTTTCTGAGCTTATTTCTTCATTTGTAAAACTGTGATGGTAACAATACTCTTGATGTGTACCTTATAGGGTTGTTATGAGGTTCAAATGAGATCATGTAGATTAAAGAACTTAGAAAACTTTAAAGCATTGCATAAAATGAGATAACATAGGTGTAGTGAGTTCTCTCTGAGCTCACTGTCCCAGAATCAGGCTGTTATATCTCACTGCCAGAGCTCTAGGGGTATCCCTGAGGGTCTCGAGTATCAAATTTTACTTCCATCTGATCAAACTCTCATCCCACAAGTGTTCTTTGCACTGCTAATCACTGGTGACCAGCAACCCAGTTCTCTTGAATCATTTACTATCAATTAGTGTTAACAAGGCATATTTATTTAAAGATAAAGGAGGAAGAGAAAGACAAGTATTTCCCCCCATCACCTAAGGGATATATTCTCCTCTATAGCACCTTGGTCCCTGGGAAAGTGGGCTCAAACATAGAGCTGGAAGGAAACTTAGATATCATCAATCTAATCATTTGAGTAGATCTAATCCAATACCCTCATTTTACAAAGAAGGGGACTGAGGATCAGAGAAGGGAGCTGCCTTCTCCAAGGTCAGGTCACATGGCCAGTTAAAGGCAGAGTTGGGACTAGAACTCCTATTTCTTGATTCTTAAATTCATTATTCTTTATGCTGAATGTTCTTATGCATATTAATATCAGCTTTTTGCTGTAGACAAGAGCTATGTAACTACCTATGAGATCCATGATGTGGGTACAGATCATAACTGATCTCCCACCTTCTTATCCTGTGCAATCAATCAATCCTTATTCATTATGTACCGTACCCTCCACGGAGGACCTACCAAATGAATTAGGGGCCTTTTTCTAGGTTGTTTATTTTTTTATGGAAAACAGACCATTTTGGCTGGAATACATCTGTTATTCTTCCCTTGGATATCCCCCAGTAGTATTGATAACCAGCCCTCCTACTTCTCCAGTCATGCTTTCTCTCAGTAACATGCCCCTTTGGAAGTCCAGGTAATCATGAGAAACATACCTGTTTGGTTTGAGTGCACATTGTCACTTTCCATTGCCTTTGAGTCACCTGATGCTTTGATTGATAAAATGCAATCAAATGCAGTGGAATACAAAACACCAGGCCTGGAGTCAGGAAGACCCATCTTTCTGAATTCAGATCCAACCTTAGACACTTCCTAGCTGTGTAGCCCTAAACAAGTCACTTACCCATGTTTGCCCCATTTTTCTCATCTATAAAGCGAGCTAGAAGGGAAAGGAAATGGTGACCCACTCCAGTGTCTTTATTAAGAAAACCTCAAATGGGGTCACAGAGTCAGACACTACTGAAATGACTAAACAGTAGCAACACTGACTGTGAGTATTATCACTTCCTTCAAAAGTTTAAGTGATATTGAGTAGTTCCCACAGTGAGGGAGGCCAGAATAGTCCAGAAAGCTCCTCCTTTCCCAGTGTGGGAAACTTTTATGGCATTGTTTGAACCCTACGTGCCTGAGAAACCAGACCTGTTGCTTAGAGACCAGATTAATGTAATGCTTAACTCAGAATCTAGATTATACTGACCAGAAACCCAGTCTGGGCCAAAGATTAATGCAAGGAATGTAAGGGGAGTTTTCTCTCATTATACATCTCACTCAACCTATGTATCTTATGGGGAAACTGCCTCCATGCTGGCCAGTCAGCTACTGTTTCCTTGCGCCTTTGTTGGAACTCTATATGATGTGTAACTTACAGACATTTGGGGTAGTGGACACCCCTTTGCTGAATGACTTAATAAGCTTCTTTCTAAATTATGCCAGTTATGGATTTTGTTTTTAACTAAGACCGGCATACATCGGGGAAAAGGGACAGAGGCCAAGTCTCTCAGAAAATGGACACAAATGTATTTGTGAAATGCTGTGGAGAAGGATGGCAGAAGATAACAGGAGGTCCCTCCTAAAACAATGAAAAGTGGCAGAAACAACATGTGAGACCCAAAGGGGCCATATTCTCCCAAGAACTTTCATGGGTGAAATTAGTAAGAGCTCTCTCTTACATCCTCAAATATGCCCATTGAAGTTAGAATTTCATTTATTCAGGATTTCCCTGTGATGATGCAGACAGCAACCTATCCATGGCTGCATTTCCTATGGGGTTCTCATCCTTGGTCTTCTAAAAGTTCATCACAGGGCGGTCCCCCAACTTGCTGGAGCTTTTCCTCTTCTCCCAGCGTTGTGAGGGTAACAGTGGAACACTCTCACTGTCCTACTGCCATACCTCACTCTGGCCATATGGTTAGCCAGTCTTCTCATCCTATTCCTTCATGACATCCTTTACTCCTGTTTTTCTTCAGAATTCCTTATTGGTTATATTTTGTAATCTGATGGTGCCTACCATTTGTCTCTCCATGACTCTCTGTGTCATACCAGTCTTTAGTTCTTTGGAGGCAGTGATGTTTCATGTCTTTCTGCCAAGTAGCAGCCCAGGGTAAAATGCTGGTATTGAAAATATAACCAAAAAAAAAGGGAACGAAAACATGGCCTTATAGGATCATAGGATCATAGATTTATAGTTGGAAGGGAACGATGAGGTCATCAAGTCCAATTTTGTCATTTTATAGATGAAGAAATTGAGGCTGATTGAAATTAACTTGCTTAGGGTCACTCAGTAAGAATATTCATCAGAATTTGAACTCAGGGTCTTCTTGACTCCAAGTCTAGTACCTTTGCTTTAGTGAGAAGATTGGACTTTGCAATTTCCCAAAATCAATCCAATCCACTCCCATCCCTTTCCTTTTCAACTCTGGGTTCAACTCATTGTCTATCTGTATTATGTCTCTCATATATATGAACTGTTGGATAAGCTCTATACTGTGTTCATCTAAGTGCGTGTTGGAATCTGGGCCACAGACATTTTCCCTCTACTGGATCTTTCTTATGTAGATAGATAGGTTAAATTCCTATGAGTGCTTATGGATCTCTTCTTGGGGGCTGGATGTAAACTCAATATCATCCTAAAATGAGATTATCCAGAGGAAGTTAGCATCCGCAGAGAGTTCCTTAATCTGGATTCTGTACTGGATCTCTGTTATCATAGTGGTGAGTACCTTTGGGGAAGATGTATCTTTTATGACTCTTTGGATCCTTATTATTGGAAGATAATTGAACAGGGTCATTTCTATTGCTACATCACCCAAAGATGCTTGAATGATGTTGATAGATGAATGGGATACAGCTTGATGTAAAAAAACCTGTAAGGTGGCACTTAGTTCTAGCAAATCAAATACTTTTCCATAATTGGCAAATAGTAAGTGCAATGAGACCTTCTGTTCACTATGCCATTCAAGTAAATGTGAGACAGTAAAGCTGTGGGCCATTGTTGACATCAGTGGTGGCTGTTATCTGGTTCCCTCGTAGAGGATGCTCATCACTCATGTAGAGTTGACTCTCATTGAGCTTTCATATAGATGGAAGAGTAGGCATCCAGGCTGGCAGTTATTGAGATTCCCTTGCTCACCATTTTTTGAGTGTTAGTAATGTCCCAGATTTGTCCAACAATTGGTATTTTCTCCTTGAGATACCTTATATATCAGACCCTCAGTGACTTTATCCTTATCACCTCCACTATGGGCCTACTCTGTCCATGTGCTCCAGAATGGTTGACTTTTCGATTTTTGTACTCTTTACTGCCATTTTTACACTCTCTATTAGTACTGCAAGGACTGTGATATTAGGGTCCAAGGGTGGTGGCTCTGTTTCCTTGAAAGAGAAAACAACTTGTCAAAATGGTTTTTATGGATATTTTCCATTCTTTTTTTCTTGAATATACCTTGGGATGACTGTGCCTAGTTGTCTATCTTACCTTTTAATTTGATTCTTATCTTCTATTGTTTCTCCCTGCTTTATGAGATTATGTTGCTTAGAACCATCCATTATTTTCCTTCATAAGATTTTACAGACAAGTTTACACTTGTACTTGGTATTACCTTGGGCAGGCATCTTGCTCTCCTCCTATCTCCCCAACCCCCTTCCCTCCCAATCAGCTCTTTCTTATGGTTTTAGCTTCTCTCTGTTTGAATCTCTTTGGGACCTGAATTTCCTTGCCCCTTTATAGACAACCCACAAGATATAACCAAGTTTCTTTGGTTCAGTCAATCAGACTGACTTCCTATTACATCTAAGGAGGTGATTGATTCTTATTCAGACTAGTGAACAATCAAGATGTGAACTCACCTAATAAATGCATCAGAACCTGCTTTAGGTGGGGTTGGGTGATTTGATTGATTGGCCTCAGCCTTGAACTGATAATGAGCAGGGTCAGAGTACCATGGGAAAAGGATCCAGAACATGACTTCACCGCAATACTTGAAGGTTAGTATCATTCTCTCCCCTCCCCTCCTCCCC
>CM053770.1:682524396-682541434 GCA_028658325.1 Potorous gilbertii
CTAGTGAACAATCAAGATGTGAACTCACCTAATAAATGCATCAGAACCTGCTTTAGGTGGGGTTGGGTGATTTGATTGATTGGCCTCAGCCTTGAACTGATAATGAGCAGGGTCAGAGTACCATGGGAAAAGGATCCAGAACATGACTTCACCGCAATACTTGAAGGTTAGTATCATTCTCTCCCCTCCCCTCCTCCCCCCAAGTCTACTCCAGGGCCAAGGTAGACATCTCAAATTACTTTAGTTGGTCTCCCATCTGCTCATCATGATGGCTGCCTTCCTCTAGATACTTTCCAGTTTATCAAGGTCCTTTCTAAAATAATGCCCCTACCATACTCCAGAGGCTGACCAAAAGAGACTGACTCCAATTTTCTCATTTTGTAGATGAAGGTCCAGAAAGGAATGAGGCCCAGAGAAGTTTGAGGATTTGACTTTTCATAGCAAGAGAGGGGCTATCTTGAAGCATGTAGGAAGTAGGTGTGTGTGCAACAGATGCTGTAGGACAATCAAGAAGTCAACCTTTGCTCATTACATGGAGAAATTCTATGTACAACTGGACTAGGGCCAAGAACCTAGCTTGTCCCCACAGATTCGACAGGAATAGGTAGGGTCCCCATGGAATCACGAGGGAACTCTAAAACTATGTCCATAGTTTCTAATTACGTAATTATTCTAATTAAGTAAGCAGGAAGACTTGCCTGCATTGTGACACATTCTCTTTCTATAGATCCTAAAGAGTGCTTCACCAGGAAGCCTTCGGGCCCATGAGAGTGCTCTACTACAAGTGCTGTCAGATGGTTAAGGCTGGCCTAAGGTCCTAGGGACCCTCTGTACTGTAAATGGGGCCAGGAGGAGTTGGCTGGAAAGTACCATCAATGAATATCAGAAATGAGTCTGGCACCAGGTCTGTTACACAGATGTGATATTTGAGAGTAGAGCTAGGTAGGTAACTGGGATTAATCACCAAAAGGTAAATACCAAGAAATCTGATCAAAAGGATGGGTAAGAGTGTGTCAAAGGGTTAAGATATAAAAGTAGGTGAAAAGAGAGTCAGGGAATCCTTGGGTACCATGAGTGGAAGTCACAGGCAAACATCAATGCTAGGGAAAGAGTGGAAGCAAGGTTGGGCCAACTAAAGAATCTGAGAGAACAGAAAAGTGGGTCAAGGTCACAGGATTTATAGCTGGAAGGGACCGTGGAGACCAGCTGGGTTAACTCCCTTACATCATACATGAGCAAGCAAAGGTTTGGAAAGGACAGACAGCTTGTTTGAGGTCAGATATCTACTAAAGAATCAATGAGGTAGAACATTCAGGAACAGCTGCTGGACCCAGAGGGCTTGGGATACTGTGCCCACTCCATCACCACTAAGGGAACTATCTGCTCTGGGCCCACACAGGCAATCTGGACCAGATTCAGCACTTGAGCACCTGGCTTCTAATGAAAATCAGTCTAGGATTTCTTCTCTCATAATCTTTGGCTCACCTTGGTACCCCTGGGACAATTTATTTAAAGCTTAGGCTTAGGGTCACATCTAGGGTTTCCCCAAAGGGGGAGAAGAAAGATTCTTACAATACAAATTAGGTGTTTATTTACTATGCTTAAAAGTAATGCTAAATACTTACAAGCAGGCATTTGATGAATACTTCAAACAAGATTGAATAACTTAATTTTTAACTACCATTATAGTCTGCTAGGGGGTTGATATTTAAACCTCATCAGCTCATAAAAGAGTCTATGGGATCACTGAATAGGCATCCTACATTTCACCTTGGATTTGCTCTATCCAAACAGCTTCCAGTATGTGTTGTTGGACCAGTCAGTGGTGGTCCTCTCTAACAGCACTGGGGTAATTTCCTCTCAGCGCTCTTAGCTCTGATCTTATGGGAGTCAGAATCTCTCAGACTCATAACCTCAGCTCCAGACCTGGACATATACATCCTAGAAGAGATACTCTTCCTCTTCCTCCTCCAGTGTTCCACTCAGGGTAGGTATACTCAATGCCCAAAAACTGCCTTTTTACCTCTGGATTTACTGGCTACATTTCTTGCTCAAAGATCAACCCTTAAACCCAATTCACTCTGGAGCTCAACAAGTCCCCACCCACCTAGCACAGAATGGATTTAAGTACTAAATAGTAATTGTTTCTCTCTTACCCAAGAACCCTCAGGGTCTTCTCCTCCCAGTTTGATTTCTTTTTTATTCAAAGGGCCATGCCTTGAGAATCTACAGAAACCTGTTCATTGAATGGGTGTATCTCACTCCAAATGAGAATACTATAAGATCGAGGTCTGAAAGGGCCAGAGTCTCACATTTTATCTGGGGCCATCTCTAACCATCCTGATGAATATCAGGCCACTGGATCCAGATGGCTCAGGAGAAGAAAGCAAAGTTGATGACCTTGCATAGCCCTCCCTCACTCAAATCAAAGTCAACTGCAAGTCATGTCATCATCTTGATGTCATGGTCCTCTTCAAGAATGAAGGACAAACACAGCAATAGCAACAACTCAGTCATCTCAGCTCAGGGAAGTACAAACACAAGAGGGTCAGCCCAAATCTGGGCTCTGCTTTTCTAGGCAGAAAGTATAATTTAGCTTCCATATTGCCAAAACCTCATGGAGGACCCCACAAGGCCATAGGGCAAGATGCCCTTCCACAGTCCCTCTCTGGAAGTGCCTTGATACAGTTCAGATGTAATTCACTCCAGGAAGGAAGAGAGGACTGATCATGGTGTTTTTCCTTTTAAGTATCTGCTGAATCATCAGCTCTTCAGTCAAAAATAAAAATGGTATCCTTTATCATGTGGAAGCCTTTTAGCCCTAAGTCATACATGGTCAGAAGCAGGACACAAAGTCCCCATGTGGACTCCTGGGACCAGAAATGTCATTTCTCAGCTGGCTCCCCAGAGAAGCAAGAGGTCTCATGCCATGACTCCTAAAGGTAGTCTCTGCTGCAGTAGGATCAAAGCATCAGAGATTGGGAACTGAAGAGCTCTCAAGGAGCCATCTAATCCAGTCCTTTCACTTTACAGATGAAGAAATAGGCACAGGGAGGTGACTGGTGTACAAAGAAATGCAAGTAATAAGTGGAAAAATTTGGATTTGAATTCAGGTCCTGTGACTCTAAGTTCAGCATTCTGAAAAATGAATGAGCATTTATGTTGCCTTTTATGTTCCAGGAACTGTGCTAAGTCCTTTACAAATACCCTCTTATTGGATCCTCACAATAACTCATCTAGGTAGGTGCTGTTACATTTTACAGTTGAGGAAATTGAAGCAGATTAGTGAAGTGACTTGGATAGGGTAACATAGCTATTAAATGTCAAAGACTGGATTTGTACTCAGCTCTTCCTGACTCTAGGAATTCAGTATTCCTTCCTGTGCTATCTATTGGGAGTCTGGAGCCTTGGGTTTGAATCTTGCTCCTATGCTCAAGGGTGTGCTGGTACATCTTTAAGTTCGTTTTGCTTAGAACTAATTACTCCCTTAATATATCCCCTCCCTAATTTCTCCCACCCTTCTCCCTTTTTCCTGCTGAGTAGAATGGATTTTTTAATCCAATATGTGTGTATGTGTGCGCGCGCACATGTATTCTTCCTTCTTTTGATCAGTTCAGAGACAAGTATCAGCCACTCTCATTTACTTTTTCCTCCTTGTTTGTATAAATGTCTATTTCTGCACCCTGATTATGTGATCATAAGCTTCCTTTCCTTTTCTCCCTTTCTTCCCTTTCCTTTCTATTTTGTCTTAAGATTATCAAGACATAATAGGATCATTCCCAAGCTTTGTCTAATTTAACTTTTTCTACAAATCCTGAGGATGAGAAAGTTCAGAGGGGACACATGTATCATCTCCCTATATTTGAATGTAATCAGTTTATTCTTATTTATTCCTTTATCATTTTTCATTCACATTTTCTTTTTATGCTTCTCTTTACTTCTGTGTTTGAACTGCAAAGTTTCTACATAGCTTTGGTCTTTTCATCAGGAATGTTTGGAAGTCCTCTATTTCATTAAAGATCCATTCTCACCCCACACCTCCTTGCTCCAACATTATACTCAGTTTTGCTGTGTAAGTTATTCTTGGCTGTAAGCCCATATCCTTTTCCTCCTGGAATGTTGTATTCCAAGTTCTATGCTCCTTTAAAATGGTGGCAACTAAATCACGTGTGATCCTGTTGGTGACTTCTCCATTCTTGAATTCTTTATTTCTGGCTGCTTGAAGCCACTTTTTCTTGACTAGGCAACAATAGATTTTGACTGTGATGTTCCTGGGAGATTACATTTTGGCATTTCTTTGAGGAGGTGAACAGTGGATTCTTTTTATTTCTACTTTGCTTTCTGGTTTTAAGAGATCTTGGTAAATATCTTTTAAGATTTCCTAAAATAATATGTTTAGGTTACTTTTTAGGTCATGGCATTTTGGTAGTCCAGTGGTTCTTAATTTTTTTTTCTTTGGCCTTTTCCACGTCGGTTGTTTTTGCTATGAGATACTTTATATTTTCTTTCATTTCTTTGAGCCCTTTTGCCTTTGTTTTATTATTTTTCATTGCCTCATGAAATCATTGGCTTCTACATGATCCATTCTAATTTTCAAGGAATTTGTTATTTGAGCAAAGTTTTGTACCTCTTGTGCCACACTTAATTTCCTTTCAATTTTTCTTCTCTAACTCTTCTTTCCTAGTTTTTCTTCTAGCACTCTCATTCTATTTATTTTTTTAAAGGCATTTTAAGCTCTTCTTAAAAACACTCATTCCATCTCCTCCAGGAATTCTAGTTGAATCTGTGCCCAAGCTGTGTTTTCTCTGAGACTTTGCTCACAGATATTTAGAATCATTCTCTTCTTCTGGGTTTGTCCCTTGAGTGTCCCTACCACCATGATAGCTCATCATGGTAGGGTTCTTATACTGTTTGCCTATTTTTCCAGTCTGATTCCAGACATTGCACTTGATGCGAGGGCTAGACTCTGCCACACTTCTGGAGGGAAAGTCTGGTATGGCCCTACTGCTGCTGGGGTATTGGGGGTATTGGGGTATTGACTGCTCTCTCATTCTAGAATCCCAGGGACAGGTCCAGGACTTTCAAGCTTTCTTCAATGTTCCCAAGGAGTTCTGATCCAGGGGCACATCTGATTACTGTGCCTCCCTTAACATCATGCATTCTCTAAGTTCCCAATCTGGGTTTGGGTCTGTGTGAGCCTAGAGTTCTTCTAGACTCTGCCCTGATCAGTAAGATGGCAAACTCAGTTGGTTTAAAGTGGCAGAATTGCAGGTCTGGGTTTCTTGCCCTGGTTACTCCTCTGTAGGCTAGGGTCTGAACTATTGCTGCTGGCTTCTGAACGTCCTCCTTTCTAAATGCCCTGACCAGGACTTCTCCACCTGGAAAAGGCAACACCATTGCCTACCTGTGCCATGTGCAGGTCCCCAGCTCCCGATCTATGTTGCAGGGCAACAAGGCCACCACTTGGCCCCTGTCCTCTTTGCAGAGTTCTAGTATGGGTCTACTGGTGCCCCATTGTAGGGGTCTGGGACCTCCTTTGTGTTAGAGTACTGACTTTTCCTCGGTATTGGCATGTTCTACACACTATGTGCACCTACCCTCACTCTTTCACTAATGCTTACAAACCTCTCCGTATTATGCCAACTTGAGTTGGACAATGGACTCGTGGTTTTTTCTGGATTTCTCCATCAGGATTCAGTCTGGTGCATTTTATAGATCTGTTTGGAGAGGTTATAGATGGGAGCTCCACTGCATTGCTTCCTTCTATTCCACCATCTTAGCTCTGCCCTTAGTAGTTACTCTCAAAATAGCAGTTTGAGCACTGACTGGTATTCTGGGATTCATGAGAACAAACATTCTCTCCCAGTTCTAAGAGTGATTTGGACTATCATGATATTTGAGGTAGATGAGTCATGTTAAGTTGTTCTAAAAGATACCTCAAAGATTTTTAGAAAACAGAGGGGAACGATCTGGGAGACTGTACTCCCAGCCCTGTGTGGGACTGAATTAAAAAGAAAGCCTTAGTGGCTCAGGGGCAGCAACTGAAAGAAGAAATTGAAAGGAGAGCAGAACTGTGGCAGAGAGGGAAGATGTTCATATGGGCCATTGCTTCTGTGCAACTATTTTGGAAGAAAGGACCCAGGCTGGAGTCAGATTTCCTTCTTTAAAGACTGAGTGAAATTCCCCAAAGGCCTATTCTTTCCCTAACTTCTCCTCCTGCTTGTCCAGTAGCAGATGCTGTAATACACTCTGTTTGCTTCTTTGACTTACATGATTTCCTGGATCTTTATTTTTGCTTCACATATAAAGAGGCCAATGAGTAATTGGAGATACACAGAAATTTAAATTGGGCAGAGATCCAAATGAATGTTAGGAAATTTTACCATCTGGCGGTTATGAGCTATTGTGATTATACCAATAACTTTTCATTTGATATAAAGTCCATAAATAGCAAAGGTCCAAGTGAAACTGAAGGCCTTTTTTTCCCTTCTAGCCCCTAAATGAGCTGTTGTAATAGAGAGTGGTTGATTACATCTGTAGAAAGAAAGGAAGTCGGTGATCCTAAACCACCTCCCAAAGAAAGGGTATATTCAAGACCTAAGAAGGATTCAGTTCTACGTCCCTACAAGAGGAAGAAGAAGGAGAAAGGATAAAGTGTTGGTCAGCTGGCTCTACTATCCACAGCAACACCCAGCACTACCATAGTGTGATAGTGAAGTCATGTCTGTTTCTCCATCCATTGAACAAATGTTCCCTACCAGGTTTCTTTCCTATGGTTCCTGGATTTTCTTATGATAGTATAGTTTCTTAACATATAAGGTAATTCCCATATTTCTCTTTACCTATTCTTTCTCTCTTTAAAAAATTAGTATTTTATTTTTCCCCATTTCCATGTGAAAACCATTTTAATTTTTGTTTTTCAACCTTTGGAGTTTCATATTCTCTCCCTTCCTCTTTCCCCACTCTATCCTTTCCCTTTAGAAAAAAGAATACCCTTCCAAAGCCATATCTAAGTCATTGGTTTGATCCCTGAATCTCAATGATGCCCACCTCCTTTGGTTAGGACCTCTAGTTTTTATTGTGTAAGCTTTGGGGAATTTACCTTTAGACATATGAGGTCAAGGGCTTTTTCTCTGCCTACTTTCTTGAATTGTGTTTCCTGTGAATTTTTGAGTGTCTCAAGTGTTATTCATCTTCATTCACTCTAGCTACTCTGTATGGTATCTAGTTTGGGTCTTAGACATGCATTGTTTTCCTTAGTTTCTTCCGGGACCTATGAGAAGAGGTAGTATGGGATGCTGTCACCCTTCTCTCCAAAGGAGCAGCAGGGTGAGCAGTGGAAAGTTAGGAGATAATTGGGTGAATAAGATAGAACACTTTACAGTTTGTTGAGATTTTATTTTATTATGTTTAATTAAACAATGTAACTGAAGAAAGTTAATTGCCTATGTATCACTTAGATGATTGGTCAACAACAGGAAATTTCCTAGAGGTGGCCTGGGGGATAGAACCATAGAGATGCCCATAGTTTAATAATCCTTGGCCATTCATAGCTTACCACCGGATTCATTCAGAACCCAGGTCAGTAGACTCTTTGAAGCTAAGGGGTTTGTTAGGGCTTCACCACTTGGGCCTGCACCAAGCTGGGTTGTTTTGTATGAGTCAGGGCAGACAGGACCTTAAGGACATGGCTGGAGTAGCATGCCATCTGCTGGGGAAAATTATAAAACTAAACTCTCCAGTTGGTTAATGGTAAAGTAACATTCTTTCTTTGTCTAGGTCAATAGAAGGCAGGATATTGACCCTGGGGCCTGCTCCCACAAGCACAGGGCCCTTTCGCCACAGCCACAAAAGACATTGCACCTGCTTCCTACACTCAGTTCCCAGGTTTGCTCTCCTGGCCCAGACTTGAGGTCATAGGTCTTCTGCCCTCTCCACCTTCTTCCTTCCGGTTCTTTTGGTCTTTAGAGAAATCAAGGTCTTTCCTTTGGGAACCTTTTACCTTTTGGTTGCAGCTGCCCTGGGTTCAAAAGTCAAGTCAACAAGTATTTATTAAGCTCTACTGTACTCCAGGTACTGTGCCAAGCATTGGAGATACACAGAAAGGGAAAACAACATTTCCTGTCCTTGAGGAGCTAATAAAGAGTGTGGGGGGAGAGAAGGAGATAAAACGGAAACAATTATGAACAGGTAAGATATAGAAAGGATAAATTGGAGATAATCAGGACTACCTCCATCATCCACTTCAGTCAATCAGTATGCATTGAATGACTCCTCCTGTGTGCCGGGCAGCGGAAGTACAAACACAAAAGTGAAGTAGCCCTGACCCAAGGAGCTTCAACTCTACTAGGACAAGACTTCTTAACCTGGGCTCCAAGAATCTTCCCTCCCTCCTCTGTCTCCGTCTCTCTCTGCTCCCATTCTCTCCTTCCCTCTGTCTCTCTTAATTTACATAGATTTTACATGTATATTATAAAAAATATATCATTGTTGTCCAATTATGTCCAACTCTCTGTGACCCCATTTGGGGTTTTCTTGACAAAGATACTACTATGGTTTGCCATTTCCTCCTCCATCTCATTTTATAGATGGGGAAACTGAGGCAAACAGGGTTTCTTCACCAAGGTCACACAGCTAGGGATCCTCCTGACTTCAGGCCCTACCCACTCTCTATCTACTATGCCCTATACGTTGTGCCACCTAGCTTCCTTATATAACATATATAATATTTTATGTAGAGAGATTTGGGTATATATAATGTTACATATAAATTTGTGTGTATTTTGTATCATCTATTATACATCATATATATATAAAATCCATAAAAATTTGTATATCTTTTAAAAAAGTTTTATATATATATTTGAAACTATTTCAATTAATTTCCTTTGTAATTCTAGGTATTTTATTTTATGTCTTTAAAAGCAATTCTGAAGAAGGCTCCACAGGCTTCACTAGAACTCCTGGAGTTCTATGACATAAAAAAAAGTATCCCTGTACTAAGGAGATACATTATAAAGACAAATAAAATACAGTATAAATACAAAATAAATCTACACTAATGGGAGATACTCACAATGGGGGAAACCAGAAAAGGCCTCTTAGTTGGTTGAAAATTAAGGACTTACATAGAACAGTAGAAAATGGTTCTATTTCCATGAAATATGCCTACACACCTGATATAAATTTCAAGTTTAATGATATTAGTGAAGAATGTTTCAACTTCCTAAGTTCATTTTGGAAAAGACTTTGAGTTCTTGAGATAAATGATACTATATTTGTACCATGTATATACAACTAAGCAACAAATTCTCTTACCTTGAGTGGATAGAGCCTGGGACATTATGGTTAACCAAATACTTGCTTACAGTGAATCATTAGTTATTGGCAGACTCTGCCTAACCTGGTTAATTGGTTCACTGAAAATATAACATTTTAGGTAAAACAACATTATAGGGAGCCATTATTTTCACAGTAATAATGTTGTAAATGGGAGATAAGTTTAGAGGCTACCGCAATTCCTAGGACAATGATTTTCAGTTTGTTTTTATAGGAAGCCAAGTGTTTCAGAAAGAGTCATGTAGTTGGGTGAGGGAGAAGGTGGCTATTTCTCTCATAGGCAAGACACCGGAAGTATGGAGACTTCTCTTGTGAACTTATCAGAGGATTCTTGAGGTGTGTGGTGTTGGAGTGGGCATTTATATAGTGAGGTTTGTGAAGTTCTTGAGATCTGCAGTGCCTGGGGATATCCTTAGCTCCCAAGGCAGTCCTACACAGCTCTTCCAGGCTCCATGCACAGAGTGGGTCTACATGCCTTAACACTGTGGGACAGGAGCTCCTGCCTGGGCATTTACATTAATAGCTGGAGAATGCAATTAGTTCCACACAAAGGCATTTCTTGAAATGGCTCAATAAGAAAAGCCCCAGTAAAATCTTTTCTCGTGACATTTCCCCTATAAATCTAGAGTTCATTCTCCAGCAAGTTCACCCAGCTCCAGGGGGAGGAGTGAGCACCCACAGAGACCACGTGCAGAGAGATTTCTCCATAGAGGGAACATGTACGAACCAGGTGTACACAAATAGGGTCACATGCCTGAGGGCCATGGCCAGGACAGGCATGGGGAATATCACTCAAATTTCCAGGGAATCAGGGATGCTCCAGTCTTATAGTGACATTAGAACACCTGACTTTTGCTCCCTGCCAGTCTCTGTTAGATGCTGCACAGCAAGACACAGTCCCTTCTAAAGGCTGCGTGACTGGAGTCTCTCCTGGCTCCAGTTTTGGCTCCGTTGGAATCCTTGACCTTTTCCTCAAGGGAGGGGGCTGCCATGCTCCCAGCTCCTCCACAGCTGAGAGCTCAGCTCTCTTCTAAGATTAAGAAATGCTTTTGCCTTGGCCCCAGGAGAAGCTTCCCTGCTCTTTCTCCCTCAGAGGTTCAGCTACTGCTTCTTCCTCTTCCCAGCAGGATCTTCTCAGCACCTGGTGTCAATCTCTTTAGAAAAAAAGAATGGTGTTATTTCAGCTGCCCACACTCCTCCTCACCCTCCAGGTTATCTTGTCTTTGTACATGTTTTATATACATCTATGTAACCATTAGGGGGCTGCTTTTGTGAGCAGGGCTCCTGGAAAAATGGCAACTTGTCAGCCATGGCCCAGGAAAGCTCCTCTACGCACATCAGAGGCCTCAGAACACTGCCCACTAACCCCTCATAGTTTTGGTAACCGCCCCCCTGCCCCCAGACTACTGTCCCAGCTTTAGCCGCATCACAGGAAACCTCAGGGTGCAAATGTGTCTATGGACACAGGTAACAGCTTTGTGATCTGCTCTACAGTGCATCTTCTGCCTCTGAGTTTATGTGAAGCCCAGGTTCAAAGAATCTTTAATCTATCACAAAGAAATTCAATAGGGTCTTTCTCACTCTCTAATTGACTGTGACCTCCCTTCCATCCCCACCCCCTTCCAGCTTGAGCTGATGGAAAACATCTTTTATTCCTTTATTGGGAGGATTAAGTACCAACTAACCCTGCTATATGTCCATGTTGATTCTCCTATTAAAATGTCAAATCTTGGAGAGGAAGGGCCATTTTGCTTTTGCCTTCATATGTTCAGCGCTGGCACACAATAGAGTAGATACTTAATAAATGCTATTGGTTGATTGATGGATTGCTTCCTCTTCCTAGTTCAGGGTTTGGGACCCTTGTTCAAGAACCTCACGCTCACTTATGGTGATTATTCCATATACTTCCCATTTTCAGTTTTTGAAGATTAGATTACAAACAGGTAAAGGTTATTTGCCTAATAATTACCAAATGACTCTAGAGGTTTCTCTGTTTTTAAATCTCAAGTCATTTTAATTCTCCCATGTAGATGAATGGGTAAAGAAAAAGTGAGCCAGGAAGCCAACTTCTTTGCTCTACATTTGGATATCTGTTTTCTCATTTGGACCTTACAACCGTCCAATGAAGTTCTAGAAATAATGGGGTCATTTCCAGTAGTCCATATGGGTCCATCTTCAGTCGCTCTGATCAATATCTGGGTGCTGGACCCAGTTGACTCTGGAGGAGAAAGTGCACAGCCCTGCCTCACTTAAATCCAAGTCAACTCCAAACAATGTCATCATCTCCCTGATGTCATGGTCCTCTGAGAATGAAGGACAAACCATTCTTGAGTTAGAAACGTCATTCTTCCTATTTTAGAAATGAAGAAATTGGCATTCAGACTTGTTAAGGTTTTTGCCCAAGGTCACACAAGAGCAATTGCTAAAGGGAAGGGGGCAGGGTCACTGATCTCTTCATTTTCTTCCTATTTCCATGCACAGCACACCTTCCATTATACTTTACTAGTGGGGTTTGTTGAATAGTTTCAGTGTTTGATTCTTCATGACCCCATCTGGGGTTTCTTGGCAAGGATATTGGAGTGGTTTGCCATCTCCTCCAGATAACTTTATTGACAAGGAAACTGAGGCTGGCAGGGGTCAAATGACTTGCCCAGGGTAACACAGCTCCTAACGCCAGGACCAGTTCTCTATCCACTGTGCCACCAGGAGAGCTGGTAGTGGAGAATAGGGCATTTCCGTGAATAATGCAGTGTGGGGACCTGGAGAGTAGCAGCCACCAACTTGTGCAGGAGAGATCAACAAGAACAAGGTCTTCCAAAGATGTTTGCCAAAACTAAGTGTGGAAGGTAAAGAATCCAATAATATCCCAGAAGGCAGATATGAAGAGGGGGCTACCTTTTTGTTAACCTTGAGAATCCTCAGAGAGAAATTATTATTTTCTATTAGTTGTTCATTAGGATCCAGGTTTTTATTTCCTCCTTTAGGGCCCAGCCCCTGTACAAAATCAGTCTGAAGGATGACGTCCATCTATGAGGGATGAGATTGCCCTAATCATTAGGGCAGGATCCCACCCAACTAGGAGATCTGGAGTGTAAACAGAATCTAGATGACTCTTGCCCTTAGGGAATAAGCCCATGTCTTTGCACCCTTCCATTGCAATTTAGGATGACCCAGCACATGAAGGAGTGTGTAGAGATGAATTCCTTTGTTCAGATCACTAGAGGTGGTTGACTCTTATGTTAAAACCACGTTCTCAGCAATAGGAACTGAAGACTTTTAGCCTACCTCATTTAAATATCCAACAATCAGGGTTAATTTCTCTTGTCAGGGACATTCTCTTTCAAAACAATATTTAAGGCATTCAGTGTCTCCATTAGGGGTCTTTGGTTACCAAGAAAAACCACTGACCATCAATTTATTGAATATTAGCTAGCCTAATTAATAAATTGATTACTAATTACCCAGAAACTCTGTCTCTTGGGCTTTTGATTCATCACACCTCTAACCTCTAATTAAAAATATTGTTAGAGATCAGAATTCTTACCTAAATTTGATATTGATTTTCAAGTATATCTATGCCTATGCCTTTGTATTTATATCCATGTTTATATCTATTTCCCTTTTCAGTGGGTCATTGGATTTTTTTGTTCCCATATTTACTCTTCTAAAATAGCTATAAATACTTTTTGCACAAAGAGGTCCTTTCTTTCCTTTCATGATATCTCAGTATTGTGGAAGTAGGTTGAGTCCAGGAGCCATGGGTGTTCCCCAGGCCCTGACAATATCACCGAGGTCCTCTGTCTAAAGCCAGACCTTGACAATAAGGTAGAATAAAGCACTGCAGAAGGCAAACACCACCTTGCCTGGGCTGATCTTGAGCTAAATCCTTTTCACGTGTGATCAAAATTTTGCCTTGAGAGCCTTTTCAAACCCCAGCAGAAGGTCAGTCATAGCAAGGGGCCATATTACTCTGTTTCAACAGAAGTACCAGTTTACACAGAACAAATTCCTGGTTCCATCTGTGAAATTCCCATGGAATTGACACATTCTGTTGGCTGGGGTCCCAGGAGGCAGACTCCATTCATGTCATCCTATACTCAATTCATCTCCCCATGTTCCACCTCCAGGCAAAATCCCCAGTTCCAGAGATAGCGAGTTGTTAAACTGGGATTCTAAGGTCTTCTGACTACAAACTTGGGTCCATTGCACCCAAATCCTCAAGCTGTTGTTCTTTTTTAAAAAATTTTAACTCTTACCTCTTGTCCTTTATGTTTTAGAAGGAACTAAAACAGGTGTGAGGCAGGCAGGTTGCTCAGTGGTTGGAGCATTGAGCCTGGAATCAAGATGACCTGAGTTCAAATCTCACCTCAGATACTTAGTAGCTATGGGATCCTAGGCAAGTCACTTAACCTCTGTTTTAATCCACTGGAGAAGCAAAACACTTCAGTATCTTTGCTAAGAAAACCCCATAGAGAGTATGGTCCATGGGGTCATGAAGAGTTGGACAGGGCTAAACAACAACAAAAACAAGGGCGGAGCCAAGATGGCGGAGTAATAGCACAGCCTTCCTAGATTGCTCCCACCAATCCCAGTCAAATACCTGTAAAAAATGGCTCTAAACAAATTCTGGAGCTGCAGAACCCACAGAATGATGGAGTGAAGGAAACTTCAACTCAAGACAGCCTGGAAGGTTGCCGGGAAGTGTCCATCGTGCCAAGCTGGGAGCAGAGTGCAGTCCAGTGTGGGCCACACCTGCACAGATGGGACCTGAGCAGGCCTTGGGGAGACTGAATCACTTGTACCTGTGGCAGCTTCCAGACTTCAGGATCCCAAAATGCAAAGGACAAATTGGAAGGTCAGTGGAAAAAGCCTATGGGACCAGTGTGGGAGAGTGGAGTGGTCCAGCCTCAGCCCCCAGGCAGAGGGGGGAGAGGGCGGAGGAACCCTCGGCAGCCACAGCAGCAGCAGGGCAGCTGCAGCCATTGTTTTTGGAGCTCTAGGCCCACAGATTCTGGGGGAATCGAGGGCTGACAGGATACCCCCCAAACCCCACTGAAGCAGAGAACAAGAGCTCAAAAGTAAAGTAAATGGCTGGGGAAATAATCAAAAACCAGAAAAAGAATCAGACAATAGAATCTTACTTTGGTGACAAGGAAGACCAAAGCATGCAAACAGAAGAAAACAAAGTCAAAGCTCCTCCATCCAAAGCCTCCAAGAAAAACAGGAATTAGTCTCAGGCCATGGAAGAGCTCAGAAAGGATTTTGAAAATCAAGTAAGAGAAGTAGGGCAAACACAGGGAAGAGAAATGAGAGCGATGCAAGAAAATTATGAAAAACGAGTCAACAGCTTGCTAAAGGAGACCCAAAAAATGCTGAAGAAAATAACACTTAAAAAAAAAAGACTAACCCAAATAGCAAAAGAGATCCTAAAAAGAAGAATTGGCCAGATGGAAAAGGAGGTCCAAAAGCTCACTGAAGAAAATAATTCCTTAAAGATTAGAAAGCAGCAGATGGAAGCTAATGACTTGATGAAAAATCAAGAAATTATAAAACAAAACCAAATAAATGAAAAAGTAGCAGACAATATGAAATATCTCATTGGAAAAAAAACTGACCTGGAAAACAGATCCAGGAGAGATAATTTAAAAATTATGGGACTACCTGAAAAACATGATCAAAAAAAGTCTAGACATCATCTTTCAAGAAATTATCAAGGAAAACTGTCGTAATATTCTAGAACCAGAGGGTAAAATAAATACTGAAAGAGATCACAAAAGAAAAACTCCTAGGAATATTGCAGCCAAATTCCAAAGTTCCCAGGTCAAGGAGAAAATATTGCAAGCAGCTAGAAAGAAACAATTCTAGTATTGTGGAAATACAATCAGGATAACACAAGACCGAGCAGCTTCTACATTAAGGGATCAAAGGCCTTGGAATATGATATTCCAGAAGTCAAAGGAACTAGGATTAAAACCAAGAATCACCTACCCAGCAAAACTGAGTACAATACTTCAGGGGAAAAAATGGTCATTCAATGAAATCAAGGACTTTCAAGCATTCTTGATGAAAAGGTGGGAGCTGAATGGAAAATTTGACTTTCAAACACAAGAATCAAGAGAAGCATGAAAAAGTAAACAGCAAAGAGAAATCATAAGGGACTTTCTAAAGTTGAAGTGTTTGCGTTCCTACATGGAAAGATAATATTTATAACTCTTGAGACTTTCCCCAGTGTTTGGGTAGTTGGGGGGATTATATACATATTGACAGAGGACACAGAGTGAGTTGAATAGGAAGGGATGATATCTAAAAAAATAAAATTAAGGGATGAGAGAGGAATTTATTGGGAGGAGAAAGGGAGACAAGGAATGGGGCAAATTATCTCTCATAAAGTGAGAGGGAAAAAGTGAAGCTCACTCTCATCAGATTTGGCTTAAGGAGGGAATAATATGCACACTCAATTTGGTATGAAAATCTATCTTACACTACAGGAAAGTCGGGGAGAAGAGGACAAGTGGGGAGAGCAAATGGGAGGAGGGAGTAATTAGAAGTAAACAGTTTTGGGGAGGGACAAGATCAAAAGAGAGAAGAGAATAAATGGGGGGCAGGATAGGATGGAGGGAAATGTAGTTAGTCTTTCACAACCCCCCAGCCCTGACAAAAAAACAGCTGTATCCATCAATTCAATGCCTGTGCAGGATCTGGAGCTTCTCCGATGTAGGTTTCCCCATACAACTGAATGGTGTGTATGTATATAACTCTTATAAGCTCTGCTGAGAGCCAGGAAGCAAAGAAGAAAGGCTCCTCCCATCCTTTCCCCCTGGGTTTTAGTCAAAACCTTTCAGGGGCACAGTTATAAAGGGATGCTGGCAAGAGCAACTTTGCGTGGGCCATTCATGCAAGGTTTGCAATGAACTAGATCACACTAAATTATAATTTGATCTGTATATTTTATGTTTTAACCTGCATCAAACATAATGCAATGCTTTTTTTGGATCACCAGAAGGGACTTCTATTCAAAAAGCACTTTTTCTTTTTTAAAAAATGTTTCTATTGATTTATTTTTGTTTCTACATCACCATGGTGTTTCATGCATCTCTTCTCATCTCCCTCTCAGAGAGCCATCTCATATGACAAAAAATATTTCTTGGAGATAAAGAAAATCAGCACAACTGATTGATCCATTGAAACAGCTTGAAAACATGTGCAATGTCTAACATCTCCACATTTATTAACCACCTTCTCTGTGAAGGATGTTGGGACAGTGTAGACAGTAAGGTTACAATAAGAGATGAAACGGGTGTTGCCTTGCAGTACCTTAGAGTCCAAGGATGCCAAGTATGCACAGATGGGTCCTAAGTCTATCTAGAGTGGGCCTGTTTGGGGGGGGTGGCCTCTTGATCCCCAGGACATGCTCAGGGTAAAGCTCCTGGCTTGGCTCACACCGAGGAGCCGGCTCATGCACATAGAGGCCTTTTCAGATAAAAGGCAGCAGGAGGCAGTCTGGTTTTTGATCTCGGAGCCAACAGTGAGCATCCAAGATTCTGGACCAGAAAAGGATCGGGCTCAGACCTGTGTTTTAGGTAGACTGTTGTGAGGAGGAGGCTGGAAGAGTCCAGGCAAGAAGTGATGGGGCGCTGGATGAGTGGGGGCGCTGGGTGAGGGGGTGCTGGATGAGTGGGGCGCTGGATGAGTGGGGGCG
>CM053770.1:682541934-682567716 GCA_028658325.1 Potorous gilbertii
GCTGGGTGAGTGGGGGCGCTGGGTGAGTGGGGCGCTGGATGTGTGGGGCGCTGGGTGAGTGGGGGCGCTGGGTGAGTGGGGGCGCTGGGTGAGTGGGGCGCTGGATGTGTGGGGCGCTGGGTGAGGGGGGCGCTGGGTGAGTGGGGCGCTGGATGAGGGGGGCGCTGGGTGAGGGGGGCGCTGGATGGGGGGAGGAGTCAGCAAGGGAAGGAGCCACGCTTGTCTTTACTTTTCCTTGTTTCTTGGTCTGCGTCTTCTTTCCCAACACGACTAATAGGACTGTACATCTATATCCAATTGTTTTCGGAGGGAACGCAAACATTTTTAAAGAAGATTAAAGGTGGTGTTTACACATAATTGGAACAAGTAAAATATTATTCAAAAACTTGTTAAAAAGCGGGAGGGGAGGAGGGGCGGGATGGGGGCAGGGCTGGCGCCTCTTCTCCCAGATGAGCTAATTCTTCTCTGCCCCTCTCCAGGGCGCTTTAAAGTCGCCCTCAGGCTCGTTCGCACGTGGGCCAGGGCACCTCGAAGAGATAAAAGGAGGAGACGTTCCGGATGACGGAGTCTCTCCAAAGGCAGCGGGGCGAACTGAGACTTTAGAGGTTTAGCCCGCTGCCTCCCGCATCACATCCTGTCTCCGCGCCTTTGCTATTCACCACTCCTCCCTCAGCCCTACAAGGTTTAAGCCGAGATCGCCTCCTCCTGATTTCCTGATTTCTCCGTGGTCCCCAGCACTGTATATTGATTTTGCGTTCAGTTTATTGTAAATATACGACGTTTCTCTAGCGGAATTTAAGCCCAAGGTCCCGGGGCCCTCCTGGCTTCTTCCAGGGCTTACTGGGATGGCGCAGGGTTCGGCCGCACTGAATGCTGGGTCTTGTAGTCCCTAAGTCAGTTCTGCGGCCTGAGCGTGGTGTTCGACGTCAAGCTTGGGTCTTTTAGTATCTTGGAGGAACAGCCGTCTCGAGGCATGCTGGGACTTGAAGTCTTTGTATTGGTCTCGTCTCGGCGTGAAGCTTCGCGGGGCATGCTGGGACTTGAAGTCAGGGCGCACTGCGTGCTGGGCCTTGGAGTCTTTGTATTGGTCTCGCCTCGGCGTGAAGCTTCGCGGGGCATGCTGGGACTTGAAGTCAGGCCGCTTACAAAGAGACAACTAGTTCATCCTTGAGAGATATTTCGCTGGACCGGACACTCGCCTTTTGATTGGGCAAGGGTATAAAGAAGGCGAAGAAATGGCCCGGAGAGGAAAGAAGAAGGGATGTGTGTGGAGCCATTGTCTCGGCAGCAGCCCCAGAAGAGCAACCCTCCCTCCCCAACATTTGTACCGGAAGTGGAAGTGTCGTCAGGGAGGTTGTTAGCCCTTCTGAGGAGCGAGGCCCGAGGGGGCGGAGAAGGTCGGTAGGGGCGGGCCCTTCTGCCTACGGTGGCTCGGAAGCCGTCAGTGGAGATCGAGGCCCGGAGGGGGAGGAGCAAGGCTGGGAGGGGCGGGCCCTTCTGCCTACGGTGGCTCGGAAGGCTTCAGGGGAGAGCGTCTGCTCTTCTGGGGAGCGAGGCCCGGAGGGGGCGGAGCGAGGCCCGGAGGGGGCGGAGCAGATCCGAGGGGCGGAGCAGATCCGGGGGGCGGAGCAGACCCGGGGGGCGGAGCAGACCCGGGGGGCGGGACCTTGTGCCTACGGTGGCCCGAAGGCAGGGTCTGCGCACTGACGGAGGGTCGGACCGCGGAGAGGCTGCAGCGGGTCAGTACTTCTCTCAGCTCTGGTTCCTGGGGTACGGCCGTCCCCCAGCCCTCCCCAGGAGTAGACGCGGCCTCGCCAGGGAGGGCGGGGCCGGAGCCGAGGGAGGGAGGCGACCTGGGAGTTCCTGGATTCCGGTCCCCTCCCTTTTTCCGGTGGGGAAACTGAGGCCGACGAGGGGGAGCGACTTTCCATAGGTCCGAAGCGGGATTTGAACCCAGGCCTCGCCCCTCCCTTTAACCCGGGTCCCTGACCTCCTGACTCCTCCCTTCGCGGCGGGTTGGTGGCGGAGGAATAAGCATTTATAGGGCGCCTGCTGTGTGCCAAGCTCTTTGCAGGCGGGGTTAGAGATGAGGACCCCACCCCCACTCCCGCTGGTGCCTGAAGCAGCACTTGAACTCAGCACTTCCGTCTGGAGGAGGCAGGCCCTTCTCAGCCCTCCCTCCCCCTCCTGTCAGATCACTGGGTGGGTGCAGACTGTGAGGCAGCAGTTACTGAGCACCTGCTGAATGCTGGGGATCCCCCCAAGTCCGGCCCCGAGGCATCCTCTGACGGACAGGGAAGCTAAGACGACGCGGGGCGCGCTTCCTCGCGGACGAGACAAATGGGGAGGGGTCTCAGAGCTTCTGGGTGGGGGTGAGGAGGGGAGGAGCAGCAGCCCCCCGCCCGCGGCTTGGAGGGGGCCAGGCTCCGGGTCCGGGGGCGGGGGCAGAGCAGAGAAGGTGCCCAAGGCGGGGAGGAGGGGTGGGCCTCGGGGTGACCCGGCCTGGGGGGCACAGACCCCTCCCCGCCTGCCCCCCTGTTCGGTGGCCTTTGGGGGACCCGGGCCTTTGCCACTGTCACTGTTTGTGGTCCGGACCCGGCACCTCCTGTCCCCCCACCCCCAGGGCAGCCCCACAGTCTCAGCCCGGGGAGGCCTGAGCCCTCTGCGCCCAGGTCAGGGGTGCGCCCGGTGTCCGGTCAGTGTCCGGTCGGGCCAGGGGTGCGCCCGGTGTCCGGTCGATGCCCAGTTGGGCCAGGGGTGCGCCCCGCGTCCGATCGGTGTCCAGTAAGCCAGGGGTGCGCCCAGTGAACGGTCAGTGTCTGGTCGGGCCAGGGGTGCGCCCGGTGTCTGGTCGATGCCCAGTTGGGCCAGGGGTGCGCCCCGCGTCCGATCGTTGTCCAGTAAGCCAGGGGTGCGCCCGGTGTCCGGTGAGTGTGTCCGGTCGATGCCCAGTTGGGCCAGGGGTGCGCCCCGCGTCCGATCGGTGTCCAGTAAGCCAGGGGTGCGCCCGGTGTCCGGTTGGTGTCCGGTCGGGCCAGGGGTGCGCCCGGTGTCCGGTTAGTGTCCGGTGAGTGTCCGGTCTGGCCAGGGGTGCGCCCCGCGTCCGATCGGTGTCCAGTCAGCCAGGGGTGCGCCCGATGTCCGGTTGGTGTCCGGTGAGTGTCCGGTCTGGCCAGGGGTGCGCCCGGTGTCCAGTCGGTGTCCGGTGAGTGTCCGGTCGGGCCAGGGGTGCGCCCCGCTCCGGTCATGGCGGGTCGGGGGCCTCTGACATCTGGAGGGTTTGGTCATTTGCGGCGGGTGGTGTATCCGAGGCTCCTGGTGGAGATGTGGTCCGTCCTCCTCTTGTCCTCCCCCTGTCCTCCCATGTCCTTCCCCTGTCCTCCCATCTGGGCTTGTTGGCCCAGAGTTCGAGGAGTCCAGACCTCCCTAGGCCGCAGGCCCTTCGAAGGCCCTGCTCTCCACCCTTCGGGCCTCTTTTTCCATCAGCCCACAGGTGCTGAAGTGCCCACTGTGCCCCAGGCACTGGGGAGAGGAAGAGGAAAGCTCCAGGCCTGGGGTCCAGCTGGCAGGGTCAGACCGTGCCCCAGACGTCTGTAGAGCATAGAGGGAAAGTCAGGTGGTGCTTTGGTTGGTGAGGGTGCACAGGAGGCTTGGCAGGAAAGGCTCACTTGAGTCTAAAGTAAGCAAAGACCTGAGGTGGGAGAGGGTCAGACTGACCCGCAGGCACCTGATCGGGTCTGTAGGGAAGGACTGTCTGACAGGAGAAAGCTCTTATGGGAGGCCAGGAGGGCAGTGATGGCAGCCTGGGACGAACCAGGGTGCGAGGGCACAGAGGATGGGACAGAGTGGAGAGCTGTCAAGTGGACAGGGTCTGGCAGCTGATGGAGTGTGCAGAGGGACAGCTCATGGAGGACATGGGGTGGTGCAAGAATGCAGCCATGAGCTTGGGTAGAGGGAGGGCTTTTAGGGGTTTGTGGAACGGTCTGCAGGCCTTGGTGATGAGAATAGGGCTGGAGCATAGTGAATAATTCAGGGTTGAGAAGGGGACCCCTGGGTCAGCTAGCTTGTGACCTGATTAGAAAGATCTGCCAGGCAGGAGGGGCTGGGAAATACTGCTTTTGAAAGGCAGAGTCGTCCTGTCTTCTTGGCCAAAGAAGGACAACGATTTCTTTAAAACTTTAGGGATTGCTTAAAATTAAGTAGAATTTTAAAAAGGAAAAAATATTTAGATTTGGTGCAGTTTTCAAATTTGTGACCATTTTTCCCATTCTGCAAAATTGTTAGTGCATAGCTTAAAAATTCTAGAGCATGCAAGTCAATATGCCATCTTTGTGTTTCCTCTTCTTGCCTCAGCCCCCTGAGGCCCTCCAAACAGTTTTGATAAAAGCGCCAGTGTGTCTCCCGCCTTCCCAGGCTGCTTTCACATGATTCCCCTTCACACACTCCTGACCAGTGCCTGAGCTGCTTGCTTGTTGTCCACCTGACTCAGCATTCCATAGTCATCCCCAGTACCTTTCCATTGGCTGTGCCCCATACCTGGACCACAGACCCTCCTCACCTCTGTCCCCCAGAGTGCCAGGTCTCTTCTTCTCAGGTGATCCTGGGTATGCTCAGGGTTCCCTCTTTTATCTCTCAGTGGATTCAGATCATGGCTCTGGGGGGTGGGGTGGGGTGAGGAGGAGGGGTGGGGATGGGCTGGGGGGGTTGGGTGATATAACCTTTGTAGAGTACTTGAAAGTTTTCCAAGGAGTGACATACATTAGCTCCTTTGATTCTCAAGACCACCCTGAGATGTAGATGGCCTTTTTATCCCCATTTCCTAGATGAGGATACTCAGCCTGAGAGAAGTTAAGTGACTTACCCAGAGGCACACAGCTACTTCCTGTAGCCTCAGTTTCTTCATCTGTAAAACAAGGGAGTTGGACTCCATAGACCCTTTCAGCTCTAAATCTGTGATCTGCCTTCATCTTTTGTAGAGACAAAGATTCCTTTGTCTTCAACTTTTTAAAAATTAATTCTCTTAAAAATCCTTGATCAACACTTTTTTATTAATCAGATACTGCCTGTTATCCATTATCCATTTATGAGCTGAAACACTGGAGATACTTATTCTTGCAGAGTAATTTGGAATTAAGGATATATTGAATATAAAATTGATTCAGTCCTGTTTGATACATGGAATTCCAATGTATTGTGACCTCTGGGAAATGTGATTATTAAGAGGGAATGTTTATTTTAAATTGAGGGGACAGCCCTTTTCTACACACATGGGTCCTTTTCTGGGTTTTCTGTCATTCATTCATTCATTCATTCAGTAAATAGTTTTAAAGTACCTATAGTTGGTGAACCACTGAGCTCCTTGTGTAAAGATGAGTTAAATCCAGGCCTGGGTCTCCAAAAGCTTATTTTCCCAGCTTGTAGTGTGTGATCTACATAACTGAATCTGGCCTGAAAACAGGTCCTGTGAGGGAGGCGGATGAAGGAATGAAAAATCATTTACCAAGGTCTTTCTATGTCCCTGCTTCCAGGGAGCTCCTGTTTCCATAGGAGGCTTGGCAGAGCTAAGAGCTTTCAGCTGCGAGTCAGATGGAGCCACAGGAGGGGCTTGGGGATCTTCCTTAGTATCACTGCTGATGTTGAATACTTTGTTAGTGCCAAGGAACTGAGTGGTGAAAACATTCTTTTCTGGGTCTTTGGTGGCAGAAGTAATTCAGAAATAAGACAGTAGTACTGCACAATGTGTGAGTACTGTGTAAAAGCTTCAAGTGACAGAGGACTTCCCAAGGAGGAGCCCTCGCTTCTAACAGGGAAAGATCCAGTGGGGCTTCAAGGAGGAGGTAATACAGCTGATTCTGGGCATTCAAGGTAGTTACATTTCATCTGGTTGCAGTGAGCACTGAATTAGCCAAAGGTGAATCATTGGTCCAAGGAGGAGCCTCAAGTCATGGCATTTACTTGGACACTTTCTGGACTGTCTCCCTCCAGATCAGCAAATTTCCTCCTCCTTTTTCTGGATGTCCCCTCTGCATGGTTGATGCATGAATATTGAACTCATGACCAAGAGTGCTGTGACTCATGACTGAGCAAGCTTATTCAATGTGTATTTTACTGTTAATGCCCTTCACAGCCTTCTGGGCTTAGGAACATGATACCTGGGGGCCATTTTAAATAAAAAAGCACAAAAATGCATAGAACATGGCACTGAATGGAGTGAGGAAAAGATTTGCTTACAGTAAGAGAACAATACAGAACATGGTGGCCTTGGTAGGCCTCAGCTGGGATCACCCATGTCAGGTGACTCAGATTTTCTGCTGCTCTGCACATATCTGTGAAACTACCTTGAGTATTGATTTTGGGGTTAAAATACATTTTGGGGAGTATAGGAATCTGCAGATTTGGAATCCATGATTGGTGAAGATTATCTGTGCAGAGCCTTGGAGGATGGCTGGGTCTTTGGTTGTAGGAGATTGGTGGAGAGGGCCTTACAGGAAGAGAGGGGATGAAAAGAAGTTTGTGCTGAGGGTATTTGGGGAACAGTAAACTTGTCCACTGAAGACTTGTGAGACCTACCTGCAGAGCATACACCAGAAGTGGGGGGAGCTGCCATTTTGGAGCTGGAGTTTTATTTGGAGAAAGTGGGACACTGTGGATAGTTTCTAAGCAGCCTTGGCAGTGCTTCTGGAAGATGTCTGGGATGGTGTAGAAGGTGGACCAGACCAGGGGAGGCCATGGAGGCCAGAAGCCCAGCCTAGAGGCGGATGCAGTGAGGCCTTAACCAGGCACTGATGGAATGGGGGGGTTCTGAAGAGAAGGGCTTTAGGACTCAACAGATATGACTCTGGGGAAGTAGTTCAAGAGATATGTGACCTCCATGACAAAACCAGCTGTAGATGTGCTTCTGTGATTGCGGGGGACATTTCAGTGCCATATGACCCAAGAAGAGAGCCAGACATAGAGTCGGGAGACCTATGCCACATACAGACTAGCTGTGAGATCCTGGGCCCATCGCGTGGTGTCTCAGAGGCCGCAGCAGCTCTTTAAGACTAAGGTACAAAGGAGCCAGCGGTGAAGTTACACACAGGATGTTTCCCACATCGATGACATCTTTGCATCTGGACCAAAAAAATAAAAAGAAACTGATGTTTTAACTAAGCGAAATGACCTCTCTTTGGCAGCCTCCTGTGGGTTTAGGGGCAGTGGGAGATGCCTGGGATATCTCTTGTTTTTCTGAGAGGAGCTGCTGAACCTTCAGCCTTCAGAGGCTTGAATTCAGGGGGAC
Organism: Potorous gilbertii; assembly: GCA_028658325.1. Taxonomy (NCBI): domain Eukaryota; kingdom Metazoa; phylum Chordata; class Mammalia; order Diprotodontia; family Potoroidae; genus Potorous; species Potorous gilbertii. The sequence goes on from CM053770.1 coordinate 682,549,214, forward strand.
TAGGTCTTGTTCTTTTGCAATGGGGGGACTTGGGTAGTGTTTTGATCTGAGTTACCCATTGGTTGGATTTTTGTGCATGTTTCTAGCTCACTTTCAGTGAATGTTATGTGTACAGTTGTCTTAAAAAAAGTCTTGTAGACAGACAATGGTGAGGAAATAGAATAGATATTGGAACTTGAAGTTTAGCGTTCTTGTTTACTTGGCATACCAGAGACTATTGGTTGTTTGGGTGACTTTCCCTTCCTTCTCCCATTTGGTTTTAGCTGAATGAAATAAGGGATAAAACTGTAGCTTTTCTAATAGTTTTTTGAAGACACCAAACTTTCCAAATAGAATCAAACCATTATTTTCCTTAGTGATCATTTTAGTTAATAGTTCATTAATGAAGTGCTTTATAATCCTTCTCATTCCTTACAGCTGCTCTTGTGAGGTCATTTCCTGCATTTTATAGGTAAGGAAAGCAAAGCTCCTTAACAGACTTCACCATGTCCTGGAGCTGGTGAGACTGTCCCCAGCTGACCTTGGGGAACTTAAAAAACTGGCAGATAAGATAGATGAGATGAGAAGCATCCTGGAAGATTTTGTAGGATTAGAGAAGAGCAAATGCCCTGGTTTTCAGAGAAAGGATGAGACCAGAATCTGTGACCTGTGTCAGTGAGCTGGATTTATAGCAATCCTTGCACAGATCTAAGAATATGTTACTAAAGGGCTGGTGGGGAACTCTTAGGAAAGGGAGTAATTATCTCTAAAGCCAGAGAGTGGGTTATTCCAGCTTGACCTCACTTCCTTTTTGAAAGGGTCACTGACCTGGTAGATTAGGGGAATGCTGCAGCTATAATTTACCTTTATTTCAGCGGAGCAGAAATGTCGACTAGATCAGCTGCAGTTTTGGGTCACAGGACCCTTTTACACTCTTAATTATTGAGGACCCTCACAAAGAGCTTTTAATTAATAATATTTACCATCTTAGAAATGTAAACATCTTAGTATTATTATGAAACTACTTTTGACCTCATGGACCCCCTGGAAGAGTTTTGGGAACTCTTGGGATCCTCCGACCACACTTTGAGAACCACTGGAGTACATAGTATTGGGATCATAGCAACATAGATCTTGAATCTGGAGACTAGATTTGACCTTGGGTCTTCCTAAAACAAGTCTTGGTGCTCTGTCCTCTGGATCACCTGACTGCTTGCTGACCCAGATCTGTATCAAAATCATGTCATAGATCAAAGTGAAACAGGATGTTTTGCCTAGTGAAGGCCTACAGAAGAGACATGAATATTATCTTCAGATATTTGAAGAGATATTAAATAGATAAGAGCAAGACTTGTTCTCAAATCCACAGGGCAAAATTAGAACTAATGGGTAGAAGTGAGCTCCCCATGACTGGACTTGTATTCCACGACAGTCTGAGGTGTTATAGAAGGGATTCATACATGTAACAAGGTCTCTTCCAGTGCAGAATTTTTTCAGAATCTTTCATTTATTTCAGATAACCAGCCTATTTGTATAATGAAGGGTTTGAATGAGAGGGTCTCTAAGGTCTCTGCCAGCTGTCGAGATATGGACCTCTGATTTGGCTACAATGTCTGGTGTGACCTGGGAGATGGCAGTCTCAGGAGTGATAGAATTGAAAGCCAGATTGGGGAGTGAAGTGATAGTGGGGCCTCATCTTGTTCAAGCGTTGACTGTTTGGCTGTCAGGGACCTGGTGGCTAGCCATCTTCATCATTCTTACCCTCGGGAAATGTGGGGAAGCTGGTTGTAGAACATCCATAGACTCGATGCTTCTACTCTCACAATGTCATGACAACCTGTGCTGCTTGCCCCCAGCTGGTGTGGTTTTCCTGGGGGGCAATAACAGTCTGCCTGTCATCCAAATCCAGCCTGGCTAAATTGAAACCCATTGCCAAGTACATCATTGACTGCTGCAGCTCCTCAGCTGTGTCTCTGAAGTCCCTGGGGGCTGGTGTCTGCTTCAGGAGAGAGGATGCACAAGGAAGCCCCAGGGTGTTTTAAGTACCTCATTTGATGTATGTGTTATTTAGAAATTGTAGAGCTTCTGTTTAACTGAGCCTTCATAAAAGCTCATTTTTCCATGACGACCAAGGGTTTTAAAGAGCTGTGCTTACCGCAGCTTATAAGGATGGTACAGGATGATTTTGTGCCCATTTTATGGGTGAGGAGACTGAGCCAGTTCAGTGTGGGAGTCTGTCTTCTGAGGCTGATACTCTTTCCACTGCTCCTTGCTCTAGTCATGCCAGGCACCTGTGTGACTCAAGAATTAGGGATTGTCAGTCTGGAAGAAGGTCAGAAAGTAAGGAACCACGCCTACAGATTTGTTCAAGTTTAGAAGATAAACCAACTTTTTTTGTCAACTCCCTCACAGATTTTTTAGGATAAGTAAAAAGGAAGCACATTTTTAGGCAGAAGCAAGTAAACATTGAATTTAATACCCCAAGGAGTCTGAAGAAGCACTTGCATGGACAATTGCATTCTTAATGAGACAGCAAGGTGGAGTTAGGATCATGTTCTCAGAACAGCAGCATCCAGCATTGCTACCACATTCTCCTCCCAGCTGTGCCAACACCCCTTGGATTTTGCTTGCCCTCCCTGCCCAATTCTATTAATAATAATGAACTGGCATTTGGGGAGCCCTTTAAGGTTTGCAGAGTGATCATAACCTGCATGATCTCCCTGGATCCTTTCCCTCTCAAGACCTGACCTTCAAGATGCTCTTTAGGCCCCAGGGAACTCCACTTCTATGGACCTCTTCTGTAAAGACTTACTTGAGGATTCCTCCTGAGTGTGCAACAAGGGGTGGAGGCAAGATGGCAGAGTAGGAAATGTAGTGTCAGGAGACCTGGATTCCAAGCAGAACTTGGCCTCCAGATAACCATATAACATCAGAGAAGTTAACCTGTGGGACCTCAGTTTCCTCATTTGTGAAATAAGGATGTTGATATCTGGTTGTATCCAAAGTTTCTTCCAATTCTAAGATTTTCTGATAATATCTCAGACTCACAGAATCTCAGTTTTGGAAGAAACCTCAGGGAGCATCCAGTTTCACCTATATTTGAACAGAAACCTCTCTGCCACATATTTGCCTTATCTGAAGAGCTCTCATTGAAAGGCAGCCTATTCTGCTGCTCCAGGCTCCCCCAGTTACTTTTTGTACAGCTCATTGAGCACTCCTCATTAATCTGCCATTATTGTTAATGATCATTTTCTGTGTATACCTTCTCTCTAGCTAGATTAAGTTTTTTGAGGGGAAGCATTGGGCTTTAAATGCTTTAAAGAAATATCTTCTTCAGGGCGTACCTAGTGCAGTGCTCTCTACATGGGAGGTACACAGTAAATGACTCATTTCATGGCTACTTCTCAGCTGGATGGACCGTGGGGGGCTCTGGGCAGAGTTGGATGAGAACACCCCCTGAGCTGTGTGATGGGCACAAGTCCTTTCATCTCTTTGTGCTCCAGTCTCCTTGTCTGTAAAATGGGGACAGTGCTTGTGGTACTGACTTTATTAAGGGTTGTTGTGGGGATCAAATGAGATGATGTATGTGAACTCTTGTTCCCATAAAGTCTTGTAGACTTTAATAGTGCTGTGTAACTGTCAGGTACTCCCTGATCTTTGATGGTGGTCCTCATAGGAAGACTGTGAGTAAAAAGTCCCTCCACATCCCTCTGCATTCTGGAACCGAAGCTAAGCTTGAATTCTCAGAGCTTCTTGGTGTCCAAGGTTGTACTCATGCAGCCTTTTCAGATGATTGCAATTCCTACATCAAACCAGAAGAAACATTACTTTCCTTTGAAAAAGAACATTGGTAGAACTTCGCTAAGACTGCCAAATCTTAGCCTCTGTCTAAAGGATTGTATTATTTAAATAGTTTTTATCACCTTTTATCACAGTGTCCCTATGTTGAGATTACAGGTCTGTTGAAACTATTGAAGTTTTATTTCTTGTTAGCATTCCTTGTGATAGTGACTTCATGATACGTTTCATGTAGCATAGAGCAAAGAATCCTTGCCCCTAAGGATTAGTTTGATTTGATGGATCTGTGATGTCATCAGTATGGAAATCCCAGCCTTTTTGTGCCTTGCCATGTATGATTCCTCTCCATATATTTTTCCTGAATTCCTTTTATAGGCTCAAACCAGCGCACTAGAAATAGGCCTTTGTCTTGCTCTTTTTGTATCCGGGAGGTAACTATATAGTACTTAGACTTTTCTCTTGTTGTCTCTAATTTTCAGCACAAGATCAGCCCAGCTACTTCTCTGGTCCTACATGTCCTAATAATATCTTTTTTACCACTTTTCCCCCCAGGCTGAAAATGCACTCATGGGGCCAATCCCATTGCCAGTTGGCCTAGAAGTTTTGATCACTCTGTATTTGATCTGGGCCAGTTTGTTCGTTCTTAGGCAACCTGGTCCCTTTCCACCCTCCTGGGGTTGGAGTTCTGGGAACTACGTCAGACATCCTGTAGACACTGTATCACCTTTACTTCAATGACAGCTCAGCACTCCTGATGGCTCCCAAAGGCCGTCTCATCTATGTGTGCATTCTCATCCATCCAGCATCATCATCCATGATATCTATGGGTTTTCATCGTACTGGTTGTTCTCTATGCGTCATGTCCCTTCCTATACTGTTCATCCTCCATTCAGGTGCCAAAGTGATCTTCCTAGTCATTCCTTTCTCCTTTTTCAGTAAGCGCCAGGGGCTTCTATTTCCTCCAAGGTCACATACAAATTCTTCATTTGCAATTCAGAGCTTACCTTTCCAGGCTGGTCATATTTTATTTTTCCTGTGCTCTGGGATCCAGTGACTGGGGCCTCCTCGCTGTCCCTTCAACAAGACCCTCCATCTTCTCCTCTGGTCATTTTCTCTGACTGCCCTTCAGCTCTCCATCTCTGCCTCTTGGTGCTTTCCCTAATTTTCTTCAAGTCCCAGCTAAAATCCAACCTTCCACAAGAAGCCTTTCTTGATCCCCTTTAATCTTGGTGCCTTCCTTCTGTTAATTATCTCCAATTTGTCCTGTAGATATTGTTTGTCCATGTTGCATGTTGACCTCCCCAGTAGATTGGGAGTTCCTTGGAGGCAGTTTCTAGTTTTTACCTTGCTTTTTTGCCTTCCCTGGCTCTCAGCATAGGGCCTGGCACATAGCAGGCACTTAATAAATGCTTGTTGACTGACTCTTTTAATGTCTGGAACACCCTCATTTTACACTGCTGTGAATTTTACTGAAGAAACTTTGTGGTATTGGATGCATTTAGAATAATGTCACCTTTGGATGGGAGCATTAGAAGAACTTCACCGTTGAAAGCGCATTCTAATGTCCCAACCCTCCTGTGACATTGTGACTGGGCACATTTTCCCTTTTTATGTTCAACTTGAAGACAGTGCTCACTTTCTTGCTGACTTCCATAAGTCTTGAGGGCTGGGATACTTTGATGGTGGAGTTGCATCTCCAAGGCTTAGTTTTTTTCTACCATGTTGAATGCATAAAAAAACAATGAGCGAACCAGTAGACAGAGTGGGATCTTTAACTCTTTACCTTTGTTGATCATGTGACTATAAACTCATGGAAAACTATAGAAGGTCTGCTGCAGCAACCTGCCTGTTCCCTAGCTCCCTATTGTTTTTATCCAACTCTTGTTGGATACATTGACCGTTCTCACAAGGGTTTTATAGCTGTTCTCCTAAGGCAGATATGTGGTTTGCTGGCTTTTGTATCTTCTATAAAACAGCACTTTCTGGTACTGTTTTTGTCATCTCTGTTTTTCAGTTGAGGAAATCAAGGCTCCAGAAAGTGCAATGAGTTGCCCAGGGTCATGGAGCCAGTAAGCATTGGGTCAAGGTGTGGATCTGGATCTTTCTGGACTCTTCCATTTGGTGTGTGCGCATTACATCTTCCTACCTGCTTTAGGACTGACAGTATGGATGGGTCTCAGTTCCTTGGGTAGTGGATGTGTGACCTTGTTCGTTGTTGGGAAAATAGTCCATACTAAGAGTTCCAACAATTAAATCACTATTTGAAGAGTCTTTAAAAATCACATGGCTCCTAGGGACTGACTTTTCTCTTGCTACTTTGTCCCTGTCACAGTGAATGTACAGTGTTGAGGCCCTTTTTTGACTTTTTCCTCTTTCAGAGCATCTGGCCTTCATGGTGCCCATGGGCAGATTTCTTGATAATGGCATTAAGTGAGGCTGTTCCTTGAACAGGAGATGCTGTCTCTCTTTGGCTTTGTATTTGAGGCCTTCAGTTCAGTTTATCAAGTGTTGAAGTTCTTGCTTTGTGCTAGGCACCAAAAATATGAGGGTGAAAGAGACAAGACCTTCATTCTCCTGACATGTCACCCCTTTCATCCCTTTAGAATTTGCCAGAGATGGTGTTCTACTGGCATAACCTTTGGACATGTGGATTTCTAACCAGCATTTCTTTTCCTTTTTTATTATTAAAAATTTAAATATTGAAACTTAAGTGCAAAATAAGAAGAGAAAAAAGCATGTTATATGCAGAGTAGAACATAAGAGGAGATTCAAAATAGATGGCAATAAATTTCCATTTCAAGAAAGCCTATGTAATAAATACTATGCATTGTGTTGAGAGCTGTCCATCTTTTCTTCCTTCTAAGTTTTCTTGTGTTCTCTATTTCCCTTTTCCTGGAGAGTTTTCACACTTACTTGTCTATCTTGTCCTCACTCTTCATCCTGTTCCTTGTTGGAGATTCCCAGTCATCATTTGTGACAGGAAGCTCAATTTCCCTCTTGTACCCAAACCTGGCTTTAGTTTGCTAATTGCTCATTTACTGTAGATGGGAAAAGAAAGAAATGATGTTAGTAATCTTTCCTTTTTTACTGGCGTAGAAATTGCCCATTAGCACCCTCATGGTGCCCCTTGATCTTTTTTGGAGTGGTTTGTCATGTAGGTTTGCACAGTAGTCAGAAAGGGTTCTGGACTGAAAACTTTTAGATATCAGTTTAGTAGATAAGGGACAGGTCAGAAGATTGTCAGGTAAGGAAGAATGCAGAATGAGACAGAGTGGAAAAAGAAGGTAACTGGCATTTCTGGAAACAATCAACCATGGGGGCTGAAGGCCGTCAAGGTCAGGAGAGGAATTGACATTTGTTACTAAAAATGCAAGCATGCAGAAAGGGTTCCAGCGGATATAAAACTTGGTGGCAGAATTCACCATATATTTTATTTGAGCGTGTAGCTCAAAGCACATCAGAAATTCTAAATCAATATCTATATTTCATCTTGCCACAGAATACTGTTTGGAGAGTGTGCTTAAAGCAGTAGTGAGTCCCAGAAGTCTGCAGTGTCTCTTATCCATTGTGCTCAGTGACTGAAAATCTTGGGTAGAATTAAGACCCTGTACCTTCAGCTCTAGGGGCCATGATGAGAGGGGCATAGCCTCAGCTCCTAAAGGTCGGTCTGTCAAAGCTTGACTTGGTGCTGAATCCTAAATGTATAAAACATCCTATCTCCTATTGCCAGAAGGAAAAAAAGGCTCGATTTCCTTCTCCTGCTCATCAAGGACATTGCCTTGAATGCTCTTTACATTGATCGGTTCCTAATTTATTGACTCTCTTATCATTAGAAAACTGATTCTGTAAAAAAGGCATCTTGGGCTCCAGAAATGATTTCCATATCAAATTTTCCAACTGGAGTCTGCCTCCTCCTTGTAGTTGTTTGTGCTTCCCTGCTCACTAATGATAAAGTCTGAGGAATCAGCACTTAGCTGGCTGCCTTCTCTGTCGGTGCTGGGGCAGAAGAGAATCCAGTTTGCTCAGCTCTAACTGCATTATCTTGTAATTAAAAATTAATTTGTCAGAATGTAAATGTGGCTCTGTACAGTGAACAAGGAGGTGAAAAATGTGATGTTGCTATTTTAGTGGATAAGATTTTTTGAAGCATGCATTGCCAAAGATATCCTTGATCATCTTATCATTATTTTAAGACAGGAATGTCACTAAAATTGTGGTGAATACTGGTGCAGTGACTGCTTCCCAAGAAATAATTTGGAAATTGTGAACAATCTCCCTTTCTTTTGGTGTTGTTTTAGGTATACACTACACAAAATGCACTAAAGCTTTTGTAGTTGTGAAATCGGTGTGTCATGTCAAATCAGATATTTAGATGTGAAGAGACTAACACTGAGTAGATAATGGTCAGATCATCACTTTAATTTGTGACTTAGGAGCAAAACAAGTTATAGATGGGGTAGACTTTTGAGGAGTAGTTTTCTGGGTTCAGCCAGAGTTTGGAAGTTTTGTAATGAAACCTTTGTTCTTGCTGTGTAGACGACTGTGGTTTCTTTTGTACGTGCTGCATTCAGCTCAGCTGCTTTTAATAGAAGATAATGGTCATCGAGAGGGACTTTTCTTAACTTCATCTCCAAATAAAGATAAAGGAAATGCAATAAGAGGCTAAATGTGTGGGTGATAGCAGTAACTCTGTCTAGATTCTACCACATCTATTCTAAAATGAAACCAAAGTGGTAGATCATCAAGCATTCCAAGTGACTTTGTTTGACCCCAGTGTTACTGGGAAACTTAATTGAGGAACTTGAATTTTCCACATGACTGCACCATTGAACCGCATATCTTTAAATGTTATGAGAGTACCATTTTTTGTCTTTAAAAAGAGGGAAGGAGCCCCTTTGTCTCAGCAATTTTTCTTTTTCCATTGTTCGGTTGGAAATTTTTGAGTTCAATTTTGTTGTAGAATATTTTCTTCGTAACAGTTTTAGAGTAACAGTTTGTACGTGGTTATAACTCAGTGTGCCTAAGCAATGGGGCACAACCCTTTTTAAGACTTTCAGGTTTCTGGTTTTGTTGACTTAAAGATATGCCAATTGTGTTAAGAGGGCACCCGCCAAGTTCTAAGTCATCAACTCTCAGCCTTAGGATTTTCAAAAGAGTTAATTTCTTCTCTGCTGGAGATAAAAGGGGGAAGTTTCACTTAGTCTCCTTCGAGTGAATTGGAATTGAAATCCTTTTGCAAGAGACCTGGTTTGTTCAGTTATCATGACAGCTGCTATGCTTCCTGAGCTTGGCTTTTCAGGTGGAATATTACAGGCTTGCATAAAGGTTGCAGTGCAAACCATTGTGGTCCTGTTGCTTAGCATAGCCAAATAACTGTATGTAACACAGCTAAAAGAATTTGTTTTGGATCGATGGCTAGTCACATTACTAACAAAATGTAGGACTAAACATTTTCTTTGATTCTCATGACCTCTCAAAGCTCCAAAGTAGGAATTATGCACAAGAGATAAAACAATTTCAGTTGCCTTCATGGTCTAGGACACCAGAAACCCTAATGAGGTAATAACCTAACAGCAGAGAAGGTTAATCGCTAATCCCTAACACACATCTGCCCTAACCTCTCATCTGCCACCCACTACAGTCCATCAAGTCTGTACAAGTGGGTTTGCAACGGAACTCAGTTCTACCCTCTCCCTCTCCTTCTTGCTGTCCTTGCACCCCTACTCCCCCCAGTTAAATGCTAGAGAAACAAAAAAGGGGTACAAGACAGTCCTGACCCTCAAGGAATTTACAAAGATTTCAGGAGATAGAAAATTCATTTAAAGACCTTGAGCATAAGTAGAAAAACCATTAGGGAAAATGCTAATAACAGAAGGGAATAGGGCCTCTAGATCAGCTAAAAGAGACCAGACACTTCTGAATAAATATTGTGGCATAATAACTCAGGGAGGCAGAAGAGCCTGTGGATTTCCAAGAGCATGGAACCAGTCGGGATGTTCCTGAATGGTTTAAAAGGGAAATAAGAGTTGTAAAACCAGGGTTTATGACCTGCATTTTAGAAATACTTGGCAGAATAGAATAACTTGAATCCACAGTGGGAAACCTCACCAAGGAAAAAAAAGAGAGGAAAATCAATTGGGAATTCAGTTCCACAGATGTGAAGGATACTCTTGAAGAGAAGAAGCAAAAAGTAAGAATGTTAAGAGAAAACATGATCTCTGTCCTAGCAAAACATACTGATCTCAAAGACAGGATACACAGAGAAACTGGAGGTCTCCTAGAAGAACACATCAGGTCAGAAATCTGAACATCCCAATGCAAGATAGCATGTGCCAATCAAAAGCCCCACAGATTGCCTTCAGAATAAAACAAACCTATGTGCTGCAAACTCTAACAGAACGTTGTTAAACTGAATAGTTTTTCTGATAGACAACAAATCCTGCAAGTGGTTGGAGAAATTCCTGCAAATATAAAGCAAAGACACTGTATAACACAATGCTCTTCTATACCGAGGAGAACCGTGGGAGGATTTGGAATAATGTGTTCTGAAGCTCCAGAAACATTCCAAGGTAACATCCCCAGCAAATCTAAGCCTGACCATTAATGAGCAAAGAGAAACATTAAAGAAAAAGAGGCATTTGAAATGTTCCTAGAAAGAAAATGAAGCCTAAATAAATCATTTGCTTTTCAAATACCCCAAACAATGGAATACAAGAGAGGTAAACGATTCACTTTAATAAATATTTATTAAGCATCTGCTATGAGCCAGGCTCCATGTTAAGTGCTAGGGATACAGAAATAGACAAAAGGCAATGTCTTCCCTCAAGGAGCTTATAATCTAATAAGGGAGAAAACAAGCAAATACACACACACACACACACACACACACACACACACACACACACACAGGTTGTGTACAGGATAAAAACCAAATAATTCAAAGAGGGAAAGCACTGGAATTAAGAAGGGTTAGGTGAGGCTTCTTGTAGAATGTGGGAGTTCACTTGGATCTTCAAGGAAGCCAAGGAGGTCAGGAGTTGGAGCAGAGGAAGGAAAGCATTCCAGGCACAGAGGACAGCCAGAGAAAATGCCCAGATCTGAGAGGGGGAGTGTCCTCTTCATGGAGCATTCCCGAAGGCTGGGGTCACCGGACTGAAGAATACGTGTTGAGGAAGAAGGCATAAGAAATTTAGAAAGATAAGAGGGGTCTAGGTAATGGCCCTCATAAGCAACCAAATACAACAACGAATAAGAGAGAGACCATTGAGAGTTCTTCATAACAGTATACAAGGAGACAGGGATTGAGAGCAAAAGCCAAATAGAAATGATGATATAGAAATAGACCTGAACCACCACCAGCCAAGCCCCTTGCCTCCTGGTGAGTCACTGTTTTTGCGAGAGGGGATGGGAAAGATGAGAGGGGAGGAAGTTGTGGTATAGCTAATGAAGTCAGAGTTTAACAGGGAAGGGAAAATAACTTACGCTTGTCAAGAAAAAAAAACATACAGCAAAATGAATGAGGAGGCAAAGGAAAGACTGAAACAGGAAGAAAGAAAGGGGACATCTTGATTCACTGGTGGGGAGGGTATGCCATCCATGGGAGATCTTCTGTACAGGGAGATGGGGACCTTAGCAGTGGGTGTGTTCTTCAAGGATTTCATGCTTACAGAGGCTGCCTCAGGAGGAGGGTCTGACTTCTAGCAGAGCAGATAGGCACAGACCTAGAGAGGAAATTTAATGACAAATGGAAAAAAGTGATGATGGGGAAGGCACAGATTGATAATGAAGTGCATTGTTATGGGATGCAGGAAGATTCCTATCATAAGACAATATCCTTTCTATCACCTGAAGGAGTGAAGTGCAACATCTGTAGGACAGGGTCATAGAGCCTTGTTTAGAACCATCCAATATTTGAGGCAAATAGGGAAAAATACAATCCCAACTCATATTTTAAATGTGAATACACTTAACAATACAATGAAATACAAAAAAAAAAGATTGGATAAGAAAACAAAACCCTATATTCTGTTGCTTATAAGAAACATTAAAAAAAAAACCCAACAACCCAAAGATATGCAGAATAAAAATGAGTGGGAAAAATTTATTATGTATCGGATAAATCCAGAAAAGCAAGTGTTACAGTTATGCTATCAAACGAAGCAAAAAGAGACATTCACAACTAAAAGGAATAAACGAGGAAATTACATTTTGCTGAAAGGAGCAATCGACAGCAGATGATTATGAATGCTGATGTCAAACTGACGTGTTACAAATGCCTTGGCATCTGAATTTATAAAGAAAAATGAACTGAACAACACAAAGACACAGAGTAATGTCAGGGCGCTAGGAAGTTTCAGTGTCCCCCTCTCAGTTCTGGGCAAGTCTAAGAGAAAATGTAAGAAAGGGAAAAATACGGAATTGGACAAATCAGTGGAGAAACTAGAGCTAAAATGGAACTGTTAAAGATATAGGACTTAGTACCCTGTGCGGAAATTGATTGTGCATTAGGGCACAGAGATATTTACAGTATATAAGATTTATAAATTTAAAAAAAATTAAGAGGTAGAACTAGTAAACATCCACTACAGGGTACAATATAATTAAAAATAGTAATCGTCTCAGGGAGCATGGACAAAAGGTAGGCTCAAATGGAAACTTAATGAAATCCTCAATAATGAGTCAAAAAACAAATTATAGAAAAATAATTTTGTTAAAGTAAATGATAATAAAAGAACATACAGAATTTGGGGGTAGAAGCTAAAGCAGTCCTTAGGGAGAAACATAGCTCTACAAACAGATATTAACAAAATAGAAAAAGAGAGGATTAATGAACTAGATAACCTAAAACAAGCACCAAACTGGACGTGTTAAAAATTATAAGGGAAATAAACTGGAAACCAAAAAAACTATGGGAAGAAGTAAAACCAAAAACTGATTCTTTGAAAAGACTAATGATGTTGATAAATCTTTAGCCAGTCTGATTTTTTAAAAAGAACAAAAATCAGCTCAATAAAATGGCAAACAAGGTGAATTAACACAAGGAGAAATAAAAAGAATTATCAGCCCATTTAATGCTAACAAGACCGAGAACACAAATTAGAGGCATACTTTAACAATGGAAAACACTTAAACTAACAGAAAACCAAACAGAGGTCTTAAGTAATCCAAGCTTAGAAAAGGAAATAGAGACCAGCTACAAAGGCCTACCAGAGTGGGGAAACAAAGCTCCTTTTCCTGATGGACTGACAGTTGAATTCTATAACCTTTTAAAGAGCACTTAGTGCCAGTGCTATAAAGTTATTTTCAAAAATTAAGAAAGAAAGCACCCTACTAAGATTCCCCTTGTGAGATTAAAATAGCCCTAAGACCCAAACCAAGGAAGGACAAAACACAGAACTATAGACCAGTATGATGAATGAATCTTGATTCAAAATATTTAAACAAAATTCTATCAAACAGACTAAATTGATTCATTCCAGAAATCATTTATTGTGGCCAATTTGGATTTGTATCAGTGATCCAAGGATAGTTCAATGCTAGGAAAATGATCAATATAACTGTATGAAAAAGAAAAATAATAATCCAAAGCTGCACAATTATCCAAATAGATGCAGAAAAAGCCTTTAATAAAATACAACCCTCATCTTTGATAAACAGCCTACAGAATGTAGGCATAGAGGGACTTTTTGAAAAAAATATCATAGTACTCAAAACCAAAAACATGTATCCTATGCAAGGAGGATACCCTAGAACTGTTTCTAGTATTATATATATTCTATATAGCAGTGAATTCCATATAAAGTAAATTCCATATAGAAAGCACAAAGGTGCATATACTCTCCACTGTTACTTGATAGAGTTCTGGAAATGCTAGCAATAGCGATAAGACAAGAGAAAGAAATTAGAAGTGCAAAGATAGGTAAAGAGAAATTAAAAACTATTTATGTTTGCTGATTGTATGATGATTAACTTAGAAAATCCAAAGGAATCAAAAAACTTACAAATTGAGACAATAACTTTAGCAAGTTGTAGGCTTAAAAATAAGCCCTCAGAAGTCGTCAGCACTGTGGCAGTGGGATGGTGCAATGGATAGAGCACTAGCTCTGGACTCAGGAGAATCAGAGTTTAAATCTGGCCTCAGACACTTACTAGTTATGTGACCCTGGGCAAGTCACTTACTCTCCCATCCCCCAAAATCAACAGCATTTGAATATAAAAAAAATCAGGGAGGCAATAATGGAAAGGGAAATCCCATTCCAAATAACTACAGAATGCATAAAGTATTTGAGATTGATAAACCAAAGCACACAAAATACTTTCATAGATTGAATTAAAAAATACTCTTAAATAAAAAGAATAAATGACTGGAAGAATATTCAGTGTTTATGGCTTTGTCATGCCATTATAATGAAAATGCAAATGTTGCCACAGTTAATTTTTACTTTTAATATTACATCAGATTATCAAAGGGATACCTAACTGAGCTTGATAAAATAATAACAAATTCCTTTGGAAGAAAAAGAGATCTAAAATATCAAGGGAAATAATGAAAAGAGGCAGGGATGAAAGAGGAACAGCACTTCCAGACCTGAACTATTTTACAAAGCAAAAGTCATCAGAACCATCTAGTGTTGATTGAACAAGAAAGGAGGTCACTGGAACACTGGAACTTAAGGATCCAGTGTTCAATGAAGGAGAAACAAAAATTACTTGGGAAAGAACTCCCTAATTGATTCACACTGTTGAGAAAACTAAAGCAGACTGAGATCAGTTCAGTTATTTAGATCAGCACCTACGATACATTCCAAATGGATGCATGACCTTAATATTAAAGATTACGCTTGAAAGAAGTTAGCAGAGAAGCCGATCATGTACTACAGCTGTGGGTTAGGAGATACATTCTTAATGAAAGCTTAACTTTGATTACCTGAAACTGAGAAGCTTCTGCATAGACAAAGTGAATGAATACAATGAAAAGGGGAGGGTTTGAATTGGGAAAAAAAGTTTGCATCAAATTTCTCTGATAAGGACACAATTAACATTCTCTCTCTCTAATCTATCACTCTATTTATCTACCTGTCTGTCTGTATGTGTATAGATATGTATACACACATATATTGTATACATATATCTGTTAACTGTTATGTGTGTATATGTATGTATATATGTATACACACATATTATTCAGTCATTTTTTTGAGTCATTTCTGACTCTTTGTGACCTCCTTTGGGGTTTTCTTGGCAGAGACAGTGGAGTGGTTTGCCATTTTTTTCTCTAGCTCATTTTACAGATGAGAGACTGAGGCAAACAGGGTGAAGTAACTTGCTTAGGGTCCCACAGGTTAGTAAGTGTCTGGTGCTGGGTTTGAACTCAGGGAAGATGAATCTTCCTGGCTCCAGGCCCTGTGCTCAAGGTGTGAACTTCCTCTCTATATAAATGGCCATTTGTTTACTGCCTCCTTTCTGTGCTCTTTCCCTTCCCACAACCCCAGCTGCCCAGAAGCTGCTATAGCTGTCACTCCTTTCTGGACAGCAGTAACACAAGTGCCGGTCCTCTCTGGGAGCCAGTTGAGAGACTTAACTTACTCCAGGTTTCAGTCCCTGATTTTCCTCTTCTGACACTTTAGGCTTGAAGTGCTTTAAGGCCATTGTTTTCTGGTGTTTACACATTCTATTAGTTATCTTCCTTTGATAAGAATGTTTGATAAATATCTGCAGTGCTATTTTGGTATAGAAGAAAACATTTTTATTTTTTTCCTTCAATGCATAAAAAAGAAAGTTTATTTATTTTTAGTTTTCAACATCGATTTCCACAAAATTTTGAGTTCCAGATTTTTTCCCCATCTCTCCCTCCCTACCATATATCACCTTGCATTCTGATTACCCCTTTCCTCAATATGCCCTTCCTTCTATCATACCCCTCCCTTCCCTTAACAATTCTCTACATTCGTTCCTAAAACTTGGGTTCCAACTTCTCTCCTGTCCTTCCCCACCCATCCCCACTGAGAAAGCAAGCAATTCAATATAGGCTAGACTATGTATGAGCAGTTTTGCAAAAGACTTCCATAATATCATGTTGTGTAAGACTATATTTCCCTCCATCCTATCCTGCCCCTCATTTATTCTATTTTCTCTTTTGACCTTTTCCCTCCCCAAAAGTGTTTACATCTAATTACTCCCTCCTCCCATTTGCCCTCCCTTCTATCATCCCCCTTACCCCAGTTGTTCCCTTCTCCCCTACTTTCCTGTAGTGTAAGATAGATTTTCATACCAAATTGAATGAGCATGTTATTCCCTCCTTTAGCCAAATGTGAAGAGAGTCTCACCTCCTCCCTTTTCTCCTCCATTGAAAAAGCTTTTCCTTGCCTCTTTTATGAGACATAATTTGCCCCATTCCATGTCTCCCTTTTTCCTCCCAATGTATTCCTCTCTCACCCTTTAATTTTATTTTTTTCAGATATCATCCCTTCTTATTCAACACACCCTATGCTCTCTGTCTCTCTCTCTGTGTATATATATGTATCTATATGCATATATAGATATATATGTCCGTGTGTGTGAGTGTATAATCACTATAATTACCCAGATACTGAGAAAAGTCTCAAGAGTTACAAATATTATCTTTCCATGTAGGAATGCAAACAGTTCAACTTTAGAAAGTCCCTTATGATTTCTCTTTCCTGTTAACCTTTTCATGCTTCTTTTGATTCTTGTGTTTGAAAGTCAAATTTTCTATTCAGTTCTGGTCTTTTCATCAAGAATGCTTGAAAGTCCTTGATTTCATTGAATGATCATTTTTTCCCCTGGAGTATTATACTCAGTTTTGCTGGGTAGGTGATTCTTGGTTTTAATCCCAGTTCCTTTGACTTCTGAAATATCATATTCCAAGGCCTTTGATCCCGTAACGTAGAAGCTGCTAGGTCTTGTGTTATCCTAATTGTATTTCCACAATACTGGAATTGTTTCTTTCTAGCTGCTTGCAATATTTTCTCCTTGACCTGGGAACTCTGGAATTTGACTACAATATTCATAGGAGTTTTTTTTTTGGGGGGGGGCTCACTTTCAGGAGGTGATTGGTAGATTCTTTTGATATTTATTTTGCCCTCTGATTCTAGAATATCAGGGCAGTTTTCCTTGATGATTTCATGAAAGATGAAGTCTAGGCTCTGTTTTTGATCATGGCTTTCAGGAAGTCCCACAATTTTTAAATTGTCTCTCCTGGATCTGTTTTCTAGGTCAGTTGTTTTTCCAATGAGGTATTTCACATAATCTTCTATTTTTTCATTCTTTTCGTTTTGTTTTGTAATTTCTTGGTTTCTCATAAAGTCATTAGCTTCCATCTGCTCCGTTCTAATTTTTAAAGAACTATTTTCTTCAATGAGCTTTTGAACCTATTTTTCCATTTGGCTAATTCTGCTTTTTAAAGCTTTCTTCTCATTGCCTTTTTGGATCTCTTTTGCCAGTTGAGTTAGCCTATTTTTCAAGGTGTTATTTTCTTCAGCATTTTTTAGGGTCACCTTTAGCAAGCTGTTGACTTGCTTTTCATGATTTTCTTGCATCACTCTCATTTCTATTCCTAATTTTTCCTCCACCTCTTTTACTTGATTTTCAAAATCCTTTTTGAGTTCTTCCATGGCCTGAGACCATTGCATATTTATTTTGGTGATTTTGGATGCAGAAACCTTGCCATCCTCTGATGGTATGTGTTGTTTTTCCTCATCTGAAAGATAGAAGAAAATACCTGTTCACCAAGAAAGTAACCTTCTATAGTCTTATTTCCCCCCCTTTTTGGGCATTTTCCCAGCCAGTTACTTGACTTTTGAGTCCTTTGTCAAGAGGAGGGTATACTCTGGGGGCCTGTAAGTTCTCAGTTCTGCCAAGGTAACACAATCAAGGGGGAGGAGTTTACTCCTCTCCTGGACTACACACTGTGTTGAAGCAGCCAAAAACTTTTTTATCCAGAATCTGAGTAGAATTCCCTCTCCACAGCCACCTCCAGCTCTACCATGCCAGTGCTCCTCCTCACCCCAGGGCTGTGCTCAGGGCTGAGATTCAGATCGGCAGCTCCATTCCCCCAGGAACTTTAGGGGGAAGACTCCAAAAATGAACGCTGCTGCTGCAGTGGCTGCTGCCAGTGGTCCAGACCATATTCCCTTCTTCTGGGTGAAAGAGTTTTCTCACTGACCTTTGAAGCTGTCTTTGGTGTTTGTGGGTTGAGCAGTATAGGAACTGGTACTGCTAGTGGCTCCATGAAACCAGTTCCGAGTCCTGTCCCTGCTGAGCCATGTGGCCCATGCTCTGTTCCACGTCCGGTGTGATAGACCTTTCCTGTCGGCCTTCCAGGATGTCTTGGGCTGGAAATCTCTTTCATTCTGTTGTTTTGTGGCTTCTGCTGCTCTAGAATTTGTTTAGAGTCATTTTTTACAGATATTTTATGGGCTATGTGGGGGAACTTCTACAGGTCCCTTTTTCTACTACTCCATCTTGGCCCTGCCTAGAAAAAAACATTTTTAAAAATGAAATTAGATGTGGCAAAGAATCAGTGACATTCTCTAATGTTCTTCAGAGATCATATGCAGAATCTTCCACCCCACCTTCTGGGATAAGAACTCACAGTTCGACAAA
Source organism: Potorous gilbertii (assembly GCA_028658325.1). Lineage (NCBI taxonomy): Eukaryota > Metazoa > Chordata > Mammalia > Diprotodontia > Potoroidae > Potorous > Potorous gilbertii. Next base: position 682,567,616 of record CM053770.1, read on the forward strand.
AATTGCTGGGAAAACTGGATAACAGTGTGGCAGAAACTAGGCATAGACCCATGCCTGACACCATACAAAAGAATAAAGTCCAAATGGGTACACAATCTAGG
>CM053770.1:682567816-682642673 GCA_028658325.1 Potorous gilbertii
AAAGCATCATGAAATGCAAGATGGATAATTTTGATTACATTAAACTGAAATATTTTTGCACAACCAAAATTTGGAGAGTTGTAGTAAATTGGGAAAGAATTTTTACAGCTAATCTTGGGGATAAAGGCCTCATTTCTAGAATATATAGAGAACTGTATAACTACACAAGTTATTCCCCACTTGATAAATGGTCAAAGGATATGAACAGGCAATTTTCAGAAGAAGAAATTAAAGATATCTATAATCATATGAAAAAATGCTCTAAATCACTTTTGATTAGAGAGATGCAAATCAAAGCAACTCTGAGGTACCACATCACACCTGTAAGATTGGCAAACATGACAGAACAAGAAAATGATAAATGTTGGAGAGGATGTGGGAGAGTTGGAACACTAATTTATTGTTGGTGGAGCTGTGAGCTTATCCAAACATTCTGGAGAGCAGTTTGGAACTATGCCCAAAGGGCTACAAAAATGTGCATACCCTTTGACCCAGCAATATCACTGTTAGGAATGTATCCTCAAGAAACCGTAAAAATGAGAAAGGGTCCCACATGTACAAAAATATTTATAGCAGTACTCTTTGTGGTGGCCAAAAATTGGAAGTCAAGGGGATGCCCATCAATTGGGGAATGACTGAATAAATTATGGTATATATATGTATGTAATGGAATACTATTGCACCATAAGAAATGTTGAACCAGAAGACTTCAGAGAGGCCTGGAAAGACTTATATGATCTGATGCTGAGAGAAAGGAGCAGAACCAGGAGAACTCTGTGCATAGCAACGACCACAGTGTATGAGGTTTTTTTCTGGTAGACTTGTAACTTCATAATATTGCAAGAACTTAAAAAAAAAATACCCAATGATTTTCTAAGGCAAAATGCCTTCCACACTCAGAGAAAGAAGTATGGAATTCATTTGCAGAATGTAGCAGATCATGTTTGTGTGTGTGTGTGTGTGTGTGTGTGTGTGTATTATGTTTTGATTTGTTATATGATTTCTTCCATTTATTTTAGTTCGTCTACATAGCATGACTATAGTGAGAACATATTCGATAGGAAAGTATATGTAGATCATATATAGAACTGTATGCCATTGTGGGGAGGGAAGGGTGAGAAGGGGGGTAGGTGTGGTGGGGGGTAAACATCTAAATTTTATGGTAGTGATTGTAGAACATTAAAAAAAAAAATAAATTTTTTTAAAAAAAGAATCTTCCTCAAAATTTCCGACTACCTTTTGGTCTTCCTCCAGTTAAATTTGTTTTTTTCTCACTTGTCAGCATTCACAAAAGGAATAAAAAAAGTATTTTTAAGTTTTATTATTTTCCCGTTTGATTTACTTGCTTGCATTCTAGGAGTATTGTTTTCTAGGCTTTCTCCTGCTTTAGCTGATCACTTAAATAGGCTTTTGTGGGCTAGCTCGGGTCCCCACAGAATTGACAACATTGTTTGTCTGGAAAAATGGGTTTTCCCATACAAGTTCTAAACAAAATATTTACATGTGACCTTTGGGACCAAAGCTGTGGTAGGGATGAGACAATGGTTTGCCGTTTGGGTTAAATTTCTAGTGGCTAAGTTACAGAATGGAACCCTCAAGCTGTCTTGTGACTAAGCTACTGACTTGTAATGTTACGTAGCAGCCTGTTTTCTGTGAAGGCATCCATGTGGTGGAATGGAGGAAGTGAGCGTCCTTTGTACTGTGTGCCTTTGACTCCTTCCTCCCTGCCCGCTTGGGGAGGTTTTTCCCTTCCTAGGCTCCAGGTAGGTTTCTAGGGTGAGGTTTTAGTGGAGCCCTTGGCCTGCTCTGGTAGGTGGGTTTCCCCTGCAAGGAGTTCCCTCTGGCTGTACTGCTCCTGATTCTGTCTCTGGCCTTTAGTTTTCAGGGTCCAGTTTGACATCAGGAAGAACCGAGTTCAGGTCTCACTCATTTAGCTGTGAGACCCTGGGCAAGTCATTGACCCTTTCTGCCTCAGTTTCCCCATCTGTAAAATGGAAACAATAATAGCACCTACTTCACAGAGTTATTGCAGATTATTGTGAAATGAGTTGATATGTAAGACATTTGGCAAACCTAAAAGTTCTCAATACATACTATTCTTATTCTTATATATCATTGTCCTCTAACATTTACCTCGTATTATCTTGGTCATGTAAGTGCACGTAAGTAGACAATTGACTGTTTATAGGATGATTTCTGTGAATCAGTTCTGTGGTTTTTGGTATTCCCTCCTCCCCATTTTTCCCCCTTTTTCCTTGCTCACTAAGTAAAATAGTGCTAGTGCTGGGAAGAGCAAAATAATCCAAAACTGTTTTTGAAAATATGCCTTAGGAGAGAGGGGTGGGGGCCGGGGGGGGGCAGCGCTGCCCAGAAACTGACCAGAGGGAACAACCTGATTACACAATGAATGGCTCATTTTAAGGCCAAGAAGAAGAAAGTATCTGACAAAACAGAAGGCATAATTAGTAGCATTTTAAAATGAACATTGTAAAATAGAATGTGGCTTGCTAGAAAAATAATTTTATCAATACTTTTGAGGAGATCTTTATAACTTTAATGTTCTGTGAAATATTCTTTCCATGAAAAGTAAACTATGTATTATAGAAAAGAACTGCAAATATTTTCAGGTTGAATTTATTTCCCCTTCCAAATATAACCTTCACTCTTTATTTTAACTCTGACTTGTCTCTGAAAGCTCCAAGAGGACCTGTTCTGAGCCACAGACTGTGGGGTGGTGAGTGGTTAGATCTGCTCCATGTTGCACATCTGTTTCAGCGATGGAGAATTTGGGAATGCAAGGAAATGCCTCCATTTGAAAAATGTTTCAAATTCATATGAAAACAGTGATCTATTTCATATAAGTAAATGGTTCCATTCTGAAAATATCCTATTTTTTATGAGGATTCCAGTAGGCTTCTCAAAATACAATAAAATCAAGGCGAGGGTAGCTCACGAGCCCCTGAGTGGGGGATGTGTACTCTAACCAGGTTTGTTGTGCAGTCGAGAGTGATTCAAAGAGATTTTTTGTTTGCCTTTATGTGATAATTTTATTGTTGTGTATTTGGAATTAAATGTTTTCATTACTTAAATATTCATAGAACATATGATCACTTTCTGTTTCTATAAATTGAAGCTTTTCATAGCCCCTTTCCTAGTTGTGTTTATCCTTTAAGTATCATGAGGACAGTTGGCATCGTCTACTGTGCTTGCATGTGTGTGTTTATATGCATAGATATGTATACAAAGGTATGTGTGTTAGATAAATGTTTATGAGCATTTTTGATCTTTTGTGTTTGTGTGTGAAGGAAGGTAAGGAAGCTTCTCCCCAGAGTGCAGCCAAGGGATGGCCTTCTCTCTAGCTGAATATGGAGGCCACTGGGACAGATGAAGTCGACAAGCTAAAAACTAAATTTATGTCCGCATGGAACAACATGAAGTACAGTAAGTGTCGTTACCATTATGATGAAATTATTTAATCCAAAAGAAAACCTTTGATGCCATTTGTAGTCTCTCTGAACAAATCAGGGAGTGCTTAAAGGGTCAGGCTCTCCGTCAAGAAGAAATGGAGCTTGAATCTTTCCTTAGACGTTTATGAGCTGCATGACTCGTAAGCTCTCCCATCCTCAGGTTCCCCGTTTGTAAAATACGATCATGCTAGCACCAGCCTCACAGAGTTGCTGTGAGAACCAAATGAGACACTGTATGTAAGGAATGTATTTTAGAAACCTTAAAGTGCCATGGAAACGTTAGCTACCGTAGTTTGGTCAAGGTTCCAGTTCAAATGAAAAACAATTGGCAGACTGCATTTTCCTCCGAGGTCCGTTGTTCCGTAAGTCCCCAGGGATGGAGCATCATAGTGGTGTTCCTGTGATCCTTTGTGAACGGTGTTTACTGGTAGGGAGTGTTGACCTGTGAGAGTGTGACGACTTTCACGATGAATTAATTCATTAGGGAAAGGCAGTGAGGTCACGGTGAAGAGTTAACGTTGTCTAGCATATTACAGTTTCGGAGCAGGGCAAAGGGGATGCTGAAGTCCAAGCCGTGTCAGGACCAGTGAATGAACTATGGCTGTTTAGCCAAGAGGAGGGAATGCCTTGGGAGAGGGCAATGATGTGGGGTGATGGAGTTGAGGCAGGGAGGCCAACGAGGAGGCCATCAGAATAGGTCGAGGAACAGTGATGGTGGCTGAGCTAAGGGGATGACTGTGTGAGTAAACAGAAGGGAGGTTGTGGAGCTAGCAAGAGTGAACCTTGGGAGTTGGCTGATAACATGGTAGCTGCCAACCTGGCATTAAAGAATGGTGCCTTTGACAGATCTAGGCACATTTGGAGGAGGAGTGAATGGGGGGAATGGAAGAACTTGGTTTGAGATGCCTTTGGGACATGCCAGGGAGAGGCTGGTGCTAGATGTGCAGCTCTGTGAGTCATCGCATTGAGATGACAAGTTAATGTGTGGGAATGGGAGAATGGAGCAGGAAGAGAGGAGGCTCCTGCACAGTCTGGGGGCACGTGCACAGTAGGTAAGTGAGTCAGCCATCAGGCCTGACAGTTAAGAGATCGATGGGCCTCTGAGATGCAGCTTGTAAACTGCTGCGGAATGGGAGGAAAGAAGTGGAGGTGGCAAGTGCGGTGGCAAGCGCGGGCAGTGAGCGTGGGCAAACTTTTCTTAGGAGTTTGACTGACAAATAGAGAAGAAAGAGAATTACAGTTTGGAGGGGCAGCAAGGATGATGGAAGGTTGTGTTAGAATTGAGCAAGCCCAGACCCACTTCCAGGCAATAGAGAAGCAAGCTACAGTATTGAAGACCCAGGGGAGGGAGTTAGAAAGAGGACTATCTGCTGGCGGAGATGGAGGCGGGGGTGTCCTTGGGGGCATAGGCAGAGCAATTGGCCTTGGCAGTGAAGGGCTACCTCTGTCAGAAATTGATGGAAAACAAAAGCGTGAGAGAGTGCCTGGAACATAGTAGGCATTTAATAAATGCTTGTTGAATGTTTGAGAAAAGTAGGGGGGAAAGGACTCATGGATGGTCTGTGTTCTCAGAAAAGCAAGAGGCAGATCCTCAGTGGAAAGGGAGATGGATGGAGGCTTGAGGAGAGAAGAGAATGTCTGGAAGATGGCTGTGGGGTATGATTGAGGGAATCAGTTGGGAGAAGTGAAAAGCACTCCCTTGCTGCCTTGAGAGTTCACCTGAAGTGAAATAACAGCTTTGTATTGTACCTAGTCAGCACGCTTATGTGACTTTCTCCAGTTCAGGTTAGTGGCATGGGAGCTGGACTGGAGGAGGTCGAGAGTGGTGGTCATACAGGGCTGGTGTTGGCAAGGGCTCAGCTGTGATGAGGCAAAGGCACTAGGGATTTGGGATTAGAAGAGTGTGAAGCTGACTTGGGCAATCACAGGGTTGAGATTATAACAGGAAGCAAGTGAAATCCAGGAAGGGAGAGAGGCTTCAGGAGGAGCTGGGAGGGGAAGGGTTTCAGGGTCATTGTGAGAGGGAGGAAAAGGCTGAGGAGGGGGTCAGGCACAGGGAGAGGTTGAAGTCAGATAGAGAAATGTCAGAGACTTCCATGAGGCATGGATTCCTTGTGGTGAGCTCTAGGGTGTCACCATGGCCACGATGGAGAGGAGGAATTGTTTGGGGGGATTGAGAAGGTTGAGTTGCTGAGTGGGCTGGGCTGTTTGAGTTCCACAGGATCAGTGAAGGGCAGGGATGGGAGGAGAGGGAGCTGCTCAGTCAAGGGCTCCAGGAGGCAGCAGCCACCATCTTATGAGTGGGGTGAATGTCAGAAGAGGAGAAGCTTTTGAGGGATGGTGGCGAGTCTGGAAATGATATGAGGAGCAGGGAGTAATGGTCCAGTGGATTGGGGCTGTGGGAGCGAAGGCACAGCCAGGGCCGGGAAGGGTGGCCAGGGATGCAGTGAGAACAGGTGGATGGGAAGAGGATCACTCTACCCACAGTGCTTATGATGTGTGTCTTCTCTGTGCCAGGGATACAAAGAAATCCTGAAGTAGCCCCTGCCCTCAGGGGCAAACCATATAGAGGAATAGGAGCCTGAGCCAGGGAAGAGACCAAGGGGCTGGGAAGGCCTCCCTCCACAGAGGGAGAAGAGGGTGGCTAGACTAGGAGACTGGTGCTGGCTCAGTTAGTGCTCAATCTCTTTGTGCTCTGAGATACTTCATCGGAATGTGGCTTAGCTGAGAATTCGCCCAAGTTCTCTGGCCCTTTCTACAGAAGGCACATTTAGTTGTCTGCTATTTTCCCTTTGTTGATACAATGTGACTTTTTTTAGAACACTTGATTTTAATGAAAATGAATGAGCATAAAAGACCTTTGTTTTGATTTGTGTTCAAATATTTTCCCTCCTTCTCACCCATACAAGGATAATTGTCAGTTAATGTTGTGGAGCTGGGCAGAGCAAATGCTTTTGTAATGTTTCACTCGCCATATTTTCATGATGGAGCATTCTCTTTTTTCTTTTTTTAGGCTGGGTGTTGAAAACAAAGACATATTTCAGCAGAAATTCACCAGTATTATTGCTGGGGAAATGTTATCATTTCAAGTCTGAAGGTGAGAGTCCAACATTTGTAAACAACTTCAAAATTTTTTCCAGAAATTGAATATTTACTTATCTTAAACGATTTTTATTGTTCCATGATTGGTTTTGGCCCATCTTCTCCAGTATTTACACTCATCAACAACATCTTGCTCTTAATAACACGCTACCTTCTTCTGTTTGCTTTCATTTCAAACGTATTCTCTCTTTTCTTCACCTGGATAACAAGACTATGAGGCAGGAACCCAGTCTTGTTTCTTTTGCATCCTTCAGAGCACCTCCTCTATTTCTGGAGACTAGGAGTCGGTAAACATTTATTAAGCTCCTACTGTGTGCCAGGTGCTTCACTAAGTGCTGGAGCTACAAATAAGAAATAAGAAAAAAGAAAGAGTGCATATGCTCAAGGAACTTACAGTCTACTGGGGAAGCCAGGTCGGGGTTACAGCGTTTGAGGGAGTCCCGGAGCAGAAGGACTTGGAATAAAGGAGAAGGCTGTGTGTGTGGGATGTTGTCAAGGCCTTGTGAGATGTCGAAGCTCATGGCAGATGGGCCTTGACTGACTTCTTGAGCCTTTGCAACCTGGCTTCTGACGTTACCATTCAGCTGACACTCCAGAATCACCAACTAGCTCTCGATTGCTAGCTCTTATATTCTTTCTGACATTGACCTCTCTGCAGCATTTGACCCTGTTGATGGCTGTCCATCTTTCCATAGCCCGTAGCGCAGCCATTGGGTGTTTGTTAATGAGAAAGGATTTTGTGGTAGCATTCCCTTTGGAGTGTTTGGAAATACTTTGACATTTCCCAAGTGAAGTCCAGCCAGATGTCCTTTTCCTCCTTAATTCTGGCCCCAGTTTCTTCTCCATCTGGAGTGCTTATCCAAGATACCCTTATTGATGGACTGATTAGATGGGCTCTTGTCCAGCTGCGTGTCATTATCTGAGCAGTATGCGTTTTTAATCTGGCTGGTTTCTGTAGCAGATTCACTAATCTCTTTTATGTTGCTGCGAGTTCTATCAAGGAGGTTTTGTATTGTTAAATCCAACAATTTAAATGAACAGATTTACAGAGTACCTACTGTGTGCCAGACAGTATGCTGGGTGCTGGGAATACACAGGTGAAAACCAAGGAACCTACGTGCAACTGGAGTAGAGAATGTGTAGACAGATAAGTCAGCTCACACTTAGGCAAGGGTGGGGATGGGAAGGAGGCCCTGGGCCCCAGAGAAACCACTCTGTGGGAGACAGCACTGGGACTGAGCTGGAAATGGAATGAGGGATTCCTAAAGGTGGAAGCAAGTGGAGGGACAAAAGCCAAGGCATTGATGAAGCACCTACTGTGGCCCTAGCAAGCATGTGCCAAGCCCTGAGGCTCCAAGTACAAAAGCCAAGGCAGTCCTTATCCCCCAGGATGACATTATTCTGGAGGCCGAGTGGGAATTGTAAATAGTGAAGGAGACTGAGCCACAAAAACCACAGAGATGAGAGATCTTTTATGTAGGAGCAGAGTGTGACCAAGAAAGGCCCTTCTGTTGGAAAGTAATGGGGATGGTGAGCAGGTCCTGGGGGGTACCTGGACACAGCCTTTCCTGGAGCAGTGGCAAATGTGATCTGATCACACATCTGGGAAAGGCTGTGCACCTGGTGTCCTCGAAGTAGGCAGAAAATGGCTGGGGGACCTCAGGATGCAGAGAGGAGAAAGAACATTCAAGTATTGGGGGAGGAGATCCTGGTGATGGGTACAGGAACAGGAAGGAAGCCAATTTGACTGGATCAACAGTTCGTCCAGGGTGGAGTCATTAGCCTGTCCTCTGCAGGTTTGGAGAAGGAGCAGGAAATCCTTTGTGTTTAGATTTTACCCAGGACATTTCTCATCTTCTCTTTTGGAGGACTTCTGTCTCCCTGATGGACATAGCCTTGTTTCATGTCAGCTCTAAGTTGTTGAACAGAGATGGAGTGCTCTTTGTGGTTGAATCCAGTATAATTTTTACAAACAATGAGAGACCCCTTGGCTCGAGAGACTCTTCAGGGCTAATGCCAGTGCAACAGATCATTGTTAGATACCAATGAATGGTGAGAACTTGTCTTTGATTATATCACATGGTAGCCTACCATGATGAATTTTTTAAGTCTTAGTATGAGCATTTATGACACGAGTACAGTGTGAGCCATTGAAAACTTACTCTGTCTCATTTACAAAAGGCTTATCAGGGCACGTCAGTTTCTGTATCATAAACCAATGACTGAGATGACTTCCTGTCATCTTAGAGTTGATGATGTATAAAATGAAGCAGATCAATAGTAATAATTGCTGTGAAAATGAAATTCATAGTAATGTTTTGTGTTTGTATAATGCCTTACAGTCTATAAAAGGCTTTTGTTTATGGGACCCTTACGACAGTCTTGTGTAGTCAGTAGGACAGATGACATTCTTGTTTTGTGAAGGGCACTGACTTGTCTGCTACTCCACACTTACTCAGTGTTGGTGATGGGGAGGAGCCCATTGGACCAGTAGTGGTCTGGCTGGGATGCTCCGCTGTCTGTGCTTAGGCACCAGTGGTCCCCATCACATGGTGGTCGCCTGTGTGGAGCATGAGTTTTGTGCTTTTGTCTTACAGAAGAAAATGAAACGGCACCTGTATCGAAATGGCCCATGGAAAATGACCAGCTCGTCATTTCTGGAAACGTAGAAGAATTTCGTAGAGATTTCATTTCTAGAATCTGGCTGACCTACAGAGAAGGATTCCCCCAGATTGAGGGCTCTGCGCTGACCACAGACTGCGGATGGGGCTGCACCCTGAGAACTGGCCAGATGCTCCTGGCACAAGGGCTCGTTCTCCATTTTCTTGGCCGAGGTAAAGCCATCTCCCTTTCATTGTTCTGTTCTTGTGTGAGCTCCCTAAACTTTCTAGCCAGGTGTTAACATTCCCTGATGGTTATTTCCTGGGTTCCCAGCTTCTGCAAATTGAATTTACTAGCAAGCCTGTGGCAAGTAACACCTGACCTCAGGTAAGTTCAATTGGTAGTATTCCTTGTCGCTACTGCCTTCCTCTTAAAATTTTTTTATCTAAGCCTTTTAAAAAATTTCACTGTATTTCTGATGAACCCTTCCCTCCCTCCAACAGTTTTCCTGGTGATAAAGAAAAATATGTAGCAGAAGCAGTTGAAACATTGACCACTTCTGATGGCATATGCAGCATTTCTACCCCATAGTCCCCTACCCCCTTTCTGTGTGTGTGTGTGTCTCTCTCTCTCTCTCTCTTTCTCTCTCTCTCTCTCTCTCTCTCTCTCTCTCCTGTCTCTTCTGTTTTTCTCTCTTTCTACTTTCTCTCTCTTTCTGTCCCCCCCCCCCCATCTCTTCTCTTCTCTTCCCCTTTTCTTTCCCTTTCCTCTTCCTCCTCTCTGTCTTTCATCCTTGGGTGTATGATTTTCCTGGCTCTGTTTCCTTTGGTTCATACAGGGCTTCTGGGTTTCCTTTTGACCGTGTGAGATCTGAGGGATGAGCTTCTCATTCCCCTGTTTCCAGGTGCTGGGAGAGCCACAGAGATGTTAAGTAGGAAGGCCCTTAGGTTTTGCTGCTCTAGGTTTTTCATTATCCACTTGTGTAATTGAGGTTAATCAGAGCGCTAGTCAGGAGTTTCATCAAAGAGTCATTGTGCTTCTCTTGTGGAACCCGCTGTGATGCCTGGCTTTTCTTCAGCCTTTCCTTGTGTCTGCGATGGATGTGTCCTCCCACTTCTCCTTGGGCAAGCAGCAGCCCACCCCTGACTCTGGGCTTTGTGCTGGGGCCAGCCTCGGGCGCAAGCATGGCCCTCAGGCTCGCTCCTTCCTGCCCAACAAGTCATGTCCTCTTCAGACTGTCCATTTCCTGGAAGTTATGTTTTACCCTGTGCCTGTGTGCCAGGTGTCACTCGTGTCTTCCAGGCACCTCCTGGGCTTTGTTCCCTCATCTTGTTTTCCCAAACAGTCACTTGCCATTTTTTTTTGAAAGAGGGTCTTTGTGAGAGTGGCCAGAGAGACCTGGCTACAGAGTTGGAAAGACAAGGATTTGAGCCCTGCCTCTGACTGTCCTGACTGCGTGATGGTGGGCGAGTCCCTCCAGATGCTGTACAAGTTTGAACTGGAGGGAAAGGGCAGGTGCCCGCCTGCAGTCCTTGTGAAGCCCCAGGATTATGCCTCTCCCTGTCTGTCCCTCATTGCTGTTTAAGCATCGTTGTTTTTGTGACACGTTTACTTTTAAGTGATTTTCATTTTTCTTGTGAATTGTTTGGAAAGGTGCTTTAACCATCAACCATTTCATGATTAAATTCCTACCCATCTTCAGTATTTAGGAAGCCTCTTTGATTTGCAGCATTTTCAAGGATGTTACATGGAAGTCTGACTTGAAAGTGTTTTTTCCCTATGGTATTTTGGCTAGTTTGAAATCTTTCCTGCCTAAATAGTGAGGTATATTTTGGACTGATTTATTTATTATCTACTTTAACATTTTTTTTTCTTACTATTAAAGTTTGAGATATGATTCATGGGTTAGTCATGAGCTACATAAGCAGATAATGTAGTTATTCTAAAAAATTTTTTAGGATAACTACATTATTTGCTTTTGTAGCCCTAATATTTACTTACCACAGCATGTATTGGTGAACTGAGTTTTGAAACTTTTAAATTATGTGATAGTTGAAAGTATATTTTGAAAATTGTGGTGTACTCAATACAAGGTACGGTTGCTGGTTTTAATAGGCGTAGTCTCTGTTTAGTCTTGTTAAAGTTTGGTTGTTTAAAAAAAATGAACACCTCCTTTTGAAACTGCTGTAGCCTGGACCTGGCCAGATGCATTGGACATTGAAAACTCAGATTCTGAGTCATGGACTTCTCACACTGTAAAAAAACTCACAGCGTCATTTGAAGCATCCCTTGCGGGAGAAAGAGCACCCAAAGGCCCATCATCTGTTCCTAAAGAAATATGCAGGAGGAGCTCTGAGGAGGAAGGCAGAAATGAGATCTGCCACAGGAGAATCATCTCATGGTTCGGTGACTTTCCATTGGCCTGTTTTGGCTTGCATCAGCTGATTGAATATGGGAAGAAGTCTGGGAAAACAGCTGGAGATTGGTACGGCCCAGCTGTGGTTGCCCACATTTTAAGGTAAAGTTCTCTTAAAATTCTCATCATATGCTATAGTTTGTCAGATGGACATCTGAGGGAATGAGGAGAGAGGGGGAGGAGGAAGGAAGGAGACAGAGAGACATGAGGGGTGCAGAGAGAGGATGTTGAGAGTTTTCCTTTAGATCAGGGGTGGGGAACCTGCAGCCTCGAGGTCACATGTGGCCCCCTAAGCCCCCAAGTGCAGCCCTTTGACTGAATCCAAACTTCATAGAACAAATCTCCTCAATAAGAGGATTTTTTCTGTAAAACTTGAACTCAGCCAAAAGGCTGCACCCAGGGACACAGAAGGCCACATGTGACCTCGAGGCTGCAGGTTCCCCACCCCTGCTCTCGATGTAGTAGAGCTTTTAATTTTTAACAGTTATAAGACATGACTATAAAGAGAGTTTTATTTGCAAAGCAGAGAGAGCTCAGCCGAGTTGCAGCCTGGCATGTCAGTTCCTGCCCTGCTCAGTTTATTTACTGAGATAGGCCACTTTCCCCCTTGTTGGTTGCAAATGGCCAAGGTCTCTTTAAAGCTCAGGCTTTCAGTCGATAGAGCACCTTATTGAAATGTTCTAAAAACTAACAACTCTTTCAACCTTGGAACATGCATAACATTATAGATTTTTTTTTAATACTGTAACCTGGGGGCTGTAATGTACTGATAGTGTAATGAAATGTCAGAGCTAAAATTGATGTTTTCAGCATTTCTTTGCACACATCAAATTCTTGTGAACTGTAAATGTATGGGACTATTAATATTATAATTATATCATAGTAAAAGTAAAGGGTCTGTGACATTCAATGTGGGCGGAAAAAAAGTCGAAAGTCAAATTTCACTATACTTTGCCTTTTTATGTGCCATTTATTTGGATACTACTTGATTTTTTGTTTTTTATGGTCTTAGGTGTTCTGTGCATGTCCCAGTATTGTCATAAACCGAATCATTAATATGTCATCCAAGTATAAGAGGTCAAGGTGTAGAGGTAAATTAGTCCAGTTAGACACATTGATCAATTTAAAATTTTTCTTCAGTCTTGACTCGTGACTTCCTACACTTAGACATTTTACAAACCAGCCCATTACAGTGGGAGGATTAGTTCCTGTTGTCTAGTTTTTGTTTCATCAGCATAATGATGAAGTGATATTTACTGTTCCCAAGTTGGCGCAGGATTTACGAATAGCAGAGTAATTCATAAGGCTCATTCTCCCTTCCATTGGGATAGCATAGAATGGAGCACAGCTCTCTTACAACCTCATCTGATCAGTAGAAAATAAAGATGGCCTGGGAAACATCCCTAGAAATACTGCTGGGGCGTTGACCCAGTCTCTCTTTGTGGTCATTCCCTGTATTAATCTCTTCACAGCTTATATACCTTCAGTTGGAAACTCACCTCTTCAGGTCATAAGGGCTCCTGAATAAATTTTACAAATACTGTTGCTGTTAAAAGAGCTTTGGGAAAAGACTGGAGAGATAATATGGATAGGTACTCCCCATGGACACGTATTTCCCTCCCTGCTTGTTTCTCAGAGATCTCTGATGCCATTGGAGTGGGTGCTCCCTGAGTGGAGTTGGAGAGAGGTTGCCCTGTAGCCACTCTAATAAGAAGACTGTCAGCACTTAGCCCAGCTGGTCCTCGGTTAGCACCCACAACCTGGCCACAACGTATCTGTGCCGTTCCTGGTCCCCAGGCTGAAGCCTTTGTAGCTTAGGAACAATTGGCAGACTTGACTCTCTGCTGGCTGGGCATTGATAAACCTGAACCATCTCCTCACCTTGAGGCAGATTGATTGTTGGATTAATAGGCTTGTTCTCCTTCCTTCTCCCCCCCTCCCTCCTCCTCTGTCCCTCTTCTTTTCCTTCCCCTCTCCTTCCTCCCCCTTTTCTCCTCCCTTCCTTCTCCCCCTCCCTCCTCCTCTGTCCCTCTTCTTTCCCTTCCCCTCTCCTTCCTCCCCCTTGTCTCCTCCCTTCCACCTCCTTCCTCCCTCCCCCCGCTTCCCCCACCCCCATTTTTGGAAATCTATATTCTTGATGTTGTAATCTAAGACCTTGGGGTAGTCCACAGATCTTTTGAGTCTCTCATTCATTTTTCTTGACCTATGCTTCTGATATCTTTTTTGCCATCCTTGCTTATTTTTTAACCATGTTTGTGTGGAAGTCACCAAGTACCAAAGTTTATGTCACTTTAATTTGGAGGGTCTTTTGAAGTTTTTTGTAGAGTTTTCCTACCAATTATTCTTAAACATTCCATAGTTGTGTGACCTTGGGCAAGTCAGTTAACTACTATCTGCCTCAGTTGCCTCATTTGTAAAATTAAGATAACGATAATGGTTCCTAAGGTTGTGGAGAGGGTTAAAGCGAGATCATATTTTTTAAGGCAATCTTTATGTTCTCTAGATTGAATTGTTCTGTAGACTGACAGCCAAGTTGAAGTTTAGAGATGGTACAACAGCTGAGAGTCTTAGCACCCTCTGACCTCTTCTCTGCCTTTATGTAACCAGCAGCATTGGCAAAGAGAGCTGTAGTAACTCATTTTTATTGGTCTTTGGTTCATGGGCTGTTATAGCCAAAAAGTTCAGCACCAAGGCCAAAGCAGACCTGATTTATTGTCAGGGCCACACACAAAGCATGGTAGATCCCGCCAGAGCCCGTGTTCTGTTGGCAGAGCCTTTGAGAGCCTATACTAATCTCTGTGCTGCAGGCTTTTGGAGCAGGACTTGGTCTTGTTAGTGTATGAAATGAGATCAGCTGTGCTGTTCTTTGGATAGTTTGATGTAGTATTTGAACTCCTTTGAAAGGAGTTCTGGTACTGTTTACCCTGCACAGAGAAGGAACTTAAAAATGCTTTTAGTGAATTTGAATTCATTGGAATGATAACTTAGCATGACCAGAAAGTGTCTGCAAAGTGCTTTATATGGTATTGATCCTCATAACAACACTGGGATGTGAATTCGGTTTTTACCGTTACTTTGCTGATGAAGACCATGGCCAGGAGAGGTTCTGGGAAGTGCTTGGTCTCCTATCAGTCCAGCACTCTGTGCTTTGGTTGTGGCTTAGTGGTCTGTGGTTACTGCATGAAAATTCTGCTTAATATTTTAAAGGAGAATCATATGTTTGTTCTTATTTTATAGAAAAGCAGTTGAAGAGGCAAGACATCCCGATTTACAAGGAATAACAATTTATGTTGCTCAGGATTGTACAGGTGGGTAGGACAATTAATTCTGGCCTTTATTAAATGTACTTACTCAGTTTTTCACGTGTTTTAAAGCTTGAGATCCCAATAGCACTTGTAGGCTCTTTGAGGGAAGGGGTGTGTGTCTTAGTTCCTCACACATAATACACATTCAGGAAATTTTTATTGATTTAAAAAGTCAGTATTGTAGCAGTAATTTCCCTCATAAAAGCTTAACAGTAAAATGCTACTTATTATACGTCTAGAAAAACACTTGCCGGGTGACTTGTCACTAACATAACGATTCTTAGGGAAGGAAAGGGTCCTGACGTTGCCTGTCAAGGAGCTTTGTTTTGCTGTCTGTGAGTCTGGCTGTGCTTCTTTCTTGTTGTCTATGTTATATTTTATTTAATTGTTAATCAGGAAAAATATTTTGAAACTTTATTGGGATTGAAGTAGAGACCGTGATTTCCTGAGAAAATAAAAAACATGTCCAAATGTAGATGCCCCGTATAGAGTAGGCTTTTTCCAGAATAATACTAATGCCTTCTGTACATTTAAATATCCTAAAAGCTGAATATATTTGTCATGTATCAGGTTTGAGTGCTCATGATGTGCTTCTTGGTGTTTAAAGTAGAGCAGACGTGGCCCTGAGGCTGCTCAGTAGAACGTTGGAGCCGTCCTAAAGCAAACTGCATCTGATGTGTTCACCCCCTGTACAGCAGTATCCTCAGCATGTACTCATCACCCTCTGCTTCCATCACCTTCTTGTGACTACTGAAGCAATTGGTTGCATTTTTGGACAGGTCATCTTTACAGTGAGCTACACAAATCCCACTGATGGTGCCTAGTTTTACCTTTGGGTACCAAACAAAAGGAATCTGATTATTTCGCCTTTATGTGATAAATGTTCAGAGGTAGAATTGCGTCCCCTTGTTGTTTCAACCAGGCCTTGTATGGTCTCACCATCCTGGGCATTCTCCTGTGGATGTGTTCCAGCTTGTGATACAAGATGGAGGTTGTGTCCTCCCCAGAGCGATCTGCCACGTCCTGCTGTCTCCCTCGTTCTGGATTCTAGATATGTGTGAGTGCAGCCCAAGATGGAATGGGGACTGCTCAGTCTTCCCTGTTGCACTGGTCACGGAATACTCATAGGATTTCCTCCCTTGGCTCTTACTAGCGTCTCCTTAGAGTCAGGAAGGTCATGCTCAGTCCTTCAGCAGACCGCCTTCATCTGATTTGTCCTGTGCTAGGTTGGCCTTGGTTCCCCCAAAGAGCTGTCATGATATTGGTATTCAGCATTTTCACAAGACCACACCACATTTTCTGTGCTCGTTCTTGGTCAACCTAACTTTCTGGCTGTTCTATGTGTCTTCTTAAAATCTGAGCCTGTCCCACATTATCTCTGTAGGCCATTCTATCTCTTTAGATTAGAGACTCAGGCTACGAGAATTCTTAGGTTCTCTTAGGTCTATCATGTGCCTTGGGCTACTGAGGGAAGATCAGCAAACCTGTCATGTTTGGTTTGGTTTTCTACAAAGTCTAATTTGTTGTTATTTAAAGCTTTTCATTCATTTTGAGCTTAAGTACAAAAAGACAAAAGCATTTCCATGCATACACCACAACACAAAGAGAATATTCAGTACGAAACCGCAGATGGTTTTACTTTTTTTTAACTACGTAATAAACATTACCCATCATTTATCAAAGCTACTCTGCTTTTATCTGCCTCTTTCTAGTTTTCATTTCTTCTCTGCTCTGTACTTTTCATTTATTTTCTCCCTCTCTTCCTAGCCTGCACTAGAGAAGGCCAAAATTAGACACAAATGTATACACACAGACCCACACACACACACGCACACATACACACACATTTTATGTGTATATATATATATATATATATATATATATATATATATATGTATTCATATGTAAAACCTTACTCTGCATATTTATATTTTCTTTTTCTTTCTCTGGAGGTTGATAGTATCTTCTTTCATAGTTGATTTGAGTATTTATAATACTAGAAATAACAGTCCTTCCCAGCTGTTCTTTGAACAGTGTTATTGTGCTTCTGTGCAGCAGCTCAACTCCTTTCACCCTTCATTGTTTCCTAAAAGTCTTTCCATGTTTTTCCAGAATCACTCTGCTCATCATTTCTCACAGCAGAATAGTTTCCATCACAGCGTATACCACAGCTTAGTCAGCCGTTTCCCACTCGATGGGCATCCCCTCAATGTCCTCTTCTTCACTGCCATGAAAAGAACTGCTATAAATACTTTAAAACTTATAAATACTTTTCCTTTTTCCCTGATCATCTTGGGAAGCAATGGTGGCCAAAGGGCATACATAGTTTTATTACTTTTATGGACATGATTCCAGATTGCTTTCCAAGATGTTTGGATCGGTTCACAGTTCTACCACCGGTGTGTTGGTGTCCCAATTTTCCCACATCCCCTTGAACATTTGTCATTTCCCCCTTTTATCATTTTTGCCAATCTGATAGGTATGCAGTGATATCTCCAAGTTGTTTTAATTTGCATTTCTTTAATTATGATTTATGCATTTTTTTATGTGACTATACTGTAGTTTTAATTTCTTTATCAAAACATTTCTTGTTCATTTCCTTTGACCATTTATCATTTGGGGAATGACTCATATTCTTATCAATTTGACAAAGTTATCTATATATTTGAAATATGAGACCTTTATATGCGAAACTGTCTATCAAATTTCCCTCCAAGTTTCTGCTTTTCCTTCTAATCTTGACTACTTGGTTTTATTTGTACAGACACTTTTAAGTTTAATATAATAAAAATTATCCATTTTATATCTCAGTGCTCTTCATCTCTAGTTTATGCACAAATTCCTCTCCTATCTGTAAGTCTAGTAGATAATATGTTCCATGTTCTAATTTTCTTATATCTCCCTTTATATCTGTAAGTCTAGTAGATAATATGTTCCATGTTCTAATTTTCTTATGATATCTCCCTTTATATCTTGGTCCTATATCCATTTTGATCTTATCTTGGTAAATTGTGATATTGGTCTATGCCCAATTTTTGCCAGACTACTCCAGTTTTCCCAACAGTTTTTACCAAATAATGAATTTTTATCCCAGAAACTTAAATCTTTACATTTGTTGAACACAAGGTTACTATAATAATTTTCTACTGTGTATTGTATGCAAACTCTGTTCCACTGATCTGCCTTTCTTTTTCTTAACCAGTACCAGAGAGTTTTGATAACTCCTGCCATATATTATAGTTTAAGATTTGCCAATGCTAAACTTCCTTCCTTTATATTTTTTCATTAATTCCTTTGATAGTCTTGGCTTTTTGTTTTTCCAGATAAGTTTTGCTATTATTTTTTCCAGCTCAATAAAATAATTTTTGGCAATTTAACTGGAATGCCACTGAATAAATAGATTAGGTAGAATTATAATTTATTATTATATTGGCTTTTTATTATATTGGCTCTGCCTACCCATGAACAATTTTTATCTAGTTATTTAAATCTGACTTTATTTGTGTAGAAAATATTTTATAATTTTGTTTATGTAGTTCCTGGGTTTGTCTTGGCTGTTATATGCCCAGGCATTTTATACTCTCTACAGTTTTTAAAAATGGGGTATCTCTTACTATCTCTTCCTGCAAGGTTTTGCTGGCAATATATAGAAATGCTGATGATTTATATGGGTTTATTTTATATTCTGCTACTTTGCTAAAATTATTAATTATTTCCACTGACTTTTTGGTTGAATCGTGAGGATTTTCCAAGTATATCATCTTCTCTTCTCTAAAAAGAGGTGGTTTTATTACCTCATTGCCCACTCTGATTCCTTCCATTTCTTACTGTTCTCTTATTGCTATGGCTAGCATTTCTGATACAAGATTGAATCATGTTGGTGACAGCGGGCATCCCTCACTCCCGACCCTGCTGGGAAGGCTCCTACCTTATCTTCATTACGGATAATGCTTGCGGATGGTTTTAGGTAGATAAGGAAGAATCCAATTATACCTGTGCTTTCAAGGGTTTTTAATAGGAATGAGTGTTGTATTTTGTCAGAAGCTTTTTCTGCATGTATTGATATATGATTTTTATTACTTTTGTTATTGATATAATCAGTTATGTTAATAGTTTTCCTTAGGTTAAACCATCTCTGCATTCCTGGTATAAATCCCACTCGGTCACAATGTATGATCTTTGTGATATATTGTTGTAGCCTTCTAGCTAATATGTTACCTAGGATTTTTGCATCCATATTCATTAATGAAATTGGTCTAAAATTTTCTTTCTCTGTTTTTGATTTTCCTGGTTTAGGTATCAGCACCATATTTGTTTCATAAAAGGAGTTTGGTAGGACTCCTTCTTTGCTTTAGTAATCTATTTAATATCAGAATTAATTGATCTTTAAATGTTTGATCGAATTCACTGGTGTTATCTGGTCCTGATGCTTTTTTCTTAGGAAGTTCATTTACGGCCTATTCAATTTCTTTTTCTAAAATAGGTTTATTTAGATATTCTATTCTTTTGTTAATCTGGGAAGTTTGTATTTTTGTAAATATTCT
Source organism: Potorous gilbertii (assembly GCA_028658325.1). Classification (NCBI taxonomy): domain Eukaryota; kingdom Metazoa; phylum Chordata; class Mammalia; order Diprotodontia; family Potoroidae; genus Potorous; species Potorous gilbertii. The sequence continues at coordinate 682,587,252 of CM053770.1, forward strand.
TCCATTTCACTTAAATTGTCAAATTTATTGGCATATAATGGGGCAAAATAACTCCTTAGAATTGTTTTGGTTTATCTTCATTAGTGGTATATTCACCCTTTTCATTTTGGATACTAGTGATTTGATTTTCTTCTCTTTTTAAAATCATATTAATCAATGATTTACCTATTTCATTCATTTTTTCCTAAAATCAATTTCTACTTTTATTTATTAATTCAATGGTTTTCTTACGTTCAGTTTTATTAATCTCACCTTTAATTTTCAAAATGTCCAATTTGATGATTAATTGGAGATTTTAAATTTGTTCTTGTTCTAGGTTTTTTTAATTGCGTACCCGATTTATTGGTCTACTCTTTCTCTATTTTATTGATGTAAGCATTTAGAGATATAAATTTTCCTCTGATTACTGCTTTTGCTGCATGCCATAGGTTTTGGTATGTTGTCTCAATATTGTCATTCTCTATAATGAAATTATTGATTATTTCTATAATTTGTTCTTTAAGCTACTCATTCTTTAAGATTAGGTTGTTTAGTCTCCAATTAATTTTTAATGTATTTCCATGGTCCTTATTAAATAGAATTTTTATTGCATTGTGATCTGAAAAGGATGTATTTAATATTTCTGCTTTTCTGCATTTAACTGTAGTTTTTTTATGCCCCAGTATGTGGTCATATATAAAAGGTATATTCCTTTCTATTCCCATTTGGTTCTTTCCAGATGTCTGTTATATCTGGTTTATCTGAAATTTTATTCATCTCCTTGACTTCTTTATTTTCTGGTTATATTTAACCAGTTTTGAGAGGGGAAGTTTGAAGTCCTCCACTATTATAATTTTGCTATCTATTTCCACTTGTAATTCATTTAGCATTTCCTTTAAAAAATTGGATACTATATAGTATTTGATGCATACAGGTTTGGTGTTGATATTACTTCATTATCTGTGGTACTTTTTATCATGTTATAGTTTCCCTGTTTATCTCTTTTAATTATATCTATTTTAGATTTAACTTTTTCTGAGATCATGATAACTACCCTTGTTTTTTTGCGCTGGCTGAAGAATAATAAATTCTACTTTAGCCCTTTATTTTAACTCTGTGTATCTTTTATTTTTAAATGTGTTTCTTTTAAACAGCATATTGTTAGATTTTGGTTTTTAATCCATTGTGCTATCTGTTTCTGTTTTATGGGTGAATTCATCCCATTTACATTCAAAGTTATAATTACAAGTTATATATTTCTCTCCCTCCTATTTTTCCTTCTTGTTTGTCCTTCTCTCCCTCTCTTTTTACCCTGTGCCTCCTCAAAGCTCTGATTTACTTGTAACTACAGCTTCTCCTCAATCCACACCCCTTCTAACAATCCCTCCCTTATCCTTTTCCCTTGCCCTCCTGTTTCTTGGTAAGTTAAGACTTTTACATTTTATACACTTTTAGATATATTGTTATCTCCTCTTTAATTAATGAATTGATTTATTTAATTGTTCTAATGAGAATGAGTTTCTAGCACTACCAGCCCTCCACCTCCTCCTGCCTCCACTGTAACAGTTCTAACATTCAAGCCTTTTTGTAAGAGGTAATTGCTCAGTTTTACGTTTCCCTATCCAATTTTATTTTTTAGGATCATCTCATCTACTCAACTCAACCCCATGCCTTTTGTCTGTGTATGCTATTGCAAATCATCCGAGTAATGATATCATTCTTAAGAAGTAAACAGTTTGACCTTATTAAGTCCCTGATAATTGGTCTTTAAAGTTTATGTTCTTATATTTCTCAGGCACGTACACGACTCCAGCTTGTTAATATAATCTTTTCATGAATGGGTCAGACTTCACTACTCTTCGCTCAAAACCTTTCGTTGACTTTCTGTTGACTACTAAATAAAGTATAGACCTCCCACAGCCTCCCACAACTTGACCATTTCCTACCTTTCTGGCCCCACTGCAGAATGTTCCCCTTCATTCCAGCTCAAATGGAATACTCGCTCTTTTTCTGATCCCAGCCCCTCGACTGTGTATGTGGCCCTCCACACGTGGAACGGATGTCCCTCCCATCTTTCTTTGATTCCCATCTTTGCTGCTAACCTCCTCTTTCACTGTCTGTCAGATCCTGGCTACTCCACAGTCATCTTTCCCACATTCATGGAGGAGCAATCCACACCATATCTCAGACTACTCTAGCCAGGCTCTCCAGGGGACTTCTCTTCTAATTTTACTTATTTTTGTGTTTTATCCTCGTATTAGACTGCAAATTACTGGATGGTCATAGACTGTCATTTTTCATTTTTGTAACCCCAGTTCCTGACATAATAAGTTAATAGAGGCAGATGGTGGCACAGTACACTGAGCATTGGACCTGGAGTTAGGAAGACCTGAGTTCAAATCCTTCCTTAGATTCTTAGTAATGGTGTCACCTAGGCAAGTTACTTAACCTTGTTCTGGCTCAGTTTCCTCATCTGTACAACAACATCTGCCTTGAAGGGTTGTTGGGAGAGTTGGAGGAGACATTGTTTGTAATGTGCTTATTGGCATGGTGCCTGATGCATAGTAGGGACATAATCAATACTTGCTTCTTCCCTCCTTAGTAGATGTTTGCTGAATTTGAATTTATGTAAGTTCTTTTTCTTTATTTGAAGTAACTTTTGAAGATTTTGCTGTCGAGGCCTGCTTGTGCTAAGGCGATGGAGAATGTCAGTAAAGTTGGAAGAAAACCGGTGGTGTTTTCTAGGCCACTCTTTGTTGGGCATACCACTAGAACTGTTAGTTTGTCTCATTAGTTGGAATGCTGATTTATATAGATAGTAGAAACATCTTAGAAATGGAGATTCATTTGACTGGAATGAAGTGGGAAAATGGAGCAGAAGTGAGGAGGTTCTCAGAAAGCCAGAATAAATAGTTTTGAATTTGATGGGATAAGTAACCATCATAGCTTCATGGATTTAGACCTGGAAGGGGCTTTGGGGCTCCCCTAATCTGGCACCTTCCTTGAATTGATGAGGAAGCCAAGACACAGAGTGGGAAGTCAGAGAAGGGATATACCCCAGGCACACTTGACTGCAAATCTGGTGTTCTTTCCATTATACTGTGTTATCTTCAGTGAGCCCCTCTGAGAAAGTGAGGTGTGGTAGAAGCCAAAGATAGGAAATCCCCTGCTATGTGTCTCAGCCTTAGGATGAGGGCATGGAACTGGAAAGGCCTTGGAGTAGGTTTCCTTAGTCCAGATCTGAGATCCTGTTAGAGGTATTTGGTAATCAGAAGTTAGACTCTGGAAGAGCCCAAGTGTTTAGTCGAGGAAAACTGACTGTGGTATTTAGGGGACACTTGAGCATCTTACCATATTTAGGTTAAAAGGAGGTTGAGACATTGTTGTCTGAGTCTCAGAGGATAGAGGTAGGCATTTAACTGGGCAGTGAGAAGCAGTCCAGAGATAAGTGGTCTTGGAGTCATTTGTGTGGAAATCTAACGAGTACTAATTGTATTTTTTCTAGTTTACAAGGCTGATGTCATTGACAAACAGTGCATTTGTACGGGCTCTGAGAATACAGAAGACAAAGCTGTCATTATCTTAGTTCCTGTTCGACTCGGAGGAGAGAGAACCAACACGGATTACTTAGAGTTTGTGAAGGTAGGAGAGAAGAGTTGTAGCATTTTAAAAAACAGCCATACTGGCTAATAGGAGAGAATGTGAAGTTGCCAGTCTTCTTTCTAGTAAATGTGCAGTGATGATTTTTATAGATCTAAGTTGTCAAGTTTGACTTGAGAGATTTTTAAATTTCAGCATATTGAGGAGTACACAGTGCTCTGTGGTCAAGTGGAAATACCGACTTTATTTTCTTCAGAGCTACCTGAGGAGAAGCAGTTATTGTTCAGATCACCTGCCTTTGGGACTTAAAGGTGTAGATAACGCCTTTGTGTATAATTCGAAATAAACCACCTTAATATGGTCAGGTATTGAAACACAGACTTCCCTGTCATTTTTTCTTACTATTGATTTGTTTTCTGATGCTACCATGAGGTCAATAAGAAAGATTAGAATGACTTTTTATAAAAGTAGACATGATGAGGGGAGCTTGCAGCTGGGGCTGATGTGAGGGAGAAATGCTTGTGGGAGACAAAGAAAGAGATCTGAAAAAAGCTCCATTCTACTTTAATTAGTCAGTCTTAATGTTCTGGCTTTTCAGTGTGATTTTAAACATCCTGATTTAAAGCATTGGTGTCTAGCTCAAGTAGAAATGGGCTACCAAGCCGCACGTGGGGATCCCTGTGGGACGGCTGCGTATTGACTCAGAAAACCACAAATGAACGATTACCTACATTCTGTGGTATTTTTATTCACTATGTTAAATATTTCTCAGTGACATTTTAGTCAGGTTCTGGGGCCATCTGGGCGTGTTGACATTTGCTTGAACACTGCTCCATCTCCCATTAAAGCCTTACCCTGATGTGCTTTGGGATGCAGAAGTGACCCTGGGGTTTGAGCGGCCACTCCTGGAGAGTTCTCCAGCTTGTGACCCCAGCTTTATGTTTGTCGTTTGAGGCCTTGCCTCCCTGAGCCCCAGAAGCTTCCTCAGGTTGGCTGCAGGGTGATGGACTGGGCAGTGGAGGGGCTGTGCCTTGTTATGTGGAGACTCCACATCTGGAGGGTGGTGGCCTTTTCAGGGACCATGTTTAATTCTTTCTCCCTCCACCAAGGGCCTTGGTCAAGTTCTCTTCTCTGATTTGTAGAATGTGACTTGTTTTCTTGATTGCCCAGAGTGTTTTCGAGAATAGCGCTCGCTTTGTGGCCTGCAGTCTCTTTTAGCTTGAATGAAGGAATCATGTACAGTGTAACCTTTCTTCCTCCTCTCACTGATGAATCTTTCTCTGGGGTTTGTGAAGTTTTCTTTTTCTAAACCCTCAGATCTTCCTAAGATCTTGGAAGGTACAGAGAACAGTGTTTTCTCTTAGTTATTCAGCATGTATCTTTAGCTGTGCCTATGCACCCCTTTTCTTGTTATTTCCTCATAACATTGAAGGCCTGATCACTTGCTCTCTGTGGTGAAGGGACTCTTCGTGCGCTGGTAGCCACACAGTGGGGGCTCCCCTCCACAGGGGGGAGAAGGGGCTTTTCTTCCTGTACCGTTGTCTTGGTCTTTTAGTGACTCTTCTGTTGAGGATGGACTCAGTGCTCTAGAGGAGCATCTGGGTCTTTTTCCCTCTATGGTAACAGTGCTGCACCCACTGTGTATGTCCTAGGCTACTGGGGTCTGCTGTGCATGGGGATTCAGGCTTGGGGCTGGGGGTACTTTCTGAGAAGTAGGACTATGGCATATAGAAACTCTTTAGAAAGAGTAGTGTTTCTGATGAAATAGTCACTCTTTTCACCTTTCAGGGAGTACAGTGTCTCCAGTAATCACATGTGAGGCATTTCAGGGCTGAAACCCATACTTGCCTAAATGTAGGCTGAACTTGGTCCATACCCATAAGAGAGTAACTGTAGGGTATTCTTGGAGAGATTTGGAGGAAGATGGCTTTGTAACTTCTAGGGTATGCCATCAGATAGTTCTTGGTGAAATTCTAAAGACATCTCAGCTGAGTCTTCAGTGGTTCCCTCCTACCAGGAGATGGTTGGAATCTGGGCCGGCTCCTGCCCATGCCCATAAACATCTGACATGGTCTCTGGGTACCTTGGAATCATTGGGATGGCTTTATTTTGAACTGGATGTTCCATAGACATCTTGAACTCAGCATATCCAAAACTGGACTTGTTCTCTTTCCTTTCAAAGTCTCCCCTCTTCCTGAATTTGTTATTCCCATAAAAGGGACCATCATTGTTCTCTAGGCTTAAAGCCTAGGTGTCATTCTTGACTCCCTCACTCCACTTATCCAATCTGTTGCTAAGGCCTGTTGATTTTGCCTTCATAATGTCTCTTGTGTAGCCCACTCCTCTCTCTATCTCTGCCCCCATCCTGGTACAGACTCTCCTCACTTCTTGCCTGGACCATCACACTAGTTGCTGGTGGGTCCACCTGCCTCGAGTCTCTGCCCTCTCCAGACCATTCTCTCTTTCTACATGGTCTTCATCAAAGTCTGAGTCTGACTGTGGCACCCTCCTCCCTGGCCCTGCTATACACACATACATCCTGTAAGCTCTGTCAGCTCCCTACTGTTACTTCAATAGAGCTGGTAAGTAGCACATTCAGAACTCCAACCCCACACTACATCTCTCATACTGAAGAAATAAAAATACAAGAGCTTGCACAGAATTGTAGAATTTGTGAGTCAGAAGGGACCTTGGGAGTCGTCTTGTTCAATCCAGAGTTTAAGGAAGTTATCGCCATAACACAGTAAGTTCTGCTCTAACACTGGTTTTGAAAACACAGATTTGTTCCAGGGTGATTGATATGTTAGAGTCTGATTTGGGCGTCATATGAATTTGGAACTTTGTCTTTGTTTGTGCTCACTCATGTCCCCAAGAACCAGCAAGAATGCAGAAAACTGTAGCACTTTACAGTTACTCACAAGTGACAACCTTTCTCATACCCACTTCTACAAGCAAACTTGAGTAAAATGCTACACTGATTATTTATCTTCTGGTATAGTAGGGGCTATGGGCAGAGTATGACTGGTCTGCACCCATGCGCTTTGCCTCACCCACTTCCCGCTATGCCTCTGTCACTCCACTCAGTGAGGTGGCCCTCTGGCCTGTAGCCGTGAACTTGGCCAGCCTGGCCCCTGGGAACTGGGGCGCAGCCCATGCCACAGACACTGCTGCTCTTTACTTGAGTATTTCTAGATTTTATTCATTTAACATGTATAAAACTCTGATACTGTTTTTTATTAGGTTCCTATTTTTTTACAAATACGTTCCTGACAAAGATTGTGAGCCTGTGGTTTGTGTTTCCTGCTTTTGCACATGCCATGCAATAATAGAATTGAAGGTACTTGGTGATTGTCCATAGGGCCTCTGTTTGATGACCTCCCCCAGGGTATTTCCCACCCCTCTGAGAGCCTCCTCCACCTCTGAGAAGCTGTAGTCCTTAGGACAACCCTTCTCATGCCCCAACATGGCTATTCTGTTCCCTCCTGAGCTTTCTCTTTTTGGACACCTTCAGGTGGTTCAACCTGGTAGCCCGTCTCTGGGCACATTCAACCTATTCGCCTTCTTAGACTGTGGCGTTCATTTCTGAGTCCAGCTTCAGATTTGTTCTGACTGGGGCAGAAAACAGAGGGACTGTGGCCACTTTGTTCTTGGAAGCCAATATTAAGTACCTACTGCGTGCCAGGCCCTGTACAAAGCATGGGGGATACAAAGGAAAAAACAAAAGGATGATCCCTGCTCTCCAGGTGCTCTCAGGCTACTGCGAGTGGCATTGTACGGGTAAGACATAGGAGGGAGGAAGTCCTCTGAGATGCCCAGATCTCAGGCTAATGCTAGTGGCATTGTACAGGTAAGATGTAGGCAGGGGGAAGTCCTCTGAGATGGCCAGAACTTTCTCAGCCAGACTGGCATAGAACCAAGTCTTCCTGGGTCTGTATTTGTGAGGCAGATTTTATGGAAACCATATAAGACTACACTTACTGGTATTAAATTTCAGCTTCTAAGATCTGGCCCAAGATGCTTGTCTCCAAAGGTGTTTATGAATCCTGACTCCATCATCCACTGCCAGTTTTGTATCAGCTCCAGATTTAATGAGTGTGCCATCTGTATTTTATTCAAATCACTGACAAATATGATAAATCCTTCAGGCCCAGCACACAGCCTGGAGTGAGCCACTGAAAAACTCCCACCATCTTGATATTGGACCTGTTACTAATCCTCTGTGCATTGAGGTTTTCTACTAGCTCCCAAAGCCATCTAATTCTATTGCCATATAGTCCACATCTCGGTATCTCTTCCCTAGAAAAAAGATGTTTTATCAAATGCTTGACTAAAATCTGGGCCAGCTATACCTATAGAACTTGGATGGTTTAGTAGCTAGAATGTTGATCTTGAAATTAGGAAGATCTGAGTTCAAATCCTCCTGCAGACAGTGCTTGGCTGTGGGACCCTGGGCATGTCACCTAACTTTTCTCACCCTCGGTTTCCTAATCTATAAAATGGGGACATTCCCCCATAGGGTTGTTCTGAAAATTGAATGAGATAGTACTTGTCAAATGCTTTCAGAACCTTACGGTGCAGCATCAGCACTGGCTGTGGTGGCCTTCTCTACTGCTAGCTTGGTAACCGGATTAAAAAGGAAACAGGGCGGCCTGTCATGACCTGATTTGGATGGAAGGCTGTTGATGCTTTGTGATTACTGGTTCCCCTGCCAGATCCAAACACCCCTTTAAATGAATGTTCCTCAGAACCAGGAGTAATGAGTGGGAGTTAACGCCAGGGAAACTTGTCAATCATCTGAGGTGTCCCAGAGTTGAATGGCTGCTCTTTGAACCTGTGGGTTCCCGATCTCTCAGGGCCTCAGCAGAAGCTGCAGGGCTGCTCACCATGAGGCATGTTATGGGGAGACTCCTCTGAGGATGAATGGGACCCAGTGACTGTGGAGATCCTGCCTTTATTTTCAACTTCTGGGATTCATGATCACTAGCCCCTTTTATGCAAAGATAAATAATTTTGTTGCCTGTAGCTGTTTCTCCACAGCCTTTCTGCCATTCTCCTGATGTCAGTACCAGTAACTGATTACTTTCTGATTGGCCTAACCAGAACCTGATTTCTTGATAACCCACAAATGGTTGTATTGTTTGAAGCTGTGCTATCCGAGGTGACAAGGAAGCTGATTAAAAAAAAGATCCATTAAATTTTGAGGCAGATATTCTTTCTTTCATCTGTTCAACCCAACCTTCCTGTCCATTAGATTGTAAGATCCTTGAGAGCAAGGTCTGTTATCTCTTTTTAAATATTCCTGTTGCCTAACAAGGTTCCTGGCCCATAGTAGGTGCTTAATAAGTATTCATTTATTAACTGTGCCTACGAAACATTGACTGTTGAGAAATATCCAGTTGCAATTAAAGAGTGACTTTGATGCCTTGATAAGTGGAGTTTATATTAAAACACCAGTGTGAGAGGATAAAAGAAAAAGGTAGATGGAGAACAAAAGTAACCACAGTGTCAAAAGTTGGGGTCCAGTGCATGTGACATCATGAGTTCTTGCCAGTAGCTAGAGGACCACCATGTTCATAGCCATTAATGTCCATCTTCTTCCATCAACACCCTTCATCTTTTCATGAAACAACAAAGAAATTCCCAAGAGCTCACCCTCATTAGAGAGAAAGAGAAGAGAACTTACCTCAGCAGCTGTCTTGTTCCCTGTGGGCAGTCAGGCATTAGATAGGGCTTCCTTAGCTGTTGCCCATTGAGGGATGTCCAGCATGTTTTCAGGCAGCACAATGCATGAGGCCTTTCCTTTACTGATAACTCCAGCCTTGTATCTACAGCCTCCTGCATGTGACTAAGTGAATCCCCACGCCCAGGAGCAGGAAAGAAGCCTACGGTGTAAAAACCAATCTTTGGAGTCTCTACAAAGGCAAGGTCCTGTGAATCCATGGGCATTCTGGTTCCTAAACTGCTCTCGATTTATGGCCGAATCTTCCCTGCCTTATTGCAGAGGAAAGGTAAATGGAACCTGAGTTGTCCAGTGCCATCACTTTTCATCTCTCCATCTTTTAGAACCTTTTGCTTTCTGCATAGGGTCGCCAGGGACTCCTGGTGCCCACCTTCTTTCTTTTCTCTTTTGTCAATGACAGACTGAGCCTTCTCTCTGCTTCATAGGTTCCATCATGAAAGAGAAGTGATCCGAAACTTCTCTCAGTCAAGCACACAACCATTTATTAAGTGCCTGCTGTATGCTTGGCACCTGCTTCAGCACTGGGGATATAGTGCCCTCCAGGAGCTCTCAGTCTAGTCTCACTTTCAAGTGAAAGGAAGAAAGGGCTGTGCAGATTTGCTGGGAAGATATGATTAGAGGGGGAAAAATGGGTAGTGATAGTGAATCCTTCATGGTGAGTAACCAAGTCAGCAGGAAGTAGTTTTGTCTGATGTGTAATTTTATCTAGTCCTATGATGTTACTAAATTTGCAATCTCATTTCCTTTTCTTATTATGGAATGATTAGGAAAATTCCTCGGATTTAAAATAAAATTTAAAAATGCCTTTTCAAGGAAACTATTGTTTAGTTACTAGTTAAGACCTTTGAGCACATACTCAACTTATTTTTATTCCTCTTAAAGAAAATGCCCCTTCTTGTGTTTGAAGCATAGTGGCTTAGATGACTGATTAGTTCTCTTGGGATTTGGTAACACCTGACCTGGTACTAGTGGTATTCTACAATAGACTGCAGATATTGAAAATTTTGAGACTGTTTTAAAGAATATAGGATCTACTTACATGGTAAGATTCTTTTATATAATAGGAATCTTCCATGGATGTTTTAAAGAATAAATTATTTAGTAAACTGGAAAATCTTAGGTGAAATTCTACTGTAAGTAGAGGAGGGTATATTATATAATCTTTTGAGTTGTTCCTGTCATTTAAAAAAATATAGAAACTTAATACCATTAAAATCAAATAATTAAAATATTATATAACATTCTTAACCTTCAACAAAGTAGAGTCAAATGAATTGAAAATCAATCCAAAAAAATCAATGCAGTCTAAGTCCCTTTCCAAGTCTATCAGAAATTTTCTTTACCTTACCATCAAGAACATGCCTATGGTTTCTTTTACATTGATTTCATTTTGCATCATTTCACAAAGGTCTTCCCGTATTTCTTCATGGTATGGATATATTTTTATACTAACATCATATTATATTATTATATTAACAAACAAACAAATATTATATTATTATAGTAACAAACCATAATTTATTCAATCACTTTTTAATCATTGTTTGTATGTATGTATATATGTAAAAATACATTGTATTTGTTATTTCCTTTTTTCTTGTTGCAATGAATATGACCAATGTATATAACCAATGAGAAGGACTTTTCTTTTTATAATTTTAGGATTGTGTCCTAAGACTATGAATTTCAGGGCCAAAAGATGTGACCCATTTTGGACTTGTGTTGCATGTTGTCCTGGTGCTCTCTGAAATATTGGTCACTAATCTTCAGCCCTACTACAAATGGAATCATCATGCTTCCTTTCCTGTCACCCCAGCAACATTGAATGATATAGTGTTTTTTGCTATTTTTGTCACTCTTATGGTCACAAGCTGGTATGTTAAGGTGGACTTGAAACATGAAGAGCATTTTGTAATGTTAATTATGTTAATGAGAGTTAAGATCTTTCCCTGCGCATTAAGGGGAGCTTGATTAGGGGACATTTGTTTTGTAGGAAGGCCCACAGCTTCTGTTAATTTCTGATGAGACACTGCTTCTCATGGATTGTCCTCTGGCTCTGAGAAGTGCATGTATACTCTGAGGTGAGGTTTTGTTTTGGGGCTTCCTCACTGGAGGTGTTTGTTTGTCCAGATGAGACTCTGGGCAGCTGCTGAGGAGCCCCCTTGCTGTGAAAACCCAGATGTCGGTGCTTCTCTCTGGTCACTATGGATGTATGTGATGGTCAGACAGTTGACTCTGTCTGTTGACCTGTGATGTATGTATTGCTTATGGTCAGACAGTTGGAAGCCCTGTCTGTTGGTCTTTATTTCTCTGTTTGTATTTTCTCTGAAGTTCAGAGGGCTGACTTTTCCCCTGAACTAAGTGAATGATACATGTGCTTGATTAAAGTAATTGTTGACCCCTCAAAAGCTGCAGATCTAAGACCCTGTCCATCAGGCCCTCTTGTGTGTGCCAGGGTCCTTGCTGATACAGGTCTTTTTTTATGGTTAGCAGTTTCTTCTTTCATAAATATAAATTTAATTAATAAATTAATTATAATAAATTATAAATATAAGTTCATAAACATAAATTCCTGTACTTTGACCCTTACTCTGGTGGGAAAGGTGTGTTATTCCTCTTGGGAATATCTGTCAAACAACCAGACAGTCAGCAAGCAGCTTTTCAGTGCCTGCCTGGTCCTTGCTTCTGGGTCTACAGATGCTGAGGGTGATAGCAGCTTTTTATAAGTTTTGTATTGTTTGTCTATATTCATTGCAAATATGTTCCACAGTCTCTTTCCTTTCTTTTTTTGGTGCCTCATGCAAAATTCTTTTTTAAAAAAATTAAACCCATTGATTTTGTCTCTAAAGCTTCCATTTGGTTAACAGTTTTCTTTGTTTCATACGTGAGGCAAGTTCATTTCTTTTTCTTCCAATTTAAAATAAAAAAATTAAACAAAAATTTAAATCACTTATTCGGTTAATATTTTTTGTATTATGTAGTATGAGAAATAGATGCAAAGTGTTGTTTTTGTCCATATGACTATCCAGTTTTCCCCATTTATTTTTGACTAGTGATTTTCAAACATTTTTTTTATTAAATGTCAACATTGTTCACATTGATACTGGAAAAATGGGGAAATCGCCCAGTGAAACAGAATTTAGAATCCAGGGAGTTTTTATCATCATTGCTATATTTTGAAATTAGTTAATCTAGTCCCACTCGTTCTAAGAGATAACCTGTTGTTATTTTGTTTGGTATTGTAGGAAATCTAAAAACTTACTTGGGAAGTGTTGACATGTTTTACTCTATTTACTTGATCTAAATGTGAGGTTGGGAGTTCTGGGTCCAGTTGGGATAGTTGTGTGAGCAGGGGAGAGTTGGGGGCCTTCTCTGTGTCTCAGTTTCCTCCTCTGTGAAATAGGGAGGTTGAGCTTGGTGGCCTCTAGTGGCCCTTTCAATTCTTTCTTTATGATCCTGTGAATCCCTGGGTTTTTAGGATTGGTAGGACAAAATGTCTTTAAGTAGAGCCAATAGATGAAATGATAATTCTAATTATTAAAATAAATGCATTCATTTATTTTTCAATCTTGATTTTTACCCCAAATGATTCAGTGTAAATAATATTTGCATAATGAACATAACACTGATTAAAATCGTGGTAGAAACATCTTTGTTATCATAAAAAATTAACTTTCCTTTTTTCTGTTGACTTTCATTAAATATGAATTAATTTTTCTTGGCAGGGAATTTTAAGCCTTGAATATTGCGTGGGCATTATTGGTGGAAAACCCAAGCAGTCATATTACTTTGCTGGATTTCAAGGTTAGTGATTGAATAAGATTATATGTCTTTACAGTTTCTTTAAAAACCCAGGAAGTTCATATGGGATCATTTGGAAACAAGATGATTAAAGTAGCAAAACAAGGGCCTTATTAATTCATCAGCTCCGCTAAAGTCCACTCATTTGTCACTTGCCCCACAAAGTAATTGGATCCTGTAAAATGTATGTTTAATTTCAGGTGTTGCATAAACAAGGCAGAATTGATGGCTTCACAAAACTTTGGAAGCCGTTGCTGTTCCAGACTGGCGGTCATTATTTACAGATTTACTTTTTAGTGGTTTTTAGCGGTGCTAGTTGATGTTAAAATGACAAGCAGTATGAGTTTCCTGTCAGGATAATGTAGTTCAAGACATTTTTCATATGCAAACTCTAGAATATAATTGTGTGTTTGTAAAAGTAATTTTATCACCAAAAATTAAATGACAGTCTCATCACTTTATAAAAATTCTGCTTATACAAGCATATTTGATTATGCAAAAGTTAATCTGTCCTGTGAAAACCTATGTTTCCGTCAATGAATATCAGCCTGGCAAGCTGTTACTCGGAGGTTTAAAAAACTGTTCTACATAGAAATTGGATTGTATGCAGTGTGATAACAAGGTGTTTTTTGAATTACTTGTCTTCGTTTTGTCCTTGTAGATGACAGTCTGATATACATGGACCCTCATTACTGCCAGTCTTTTGTGGATGTCAGCATAAAGGATTTCCCTCTTGAGGTAGTATGGATAAAGACTTGGTCCTGCTTTCCTTCCATATGAATCAAATGCTAATTATTTAGAGACGTTCCTGGGAGTGGTGCATGGATGGCGTTAGGGTTTCCAATGTTCATCACTGCTTTACTCCTCGTGAAACCATAATAAACAAAAATGACCAAAGGTTAAATACTCGATGCAGAATTTTAATTTATGATATACTTAAGACTTCATTTATCTCTGTCTCTTTCTTGTGGATACCGGAACCTCCCTGCTCCCCTACCTCCCCCCAATCCCCTAATATAAATGATCAAGACTCCAAGTAATTTTCTTGAAAAGACAGCTGGGTTGTACCAAAGACCTTACAGTGTTAGGCAGATTTAAAGAAAAAAAAGGAAAACAGTAAAGAGAACAAAAGTGGGAGAAGGTCTGGGATGGCAGATCAAGGGAGGAAAATGTATCTTGTTAAGTAACAGGCATGTTAGTTTAATTAGTTTTAAATGTAATATGTTAATTAGAATTTGGTTTCTTTTTAAGAGGAATTTTTGCGGTTTTAAATTGTTAGCTTTGGTTGTTTGCTCTAGTCTGAGGGTTCTTTGCCTTCTGCCTGACAGTCTGGGGAACCCTCTGTGCACCTTTTCTTGCAGTAATATTTTTCAATGCATAAAATAAAACTCATAAGGGAAATCAGTTCTGTTGAAATCATTATCCAAATATTTAAAAAGCAAGTTTGCTTTTTAAGTATCTGTGCTGTCGTGTATTTTTTTATGCCTCTCATTCTATCTAGTGCCATAAATTAGACATTTTAAAGTGTATGTAAATGAGGCACCTGGTTATTAGCACGGTTTGAAAAAATTTTTAAATAAATTTTATTGATTTTTTAAAAAAAATATCACTAAAATTTCCCCTAATATCCTTTTCCCTCTTTCCTCCCAGAGAGCCAGCCTGTGTAACAAATAATGTTTTCAAAGAAAAAGAAAAGAAAAAACTAATCAGTATGTTCAAAAATTCTGAAAGTATGTGTGGTGTCCCATAGCCAGGGCCCTCCCCGCTCAGCAGAGTCACTTTGGGAACTTGGCAGCATTTTCTTTGGAGTCATTGTGTCATTTTCTTGGCTCTAGTAGATGTTTTTAAATTCTTTTTAATCGCATTACCTGAATGGATCAGTAAATTTCAAGGGCCTGATGTGAAGCTGGAGGCTGGACAAGGTATCAACCCTTGTGGTATACTGGCTAATAACAATGCCTGGTGATGTGTTTGTGCTTGACTGTCTTGGGCATTCCACTGTGGCGTTGTTTTTCTCTTCCAAAAATAAGTTTTATTTTTTTTTAACCTTTTTTCACTCCTTAAAACCACTACCCTCTCAGAACCATTTCTTGTGATAAAGAAGTGAAACAAACCTACATCTTAATCATGTCTGAGAGAAGTGGGAGGTACATTCCATCATCATTTCCCTGGAGGCCAGACTGGTCATTGTATCAGTCATTTTGGATGTCTTTTAGTCTTTCTTAATTTTTTTTCAATCAATAAAAATCTACCTTTTCTACTTCCCATCTCCTGTTTTCCCCCCAGTTTGAGGAGAAAAGGGAAAAAAACCCCAATAACCTCTTTTATAAACATATATTGTTAGGCAAAACTAATTCCTTTATTGTCCATGTCCAAAAATATGTGTCTTAGTAACTGTACATCAGTCCTCTATCAGAAAGTGAGTAGCACGTTTCATCATGAGACCTGGAATTGTGACTGATCACTCCATTGAGCAGGGTTCCCAAGCTTGTCGTAGTTGTGCGTCTTTACAATGTGATTGTTATTTGTGTAAATTGTTCTCCCGGTTGCTGACCTTCCGTTCATGTGAAACACCACCCCTTTCTTCACTTCTTACAATTCAACATTCCATTACGTTTGCTTTCCATTCCTTCTTCCCGGATTGGTAGCACCCCCTCGTTTTCTAGTTGTTTGTTTTTTTTTTTACCACAAAAAGAATCGCTGTGGATATTTTTGCACATTCTTTAGCTCTGTTTTCCTTAGGACTGTTCCCTCCTTTAATCTTCTTGCCCTCTTATTCTCCTCTTTCCTCTGTTTCCATCTTGAGTGAAATGTATTTCTGTGCCCAACTCTGTGTGTGTGTGTTCTTGTTCTTTGCCTTCTTCTGACCAATTCAGATGAGTTAAGTTTAAGTATCAATTAATCCCTAAACCCTCCTTGATTAAATGTAATTCTTATTGAGTATTCCAGTTATGGATTATTTTCTCCATCGCTTCCTCTCCCTTCCACTCCACAGTGCCTCTGGTGTGTTTGCCTTCTCTTCCCTTCTGTTCTTCATGTAAGATCATGATAACATATCATTCTCAGGCCCGCTGTCAAATCAGTCTTCTTCTGTGCCCCTGATAATACTCGAGCTCAGAGATGGCACATGTATCATCTTGTAAACATTTATCCTTGTTTAGTCCTTTGTGATTGCTGGCTCATGTTTAACTTTTCCGTGTTTCTCTTGACTCCTGTGTTTGTCCTTCAGAGTTCCTATACAGCTCTGATCTTTTCATCAGTAATGCTTAGAAATGTTCTATTTCATTAGAGTTTCATATTTTTCATTGGTACCTGAATTCTTTCTGGCTGCTTGCGTTGTTTTTTTGTTTAGCCTGGAAGCTCTGAATTTTGGCTATAATGTTCCTGGGAGTTTGCATTTTTGGGGCTTCTTTCAGGAAGTGACTGGTAGATTCATTCTAGTTCTACTTTGCCCTCTGGTTCCAAGAGATATGGTCAGTTTAAGATTTCTTGAAATGCACTGTCTAGGCTCTTTTTTTTTTTTTTTTGGTCATGATGTTTAGATAGTCTGATTTTTAAGTTTTCCTCTGTGATCTCTTTCACACACAGACACATGTCCTGATTTTGCTTTACTATTGCTTGTCTCATGGAGTTCATGACTTCTGTTTAGTCACAGTTCTGATTTTCAGGGTGTTGCTGCTTGGGTAAAGCTTTGCATTTCTTATACCAGACTGTCTGTTTCCTTTTTAATCTTCCTTCCATGGCTCTTAATTCTTTTCGGTTTTTTCCTTAAGTCTTCTCATTTCATTTGTAAAAACTTTTTTTTTTTAACTCTTAAAGAAACAAGCAAACAAATCCTGCTTCGTCTCTTCCAGGAATTTGAGTTGAATTTGTCCAGCCTAGTCTGTGTTTTAGGTCTGATTGGTGGATGTTTTGGAGCCGTTCTTTTCTTATGGGTCAGTTTCCTAAGCATCCTTGTCACCACTGTTGATTTTGATGGTGGGTTCTTTTCTTGTCTGCATTTTCTTCTGGCCTCCATCCTGACTTTGTACTTTTTGTTAGGGCCAGGCTCTGCATTTCTGGAGGGAATGTAACCCTAGAAAGATGCCTCTGAATTTTCCTTGCCTTTATTGGTGGGGAATGCTTCACATTTAATGTAATCTTTGTGAATTTTCTGTGGACAGAAGAACAGAGGAGGCCCCGTGTATTTTTTGTTCAGTTGACATTCCATACTGATTTCTGAGGAAACACCGCTTGACATCCCTAACTTTCCCTACTAGGCAGCCATGGCATTTCTCATTAGTATCTGATGCAGTCAGGTTTCTTGGTAACCTGAGTCAAATACCTGGTCCATCCTGAAGTAGGCATAGGGCCCAGGGCAATCTATGCCTTGGGTGAGTGGGTTCAGGTTACATCCCATGGTGTGCCCTCCATCGTGTATTTATTAACAGGGACAATCTGGTTACTGTGTTTGTCAGAATTGGTGTGGAAGGGAACAGGAAGCTCTGAAAGAACTGAGGATGGGGTAAACGCTCTTGGGAGAGCCCCAGTCATGGGAATTTGAGCTTTGGTGCTGCCAGCGAAGAGGTGGAGGGGGCCCAGGGAGTCAGTGATGGGAATCCAGCAGGGGAGACATTGATGAGTCTGTGATGAGTCAGCTGTTCACATGTGGGGGACAACACCTCCTTTGGGTGGCAACATCTGGCCTTCCCCCCAAGTTCTGAGAGGTGATGAACAGAAGGAACCAGGTGATACCTTGTCCCTCATCCCTGAGATTGGAAGTTCCTCCAGTCCTTAGTTCCAGGGCTGAAAGCATTGGCTGTGGGAGATGTTGGTGATGCCAGTGGGGTTTACATGCCCACTTGTGGGTCCTTGGATGAGTCATTTATGTGGTCATCTGACCCTCTCTGAGCCTTCAGGTTCCTCATGAATACAAGAATGAGAACTGCACTTCCACCACCTGCTTCATAGGTGTGTTGTGAGGACAAAGCTTTGTAAGTCTGAAGATGCTGTGTTAATGGGAGTTAATATTCTCATGCAAAGGACAGTGGGGGTGAATATTGCTGTACCTTGTGGTAGAAGTAGATGAGGAGGCAGATGCATACACTGGTTAGTAAAAGTTACAAACGTCAGTAACACTTCAGAGAGGCAGAGCTATAGCAGCTCAGAGTGTGTAAATAGACGTGCTTTGTGTAGAATTCTTAGAAGGTTTCGCACTAACCAGTTGTATAACGTAGCAAGGAAAAGTGCTTGTTTGAGTGGGAGTGAGACAATCAAGCATGACCTCTCACTCCATAGAAATGAATACGAGCTATTCAAATCCAGGCCAGCTTTTAATTTTAAATAAATAAGTAAGTAAAAAAAGCAATACAGGAAGGGTTTACATTTTGGACATTAATCTTCTTAAAATATGAGACTGAAGCTTTTAAAACTTCCTGGAAGCTGACTGCCAGTGATTACATGTTGTAAGTTGGCATCCAGGTACCATAGGGTAGTGTCTAAACATAGTGTGGTGAGTTTCTTATGGGTGATTGGTCAGTATTTTGAGAACTGACTTGGCCTGTAATAAACGAAAATCAATCTGAATTGCAAATTTGTCTTGTTTTCTTTGAGTTCAGAATCTGCTTGAATGAAAAGAAACTGTCTATACATCCTCAGGTTTGAACAATTTCAGTCAAGTCCTAGTGTTGAATTACTGATGCCCCATAATACTTTGAAAGGAATTTTAACTTTAATGTTCATGTAATTATTTCAGTAATCAAAGCAATCAAATAGAAAAATTTAGTGTTTGACATTCCTCTGAGTGATAGTAGGTCAATCTAAGGATAGCAAGGCATTGAAATAGACCAAAGAACATTGTATGTTGTTTCTCCCAATGTAAATGCTTGGTCAACATAGGTGCTCTGCTCTCCGGATTAGAATTCACCTTGTGGGTGAACACGTGCAGTACTGACCTATACAACTTTTTCTCCGCAATGGAATTTAATCCAATAATTGTATCTTAAGCAGCAACTATGTGTAAGGCACTGTAGCTACAAAGACCCATTCAAAGACTGCTTTTCAGGATCATTCATTCTAATTGAGGTTACAATAAGTAAACTGATGAGCCTGAGTAAGCTTGGACTGGGAGGATGCCCTCACACATTAGCAGAACTTGGAAGGAGATGGGAGATTTTAAGAGGGGAAGATGAGAGAGGGCAGTCCAGGGATGGGCAGCAACCTGTACCAAGGCAGGGCATCAGAAGCTGGACCACTA
Source organism: Potorous gilbertii (assembly GCA_028658325.1). Taxonomy (NCBI): domain Eukaryota; kingdom Metazoa; phylum Chordata; class Mammalia; order Diprotodontia; family Potoroidae; genus Potorous; species Potorous gilbertii. Next base: position 682,606,607 of record CM053770.1, read on the forward strand.
GATCTGGAATGTGGATGACGTGAAGGACAAGTCCCTAGCAGGGTGAGTGGGCTTTTTTTGCCCCTTCCTTCCTTCCTTCCTTCCTTCCTTCCTTCCTTCCTTCCTTCCTTCCTCCCTTTCTTCCATCCTCCCTCCCTTCCTCCTTCCCTCCCTCCCTTCCTCCCCCTTCCCTTCCTTCCTTCCTTCCTTCCTTCCTTCCTTCCCTTGCTCCCTCCCTTCTTTTCTGTTGGGCCCTGGGACGTTTTTGGAGCATGGTAGTTCTCTAGGAAGACCTCCCTCTGCTAAGACAGAACAGGCTCCAGGCACTAGTTTTAGATAAGCTACTTTTTGAATGAAAATGGAAATCTTTCTCTTCTTTCTGTGCCCTGGTCTCTGGAAGCTTCCTACTAGAAGTCAGCCCTGATTCCCTCAGCTGCAGGCTCTCCCTTCTCACTATGTTGCATGTTGGTTAAGCCTCTCTTCTCCACTGAGGACGGTCTGCTACCACAAATCTGGCCTATTCACACACATAGCATGGGGTGAGGGGCAAGGCCTGGGATGTCTTTGACATGAGAAACTTCTAGAGGAGGAAACTCCCTCCACCATGCAGGGTGGTGCCTTCTTGGTAGCCTAGAATCTTAGGGATTCCCCAGAGGAATCTAGAAATTCAGTGACTTGCCAGGACACAGCAGAACTGAAACCCATGTCTTTGTGGCACCCTCCCCACTGTGCAAGATAGCTTCTCAAGTAGTCCATAGATAGCAAGGTAGCTTCTCAAGTAGTCCATAGATAGCAAGGTGAATTACACGGAAAGATCATATTATTGTCTCCCGCGAGTTGTGATTTCCATGGCTGGATGCAAGTCAAATGATTAGAAATGCCCAGCCAAGTGGAGCTGCTGAGTCAGCGTGGAGGCAGGGAGTGGTGGTGGTCTTGGGAAGGTTTTATTTAACTTGGGTAATTCACAGATCTGCTTTGTAGCAGCTTTACCAATAAGAAAGCTGGGCTGTGTTAGGACACTTCCACTGAGGAGAACACGGTGTTCCCTGGTCCCCTGGAAACTCCTGTTGCTTTTCCAGAAGAGTCAAGTGGAGTTTCATTGCACAGAGGCCATCTCAGCAAAGCCTTCTGCTGTAACCAGGATTCACTGCATGCTCTCTGCTGCTGTCTTTTGACAAGGCATGTGAGCAGTCTTAACAAACAGCTGAAGTGATTTAACCAAAGAAAGTATTTGTATTTGTGTGTTTTGTCTTTATGAACCACTCATTAGAGCAGGAAGAAGAGAAGCTCATTAACCTTGTAGCATCTGTAGGTGCCTCTGACTACTGGGTATCTAAGAGTCGAGAATTTCAAATATTTTAATGATTGATTTTAACACTCAAATATTAGACTCTTAAATAGGCCTCATGGAATGTGTGGTCTTGTCATCCTTTGAGTCTGTGAGTTTAAAGATAGCCCAGGTTCATTCTTAACTAGGTTAATTCTTTGGCTAACAGAAGTTAACTTGGTATTTTTAGGGAAAGTTATCCATACACTAAAATTCCCCATTTGGAAGGATTTCAGATCATTTGAGCAGAAGGCTAGTGCTTGAAGTTGAGAGATAGTCTGGTGGGGTGGAGTGTTGGAGCTGGAGTCAAGAGAGAGGGCCAAGTTCAATGACACTATCTATAGCCCCAGATAGCAAACTCCCTAACCATGCTGAGCCTGCATCTCTCCCCTGTAAGCTGGAGCTCATGTGGGCACCACATACCTGGGCTGTTGGGAGCAAAATCCTTCATGAACCTCCAGGTGCTTGGTACTACAACCACAGAAGCTATTGGAATGGTTGTTTTTCCCTCCGCTCCTGGCCATGGATTGAATTGGAATCTGTGCCATTACTCACTGACTACCAAGAAAATCCTGTCGCACCCCCTGGACAGTCCCCTGCAGACCAGCTTGACAAGAGGGGGAAGTGCCATTCCTGTCAGCCTGGGCCTGGGCAGCAGAAGGAAGGGTCTGCAAAGAAGGCAGAGAGTAGCTGCATGAAGGGAAGCGTTTTTCTCTTTCTTTTCCTTCTCTTCCTCTGTCTCCAGCCCTCCGTTGGCACCACATGGAGCCTGAAATTCCTCCAGTGTGTTAGGAACTCAGGAAGAGCTTAGGCTGGCTTGTGTAGGAGCCATTGGTTTAGGGAAACTAATTGGTTTCCTTGGGACCAGTATATCAAGTAAACTTGTTAAGTAAATCCATCAGTAAATTAGGTGCTATTGAGATTTTTGTTAAACTTTCCAGCTTTGTACCATAGAATGAAAGGTCTCAGGTTTTTACGTAACGTAATCTAACTTGGTTGCAAAACTGGCTATTTCAGTGCAGGGTATCCTAAAAGTCTTAGCTCAGCGTGAAAACAATGGCACCAAGATTTCTGGGACACCCTGTTCTGGATTAGTTACGTGGGCATGTTTGTGTTGCAGCTGTAAGTACTAAGTGCCTAATGGATGGGAAGTGGAGGAGGAGGAATCTGGGGAGGAAGAAGAGGGAAGAGGAAGAGGAAGGAGGATGAGGAAGGAGAAAGGGGGAAGAGGAGGGCCTTCCAGGAAAGGTGCTGAGGAATGACAGTAGGAAATGTTAGGACTGCACCCTTGTTTGGGGGCTAGATTTCCCTTACTCTGCAAGATGACACTGATAATTAATCATGAATAAAGTAGATTTGTGCGGAATTGAATCTGTGTACAGTATTAGCTATGTAGTTCTGTGCTGAACAGGGCAGGTTCAGAAAGGTTTGGTTGCTTTGAATTTAAGTCTGAGAAACAGGAGCATGTTTGTGTTCAGCAGCTGAAATGATGGTTCCCATCATGTGAAACCCTTAAGAAGAAAATGTCACTTTCATCTCCTAAAGGAATTTTTTCTTCCGTTGCAGTCATTTCATTGTCCTTCTCCAAAAAAGATGTCATTCAGAAAAATGGACCCTAGTTGTACTGTGGGATTTTACTGCAGAAACATCCAAGACTTTGAGCAAGCTTCGGAAGAAATCACGAAGGTAACAGTTAACACTTGTTCGAGACCCATCCACTCAGGTTATGTCTGCTGCAGTAACAGAAGTGAATGATTATGGGGTTTTTTGAGGGATCACTTCTTAAAAGATGGTGACCTGTGCATTTGGAAAATTTTTATGTTATTGAAGTATTCTCTCTGTATATGTATGTATATATACACAATATGTGCTTTAACCACATGTGTGTGTGTATGTACTCAAAACAAAGTCCAGTGCAAGTCACGTCATCATTTCTCTGATGGCATGGTCTTCTTCGGCAACGAAGGATGCACACAAAATGTATGTATACACACGCACACATATATACATGCACATACTTGTTAACAGTATTGGTGGAATTGGTGATAAATCGCAAAATGAACTAAAAAAAGGTTTTTTCAGGTGGAGCCCAGTAAACCACTTAGAGTGGTCCAACTGGGGAACCAATGGGCCACTAGGAACCGCTAGGTGGCACTGTTGAAATAGAAATCCTCTGCAAACTGCCACCTTGTGCAAAGCAGTTAGAGTCTATTGTATTTGAAGAGGATTTTCAAAGGGCAATCCCTTAGGGGTAGAGGAAAAAAATTAATGAAGGGTTTGATCAAACCAAATTGTGCATTATTTCTTGTTAGTCCAAGTGCTTCTTTGATTTTTAAAAGAGAAAATGGTATTTTTGGATTCTGACTAAGGATTGTTGGCTTCCAGTAAACTTCTAGATCTCTTTGGTTTAAAGGATATCTGAGATAGGTGGATCGAAGTCCTTGTCATTATCCCCCACTCGTTCGTTCTCCTGGTTTCTCTGAGGACCTGAGCTCTCCTGACTTACGGGGCTTATGCCACTGAGCACCAAGAGAACTGGCTCTGAGGGAGCCGGGGCTTATAAGAACCAGCGCCGCTGCCACTGTCATTCACTGCCAGGTGTGTGCTTGACTATACAGTGATGTTTTTAAATTTGAGCTTAGACACAGTGGTCTATAGCTTACCACTAATTTTTATTGCCAGTTAATTTTTAAGCCAAAAATTGGCTCCGAGGATACAAACCCATTTTTCAGCTGTGAGAAAAATCAGATGACTAAAGTTAAATCAAAAATTTCCTGTAAGTTATGTTTAGTTTACATGACCTGCCATGTAAAAGAAGAAATTTAACGGGTCCATGACAGAAAAATGAGTGAGGAGAGGAGAAAATGAGATATGTGAGAACCTTTTCTTACGCTTCATTTTTCAGTTGTCTTCCCCTTCAGCCTCTTTTTTCAGCGTGGCAGGCCAGGAATGCTGAAGTGTCTGTTCTCCTGGTTCTGGCATCTACTCTTTGACAGTAGTAGCTAAAGCCTCTCTTGAAAACTCTTAGTGAATAGGCTTGGGCCTGTAAAGCATGTGCTACAACAGATAGAAACACTTAGATAATAACGGTAGTGATATTACAAGTAGTGTTTACGTCATACTTGAGGTTGGCAAAGTGCTTTTCAGATATGATCTCATATTCCACACAACAAGCCGAGGAGGGAGGCGCTATTGTTATTCCTGTTTTACAGATGAGGAAAATGAGGCAAGCAGAGCGCATCCAGGCTCTGAGGCTGCGTTTGGACTCCAGGCCCAGGGATCTGTGCACTATGGCGCACACTCTCCGCTACCAGTGTAGATATCTGTATTTAGATGGCTCTGTGGTCATGCCGGTTGGCCCCCATCCTTGAGAATGATCTGTCTGTCTGTCTATCTATCCATGTATGTATATCTATATCTATTTATATATATATATGTATACACACACACACGTATGTATATACATACGTGTGTGTGTGTGTGTGTGTGTGTGTGTGTGTATTATCCTTTAACTCCCTAGTTTTGGCAAATTACATTCTCACTTGGTAAATGTAACATGAAACAAAGAGAGTCCTGGACATGACTTCAGAAGGCCTGGGTCAAAGGGTATGTGTCCATCATCCCTTACTAGGCCTACATCCTCAGGCTTGCTATTTGACTCTGTTCAGTCTCAGTTTCTCCCCCTGTAAAATGGGGTTAATAGTGTCTATTTCCTTTAGGACAGATGTATGGATCAAATGATATGATAATATTTATAAGAATGTTTTGAAAGCTGTAAAATACTGCCTGATTGGGGTTTCCTGGCACAGTGGGCAGAGTCCAAGAGCCTGGGCTTGCTCCTTCTCTGGGGAATCCCCCCTCCCCCCAACCTCTCAAGTTACTTCTACTCTCTTTGACTCCATGTTCTGATCTTAAAGTGATGGGATGGGCTCAGTGACCTCTGTGGTCCTTTACAGCTTGAAATCTATACTTTGATAAAGTGCAATTCTTATGCAGCAAAACATGTAGAGGGTATTTTTAAGACCATTCAACAAACTTTATCTGACCTCTGGGGTGGAAACAAATAAGAAACCTGATGCAGGAAGGAGCTGTGTATTATGGCTCACTCCTCTTTGGCTCAGAGACCCTGCCACAAGGCCCATAGACTGAGGTTCTGTAATAAGCAAGCAGTTGTGGTCTTTCTGGAGGGGAGAGTGTTGGATTGCATCACTTTCTAAAAATCACTTTTGCCATTTACTTTTACATCATGTTGATTTCTGAATTATCCCTTTCCAGAAGAGCTATCCCGTATAAAAAAAGAGTAAAAAAAATACAGGTCAGCACAATTAACACATCAGCGAAGTCTGACATTTTGTGTAATGTTCACACCCTCTAGCTCTACAAAGGAGGGAGAGTGATACATCCTCATATTTTTTGGTGGCCTCATCTCGGTTCTTCTAATTTCATGGCTGTGTCTGTGGTTTCATGGTTCTGTTTATTCTCCTTAGCATCAGTTCATAGAAGTCTTCCCTTGCTTCTCTGCATTTTTATTACTGAGCTTTGCACCCAATAGGTGCTTAATAAATTTTTTTTTTATTCAGCCATAGTTCTTCAAAGTCCAGTAACATTCCATTTTGTTCAGATGCCATGCTTTGTTCAGCCATTTCCCCATTAAGGGGCATCTATTTTATTTCCAGTTTTTGCTAGCACAATAATTCAGCAGTAAGTTTTTTGGTGTTTGTGGCTTTTCTTTTTCTTATTCCTCTTTTTGGGGTCTATGCCGTATTTAGGCTCTTTAGGTCAAATGGGATGGACATTTGAAATTACTTTCTTAGCATCCTATCAATTGAGAATGTTATACATTTAATGCTAGTGCTTACTAGGAGGAAAATTTGGAGAAGGCAGAAAGCAAATTAAGGCATCTATTGAGGAAAGTCATTCTTTCTTTAGAATCAGCTAACTTCTAAGTAATAATATTGTTAAATTGTAATGAATGACTTTGGCAATGAACTGAAAATCCATTCTCAATTAATAACTTGGCCATTTAAAGTAGAAATTTTGTAATCCAAAGGGTTCCTAGGATCATGGACTCTCAGAACTGAAAAGTGCTTCAGAGATCAGCTGATCCAAACTCCTTGTAAGCAGGGCTCTCTTCCACAGACGTCTTTGACAAGTGGTCATCAAGTTGGTTCATGTAGGTGTCCATTGCTGAAACCCTCCGCCTGCAGAGATGGGCCGTTCATGTGCTGGTTCCTGTTCTGGACCCGTGGGGTATTGGTAGCAGGCAGTTTGAGAAGCTGGGATTACTTTTATTTTGTGTCTGTTTGCTCTGTTAAGGAGAAAGGGTCTTGAGCTATAAAATATAGCAAAACAAAGGTGGTTAATATAGAGTTGAATCTCAAGATAAATGAGAATATAATGAGAGAACTTAGCCAGCCCAAACCACGAGCTCAGACAAACTCCCCCTTGGGTATGTGTGATTGCTCAATGGGAGGGGAGACACAAAACTGAGGTCAGTGGCTCTGATTTTCAAAAGAGAACGGCACTTACAAACTGTAACCCAACGAGGTTGGCAAAGTTCTTCACTCTCTTATTGTGGGATAGTCAGTAACTATCTGGAAGATCACATCTGAGACCAAAAACTCAACATGGCATCGTTGAAAAGAAGTCATGCCTAGCAAACCTCTAGATGCTAGTTTAAGGGGACTCTGGTAGATTGTCAATAACATCTCTCCTGCTTTTCTTTGTGGAAAAAATGGAGAGGGGTAGACTATGTATAAATGTTAATTAGGTGGATTCAGGCTTGATGGAAAGGGTGATTCCACCGAATGACAATGGATGATTTGATGCCAGCTTGGGGTCTGGTGGAGAGCCTTCAGGGATTGTTTTTGGTCATGAAACACTTTGCCTCATCAGTGATTTGATAAAAGGCATAGGTGTGTGCTTGTCATGGACCACCCACTTCCATGGTTGGGTGACATCAACATGGGAAAAGTCATTACCAGTTCAGCTTAATATTTGTCCCAAAGGTGGGAAGAGGAGCTAACAGTTTTAGATTTTGAGAGAGTTAAGAATCCAAAGAACCACCATTAACTCAAATGGAAAGGTAAGCTGAACCTGACACAGTGAAAGTCAACAGGGATGGGGGCAGGGTTAGAAAAGGCATTTCTAAGGCACCTGCTATGTGTCAGCTGCGGGCAGCTAGGTGGTGCACTGGATGAAACACTGGCCTGGAGTCAGGAAGAACAGAATTCAGATCTGGTCCCAGATGCTTGCTGCGTGACCCTGGGCAAGTCACTTCCCCTTATTTGCCTCAGTTCCTCGTCTGTAAAATAGGGACGTGCTGGAGAAGAAAATGTCAACTCTACTATCTTTGCCAAGAAAACTCCATAGACAAAAGTCCTCAGGGCCAGGTAGGATCAGACAGAACTGTGCAACGATGTGTACTTAGCGCTTTACAAACATCTTGTTTGATCTGCACAACCCTGAAGGGTAGTTGATAATATTATCTTCGTTTTGCAGTTGAGGAAACTGAGGCAGACAGAGGTGAAGTGACTTTCCCAGGGTAATACAACTAGAAAGTGTCTGTTCCAGATTTGAAATCCAGTCTTCCTGGCTCCAGGTCCAGGACTCTGGGATCTTGTGCTCAGTTCTGGCTTCTGTGTTTAGGAAGGATATCAACAAGCTGGTGAGTGTCTGGAAGAGGCCCTGCAGGCCTTGGTGGAGGAGCAGTAGTTGAAGGAACTGGGGAGGTGATTATTAGGGGAAAGTAGGTGATTTAAGGGGAGCCTGAGAACTGTCCTCTAGAAGAAGGGTTTGTCTCATTCTGTTTGGCCCTGGAGGGTTGAACTTGGGGTGAGGGGCAAAGGTTGTATGTCAAAAAAGAGGATTTTAGGTTGATATAAGGAAAAACAATCCAGGCTTCCCCGAGGACACTGGTTCCCCTAGAAGGTTCTGTCCCATGGCATCTTTGGTGCCTGTTTGGGGCACTCCAGAGGGAGTTCTTAGGAGGCAGGGCTGACCCAGCGGCTCCTGCAGCTGTTTGCAGTGTGACCTGTTTATGGTGTCACTTTGGGCCGCTCACCTTCCTGGAATTGTCAGTGCCTTTCTTAACCTCAGGGACTCACAGAACTGGACATGTCACAAGCTTCCCAAGAGCTTCATAGCGTTTTATGTTCTCAGTCACATCATTCCTTCCCTTCTGCCTCCTCCTGGAGGATTTTACAAAAGAGTTTCTCTTCCAGCCTCAGGGTGCTCTGGAAGCCCTGTTTCTGTCCTTTGAGAGCAAGTTATGTCCTGACCCAAGGGGTCTCTCCTCTGTGCCTTTGGCCTCCTTGTTGCTGTGTGCATATTCAGGTTATGCGAGATTCCTTTGTAGATGTCACAAGAAAGTACATGTGGGAGGCCTGTGCTTTGTGGAGGGCACACACTCAGAATGCCAATATATGCAGGGCTCTTGGGGTCAGCACCAGGGTTCCTCTTCAGTGTGTCACCTGTATGACCTTGGGCAAACAAGTTAACCTTTCTGAGCCTCAGTCTCATCTGTGGGAAGGGCCTCCAAGGTCACTTGCACCTCTGAATCTGTATGTGATGGTCTGGGTGGACATTGGGCTCATTGCATCAAAGCCCAGAATATTGCACATATCCACAAACACACTCAGACAAAACCAAGTGGAATCAGACTGTCCAAGTCATGACTGACAGTTGGATGATCAGCTCATTGAGCTGGTCTGTAAGTGTTTCTATCTCAGACGGGTGCTGCAGGTGGGTGGTGGGCTGCTGGGAAGTGGTGCGAACCTTTCAGCAACTGTATACTTTGTAGAACGCTCATTCCAAGGGCTGGAGATATAAAGAAGGGTACAGTGGCCCCTACTCCCAAGGAACACAAATTCTAATGAGGGGGACCACATACAGAGGAGATGGAAGGAAGCCTCAGGGAGAAGGTGCCAGCAGCTGGGGAACTGGGAGCCTTTGACCTGAAACTTGAAGGAAGTCAAGGAGAACAGATGGTGGAGGTGAGGAAGGGATGAAGGGGAGACATGGGAGACAATGGAGTAGAGGGGAGGACAGCTTTGTAGGGTACATGGAAGGGAGAGGAGTGGAATAAGTCTTGGAATAAGTCTTGGAACAAGCCCAATTAGCCAGGATTTAGGCAGCCAACAGAGAAGATACCCAGGAGCTTCTTGAGTGTGTGTGGTGGGCAGGGGAGGAGGCTGACAGGGTCATGTTGGCAGCTCCTCCTCTCTCTGGAGGACAATTAGACGTCAAGAGATGAGCAGGGCCTGAACTGTGAGGACATTTAGGTGAGTGGAGAAGAGCCTTGTGGAAGAGAGGTTGTAAGGATGGAAACCATAAGCTTTGTCAGTTGGTTGGTTATGAAGGGAGAGGGAGAGGTGAGCAACTGAACACGATGCTGACTGAGGTGGTAGAATCTTCCCGGGGAAGGTTCCATGGGGAATTTGAGGAGAGGAAGTGTTTTGGAGAAGAGATATTTTCTATTTTGGATTTCCCCTCCAATAACCTAAAGTTTATCCTTGAAATAAAACCCATCTTTTTAATACCAGAATTCTTCCAGTGACACTGTAAATCATGGAATACTATAATATCTGAAGAATTAAAATTGTGGGCTGCTCAAATGCAGTGGACAGTGTCCTGTGGTCTTTTTTAGTGTTGATGAAGAAGCCACCTAAATAGACCTTCAAACATCTGCGTCATCATAGAGACAAGAGTGTGGGATGACAGGCAGCACCTGTGTAATGTAGGGGGACTGAAAGGAGGATCCAGCATGTCAGGCAGATCCCGAGACCGTTCAGGAGTCTGACCTTGGGTCAGGAGTTGTACAGAAGGAGAAGGCATGGATGGAGGCTGGGCTGTGATTGGCTCTGTTGGAAGAAAAGCCAATACTGGTGAGATGGCCTCTCCTCTGGAGGAAGCTTCAGCTGATGGAGTTTTTTATGTCACAGTCTGTCTTCCAGGTGTTATCTGTTCCTCTCTTTGGTCTAGGGGTAAATCTAGAACTTTGCTGCTTTGTTTGGATCCAATGCTCCCGGGTGAAGTCCCTCCTCATGACAGCATGGGATGTCTACAGCTTGGGGATCCTGACTGGGGATTCGTCATCCAATTCCTCTGGCCTGGTTCAGTTCAATTCAGCTGACATTTAAGCACTTACTTTGTACAAGGTGCTAGGGATACAAGGACAAAAAGTGAAAATCATCCTCTCTTGTGCAGGAGTGAATGTTCTACAGGGTGGATACAATACAGCTGCAGAAAAGCAAAGCACAAAGTGACTTTGGGATGGAAAGGGCACCAACAATGACGCTACCTCTGGGTGCTTCTACCGCGCCCTGCCTTTGTCTCATCCTCCTTCCATTTTCACTCCGATGCTCTCCATCTCCCACCCCTTCCCTTCTGTGTTCTGAGCTCCCTTTATACCTGCTTACTCTACCATGGCTAGATTTCATCTCATCAAATCTCTGCTGTGTATACATAGGAATTTATCACTGAGAGCAAGAAACGGAGCTTATCCTGGGGTGGCTTCATATGGGTAGCTCAGGCCCAAAAGACATCATTTCCTGTCTCTTAAATAGCTTTCCCTTCTTGTCCTTTGTCCTTCATTACACAACAAGTTTCTTAAGGTTAATAACCATGTAAATACCCCACAGACTTAATATTAATGTTTTAAAAATGGCATTGGTGAACTTATGGGGACTTGCTTTTTTTTTTTTTTACCGGGGCACTTAGGGTCCTTCATACTTATTTCACTTGTTCTCAGACTAGCTTTCATATTTTACAATACAGAATAATTTTACTTTGCATGGCATAATTATTTACTGATTTGTACTTGAGTTTGAGACTATCTAATTAATCAAAAACAGAAAATGAAAGTTGGAGATGAATCACCTGATGATAGAATGGACCAGGGTTTGGGTAATGTTAGATGTGACCCATGTTTCTGGAGTCATAAAATTTGTTTTTGAATCAATAGATCTTAGAGATGAAATGGAACTCAAGTCATGTAGTGTGATCTCTTATGTAGGATGAGAATCAAGGGCATTCTGAATGGATGGTCACTTGGCCTCCATTTGAATATTTCGAGTGTCCTAAATCGATTGGTCAGTGCTTTTGTTGATTAGGTGACTCACCAGAGTTCTTCATATTGAAGTCAAGTTGATTTCCTTGTGCTTTCTACCTCTTGATCCTAGCCCAGGACAGGGCTGCTCTCTCTTCCACATGATCCACTCTGGACTCTTAGAGACAGCTGTGGAGTTTGTTAGTTTTTCTTGTCCAGGCTAGTGTGCTAACTTCCTCAGTCATGCTCCCGTGGCACTTCCCCCAGACCTGTCTGGAGGTCACACAGTTCCCTTGTGATAGTTCTGACTCTCAGAGCCAGGCTCATCTCACTCGCCTTCACATAGCCCCCTTCTTCCTCTGTCTACCCTGTGCCACAAACCCATGGTCTTAAGAAGTGTCCAAATATCTGCTCATCCGAAGGCATCACTGAGGCTCTTTGGGGTCTCCCTTGTCCAGCTTTGCCTGAAATTTGGAGAAAATTCTGAGGATAAACGGCCTCTCTTTGGTTTCGTTTTGTCCTCTTAGGCCTTGAGGGTCTGAGAGGTCTTGTCCAAGTCGAAGATCCCGTGGGTGTGAGCGAGGACCGCAAAGTTTATTGATCCCAATGATTTAAGCGTTTGGTGACTAGTGTCCTGTCAGGAGAGTGATGGCGGCAAGGGTCAGAGGGTAAGTGGGTGGTAATAGCATGGTGTGTCTGGTTTGAATGTTTCATGCCAGATGGCTCTGGCGTAGGCTGACCTGGTATTGTGGAAGGTGCGGTGTCCTGGAGATGATGGTTGTGGAGCAAAACTGGGTCGTGCTGGTCACCTCTTTGCTACTGATTAGCTGTGTGGCCTTTGAGTGCATGATTTCACTTCTGGGATCCTGATTCCTCATCTGTAAATCTTTAGATTTTACTTGCCAACCCTGTTCTTCCAAAATACGCTGTAAAGAATATGGGATAAAAATGTATCATTTTGATAATAAATCTACTCTTAACAAATTTAAGAAAAAACAGCATCAAAGTATATAATTGAAACTATATATTATGAAGATAGTTTTAGGAGTAAAGGTCTAGACAGCAAAGAAGGGGAAAGCGTAAATCCTATTTCTAGAGTGATGAAATTATTGAAATTCAATCTGAAAAACAGCAGAGATCCCAGGGTGGCACAGCAGAAATTGTCACCTTGAGTCAGATCGGCTTTGGAGTCCGTGGTCACCCCTTACCATTGGGCCGGTCATTTAACTACTCTGAGTCTCCCTTATTTGGGGTTTCAGTTCATATTTGGCATAGATTTAGAGCTGGCCTTCAGAAATCATCTTGTCAAATCTTGTCACTTTACAGATGAGGAAACTGAAGCTCAGAGAGGTTAAATAGTCTGACTGTAAATAGCTAACATTCACGTAAAGCTTTAAGGTTCGTAGAGTGTTTTATGTACCTGTGGTTTGGCCCTGACAACACTGTGATGTAGGTGTTGTTATTGTCCCAGTTTTGTCCAGTAAGGTTAAGGGACTTCTCTAGTCTTTGTCTGAGTCAGGATTTGAACCCATGTCTCCCTGTCTCCATCCACTCAAATGATGGACCAGGGACCCTGAGCCATATCTTCTGATTCAAAGTTGTCTCCACTCATTATACCCCACCACGGTCAATTTCTACAGATGTTGTTCATCATTACTGAGAAATGATAAAACTGCAAGATTTATGCTTGTTTTGTGACTCACAGGGTTGTAGAAGGCAAGAGGCTTTCTAGACTCCAGAGTGCTTGAGAAACGGAGCAGCCTCCGCGATCCTTCGGCTCATACCCAGTGCTTCCTTCTAGCTTTCATTTAATTCAGAGAGGTCCTGAAGTGGACGCATGGTGTAGCTGCCACATGGGCAACCAAATAGGGGAGAGTTTTCATTTTAAATTACAGACTGTGTATCCTGAGTAAGTCTTGTAGGACCCTGGCGCTAGTCTTTCTAGGACTTACTATAATAATGCAACATTTTTGCATGGATATCTGGGGATCATCTTAAAACTGCCCTTCAGTCAGTGGCCCTACCTCAAAAAAGACCTTTGCAAGAAGCGTGGTGCCAGACCTGGAGAGGCCCTACAGAGAGGCAGCTCAGCGTAGCTTCTCTTTTTGGAAAACAACCCCAGGGCTGATCTTGAGCATCTCCGCTGTCACATGCTGGGTGGTCATATTAAGGAAGGAAATTTGCCTGCTGAAGTTTCATTAATTGTTCATTGAGAGGCATTTGGAGAGCAGAGGTGCCACAGTAAAGCCTTCGGTGGAGTGGAGGGGCTGGATGACCCTCCCCTCAGGGAGCCAGGCACTGGCGTGGGGGAGTTGGGATGCTTGTGCAGGATTATGGCCAGGAGGGAAACAGGCTCCACACCCCCCCCCCCCCAACATGTCTCAGCATTGCCTCTTCCCACCCCCAGGTCCCCAGCAGAGCCATTTTATACAAACAGGGTCTTGTCACTGTAGTTCTAATAGTGGGGGGTGGGGTTTGTTTGTTTGTTTTTAATCTTTCTCTGGCTTAGAACTCTGTCTGTTTATTCTTTACATGCCATCCTTATTCTGCAGGCTTTATTGGACCATCCTGGTTGATGTTTTTCCAGCTCTCTCTAGAATCTAGGTTCTGTTAGAGTAGGTTTTATTATTCAATTGAGAAAAGTGAGGCCCAGGGAAATGAAGAGAATTGTTCTCAGATAGCATAGAGGGGAAGTGGAAGAGGCCGACTGGTAAGCAGGCATCGTGACCCCCGTGACCCCTAAGCCCAGATCCTTCTTTGCCTCGGATTGCCTCCTTTAAGAAAAGGCAGAGAGAAAAGTTAAAATTTACAACAAAACAGATGAATCCTGGGGTGATGATTTGCACTCCAAAGATTTCCTGTTACAGCAAGTTCTGTTAGCTCGTGTCCAAGTTCCACGGAGATGAAGGAGCACCAAGCTACGAGGGCTGAATCCTCCAAAATGAGGAGAAGCTTACTGGAAATTCTGATGTTGACCAAAAGGGAGATGTGATTGGATTTACAAAAGCAAGACTGCTTTTGGGGAGCCGATTTCCGCATTTAGGGGAGCGTACTGGTTGAGGACTGTATCCTAGAGGCCACCACTGGATTTCTGAGCCCCATGTTCTTAGTGGACAAGCCACAGAGATGTGGGCTAGAGCAGATGTGACCAAGTGAAAGAGAAGGGATGACACCCTCGCCGTACCCCCAGGACACATGTTGATTTAATCTTAAAATCTAATATTTTGTGTCCTGGTGATACTTTAAGCTGATTCTGGCTGTCCTTGACAGTGTTGTGGGCTGTGGGGAGCATGTTTGATTCTTGACTTCAGCATTTCATCTGAGAGATACCTGGCTGCAGAGTAATATGAGATGGGGACCAGAAAAGGTGATTAGATCTTAGCTGGCATTTAGAGAAGTGTGGTGTCCAGGATAAGGGTGATAAGGGTGGGAGAGAGGAAGGAGCATAGGCCCCTGGCCTCTGTCCTGCTCTTACCACTTCTAGAGTATCATGTGGACTTCTTGAAGAACATTCTAGGAAAGACCAAGTGAGAGTCTCCAGAGGAGAGGGCCCAGCGGGCAGTGCTAGCTAGATGCAGAGGCACAAACACCGGAATTCAAGGCTGCCTTCCTCCCTGTGTGCTGTGTAACCCTGGGCATGTACCGTAAACTCTCCCAGACTTGGAAATTATACTCGTGAACCAAAGACTGTCCTTGAACTTGAAAGAAGTCCCATAAGTGTTGACTGTTGCTGGCTTTCTCCTGACTGTCTCTGAACAAATGATATGCATACCTGCCCATTAGATACTGATTTTTATCAATGCCATGAAATGTTCCTAAAATGACAGTAACATTGGGCAGGATCCCAGGCATCTCCTTGGAATTGGTGGCCAGGAGGGGGAGATCCTTGATCAGTCACGAGGACTCTCCTCTGCTGTCTACATTTTCTTGTTTTTTAAACTTTTGTACATTTCTGGTCTTTCTCTTTGGTTATTCATGTTCTCCCCCTTTCCTTTTTCTTTTGGTAGGATGTAATTAGAATAGATGAGACTAAAGTGTAAAATGGAAAAGATTATAAAAGTGTAGAATCTGATTTTTACTTCAAGTTTGATTTTATAATACTTGATGGGTTTCTAAATAGCACTTAACTGCCTAAATTTCTATTTGGGTATCTTAGCATTTCATCAATCTCATCCAAGTTTGTTTTTTTTTCTAAATTAGGGATTGCATATTTATGTTACACTATACATAAAACTATGTACTTTAAATTTTAAAGGAAGTAACAAAAAAAATTTTAAAAACATTGTTGAGGGTCCTCCATATAGTATGGTGACATTTTAGGGGATTTAATTTTATCTACTGAAGTGATCTCTCTTTTTAAAACAAATTACAGTTGAGATGATCATAGTCAGAACTTGCACAGTCAGTTTGCTTTCAGTACTGTTTTCTCCTCTACAGAGAACCCATGCAGAACCTTGCTTTCTGCAGAGAATGTGTTTTCTGTTGTTAATTGGGTTTTGATGGTTAGTCTTAATTCAAATCTTACCTCATATGCTCATGAAAGTTGATTGATTTTTCTAATGGAATTTGGTTTAACTTAGAATGAGCTGCTGAATCAGTTAATGACTATTTACAAGGTGGTAGGTTATTGTCATTGGTCATTTGAGTTTTGAACAGTTAAAAAAAAAATTCTGGGAAGTACAAACCTGCTGTCCAAAGGACGCATGCCTCTGTAGGAGGCAATCTGTATAGGAGGACTTCAGATGACTGTTTACATGCACAAAGAAGAAGATGTGTATCCATTACGTTGTTATGGCATTACAGGAGAAATACTATCAAAGATATGGAAACAACCATCATGGACAAAGGGATTTCCTTGCAGTGACCCCAGAGGGGGGCCATAACAGCCTTCCCGTCTACCATGAGGCTGATTGCCTGATTCTGTCCCAATTAAGGGTGTGTTCTCTGTCTTTTTTTACAGGTACTGAAAGCCTCCTCCAGAGAGAAATATCCTTTATTTACTTTTGTCAAGGGTCATGCCAGAGACTATGACTTTACCTCCACTCCAACCAGTGAAGATGACCTTTCCTCAGAAGATGAAAGGAAAAGGTTGAAAAGATTTAGCACAGAAGAGTTTGTCTTGCTCTGAGGACATTTTGCGTCAGAGTATTCATAGTTACTCAGAACACTTCTTTGAAAATAAAGAAAAAAATAAGAGAAACCTACTGCGCAGAAACTGATCTATTTTTGTAAATATTTTAGTGATTTTTTTTTTACATTCTTTCACAAAAGAGCATTTGAAAGTATACATTTTTAAAGATGTGTATATTTCTGAAAGCGACTGATTGAAAGAATCTTTGTTGCTAACAAAAGTCTGGCAGTCCTGGCTAATGTTGCTGAGTGGGTGGTGGATGATCTGTATAGATGTTTTCCGAATGAATTCCCCACAGTCCTGTAGATCTTGGACCCGTTTACTGTGAGTGGCCTGGGGGTTTTGTTTTGCCCATCTGTGATCCTGGAGTCTGAGGCGACTGCTCACTATCCAAGATTTAAATTTGTCTTGCTGATGGACAAGACTGGACAATTAACCCCTGATGCCACCTAGCTTTCCCCTTCACATGTTAACACAACCAAAGGGTCCATCCAGGTGTTCCTTGTTCAGTCTGGCTCCCAATTACTCACTGTAACGGGTACAATTATATCAGCAGAATTGTGAGTTAAGACATTCCTTAGCAGTATGATTTCATAAAGGCTTAAGCTTAACATGGAACCTTCTTATGAGAAGTGGCTATGAAGTATTGGCTTTCCCCACATTTTTTAAACCTGATGTTATTAATATTAACTGCAACCAATCAAACCAGATAAAGGCAATTACTTCCTGGGAATGGTGTTTGTTTCCTGTCTCAACCATGTAATTATATTAAGACTCTACTTGTGCTGCCTTAGCATTACAATCTAGGCTGAAAACCTGGAGGGGGAAACCAGTAAATATCCTTGTTTGGGAGCTGTCCATCCTCTGGTCTCTCTGCTGTGACTGTAAATCAGCATTTGTGCGGGTGTTCAGTCACCGAGGCTAAATCTTCCTTAAGTTGAGTATGCTTTCACTAAGAGCAAATTTGTGATTTAAAAGTACCAGAGCTATTGTGGAGCCAGGATTGTAAAACAAATGCATTAATAAAGATGTGAGAACATTAAATGCCTTTGCTTTGCTTTTAATGTTGGGATTATTTGAGTCCTTTCATTTGAGAGAATCATTTCTCAAATGAATCCTGTTGATTTGTAATAAAGGCAAATAGTATTATTGCTCTACAAGCAAAATATTAACTTTTTTATGGAGCTTCTATGGCTCAGTGGAAAAGGTGGTGCATTTGTAAAGATGCCTGTGTGTCTTCTGAAGTCATTGTCTCTTATCACAAAGGCTGCTTATTAAGTCTACAACAGCTGGAATGTTGACAGTGTGGGTGGATTGCTTTCTACTAAGGCCGGTGCAACATTTTGGCTTGAAGGTGGTTTGCTGCAATCAAGAAACATTCTAATATCCCAGAAAATTAGGCCAAAGAGCCGTAGAATTTCAGGACTGGGAGGGACTTTGGTAACTGTCTCATTTAAGGCAAAAAAGAGCAATCTGGTAAGTGGTTGTCCAGCCTGTCCCGGGGGATCTCCTTGAGGAGAAGCCCAGGACCCCTTGAAGCAGCCCATCCCTTCTCCAGGGAGCTCTTTAAACAAAAGATGGATGACCAGTTGTTGGGGGTTGGGTTGGACTAAAGATCATTTGGGGGCCTCCCAACTCTAAAAATTCCTTTATTCCACTTTAGATTGCTCTAATTATTAGACAGCTTTCCCCGATATGAAGCTTAAATTTGAGTCTTTTGAATTTCTTCTCATCACTTCGCACTCTGTCCTGCTTTTTGACATGGTAACTGAGGAAAACTTATCCCAGGTCCACAGCAGGGCTTTCAAGTCCTTACAGGCAGCCATCACATCAACTCCGTGTCTCCTTTTTGGGCCAAACAGCCGCATTTCCTTCCGTGTTCTCATTTGGAATGAACTCAAAGCCCTTTGCAAGTCTGCTTGCCCCACTCAGGACATTCTCCATTTATCAGAGCCCTTCCTGAAGTACAGCACCCAGAGTTGGGCACGATTACTATGGATTAAGCCCTTGAATTTCAAGGTCATACATGATGTGTGACTCTCCATGTTAAGAGAGCAGGGCATCCCTTCCTTGCTTCCTTTGCTTTTTGTGGTATCGTGGCTGTCCTAGTCACAGTCCTCAGCAGTCAACTCATCAAACTCATCGAAGTCTTTAGAGAACTAAGAGCAATTTTATGGTTTCTCCATTAAAAAGTGCCTAGGACTCTATAGTTAGAAGGGTTTTTATGGCATTAAACTCTTGGTTCTGCTCCAGCCTGTCTTCAGTCTCCTCTTCTGGACCACTGTGCATGCCCTGCACCCACGGATCTATGCCCCTGTATCTCAAAGTTGTATCTCTGAAATTTCTTCAAGACTCAATAGGTTCAGATCTCAACTCTGTGCAGCTGATGCAGTCCACAATATACACCTCAAACTTAACACGTGTGACCTTGAGCAAGTCACTTCTGGGCCTAAGTTTTTTCATCTAGAAGACTTCTAGTCTTCTTTTCAGCTTTAGTTTTATGATCTCATGTCCAAATTTGAATTTATTTTTCTTGAAAGCAGCTCTTCTTCAGAATGTCTGTCTATCTCTCAAGGGCACCACCATTTTCCTCGTCATCTGGTTGGTAACCTGGGGGTTAACCTCAGCCTCAATGTGATACAGTGAAAAGAATGCTTGCCCTGGAGTCAGAACATCTGGGTTCATGTCCTTCCTCTGGCACTTGCCTATGCTACCTTGGTCAAGTCACAACCTAGAGGAGCTCTTTTCTCATCTGTAAAATGGGGGCATTCATCACACACTAGATAGATCTCACCATTACCGCCCTAAAGAAAAACTCGACATTATATGATCACAATTTCCTCTCATTCCTTTTGCCTGTACCTCCCTCACTCCTCCTAAATCCATACTTAGCCCTCGAAACTGCTGATCTTTCCACCCCTCAGTACTTTCTCAAGCTATCTCTTTACTTTTTCTCTGACTTCCTTTTCTCTCCAGCCTTTACACCATAGTTAGCAAATTCACCTCAACTCTGGCCTCTACTCCAGTCCTTTGTCTCCTTGTCCTGTCCCTTGACAAACCTGTCACCTGCCTTTCTGTTCTTGCTCATGCTGCTGAATAGAATGTTGTTGGGGTCCTAAGCACGTTCTTAATCAACTTCAATTAGGGAAGAAATTCTTTTATTCCTCCCTCATTGGCTCTCTTTCTCTCTCTCTCTCTGTCTGCTTTCCCAAATATTTTCTCCTTTCCCTAAGCCTCCCATACTTTCTATCCTCTTTTACCTAAAGAACTCAACATTTTTCTTAAGCCATTCAATGTAAGCTCCTGCTTCTCCCCTTTTCATCTCAAAATCCCTTGATGTCATCATGCCTCCCTCTTTCCTCCTTCCCCCCATCTCTGACAATGGCTAAACCTTCTGTGTGTGCCAGATAGACAATAAATAAACAATAATTGCCTACTGTGTGTCAAGAAGCATGCTAAGAGATAGAAGAACAAAAGAGAAAGACACTCCTCCCCTCGAGGAACTTACAATATAACTGGAAGGGGGAAGGATACACATGAAAGGAAACTGAAAAGGAACAGAGAGAGTCCCCCTGGGACCAGGTGGGGTGGGAAATGAAGAAATAGCAGACCTGGGTACCCTCCTTAAATGGAGGCTTTGAGAAGAGCTCTTGACACCTTCAATCCGAGGGGCAGAGAGTTCTGAGGGTACTGATGACGGATGAGTACCGAGACTGATGAACTCTTCTAGGATGATGAAGTTCATGACAATGAAGCTCCTGGATGATGGAGAGCCTCCATGATGGAGAACTCCAAAGGAATACAGTCAGATGGAAAATGCCATGTACCCTTAATTCCATCCCCTCCTGTCTTCTCCAGTTGATTGTAATCTCAACCTCTCCCTTTTTACTGGTTCCTTTCCCACTGCCTCCAAACTTGCCCATCTTTATGAAGCCCAATCATTCCTTTAAATTGTCTTCCTTTACTTCTCTTCCTTTTTCCAGTCCAACTGCTGCCCCTTTTTCCTCTTCTCATTTCTCCACCCTTTGCAGTCTGACTTCTGGCATCGTTTGTCTGACCCTGTTCTCTCAGTTCCTAATGTTCTCTTAATTTTGTAAAATCTGGTTGCGTTTTCAGGCCTTATCCTTCTGGATCTACCTGCTGAATTTGACTGGTAGGTATTGCTTTCTGGTCACCTCTCTGTTGGTTCTTCTGCCTTTCTGACTACTCTTCAGTCTCCTTTTTGGTTAATCATTCATATCACCCTTGTCCCCCATGTTTCCTAAGGCTCTTTCTTGGGCTCTCTCCTCCCTCTTACAGTTTTTTCTTGGTGACCTCATCCATTCTTAGGGGCTTAATTACCATTGCTAGGCTAGTGATTTTCAGAACTGTGTGTCAGGTCCTTGACTCTCCCCTTAGC
The DNA here is from genome assembly GCA_028658325.1 of Potorous gilbertii. Taxonomy (NCBI): domain Eukaryota; kingdom Metazoa; phylum Chordata; class Mammalia; order Diprotodontia; family Potoroidae; genus Potorous; species Potorous gilbertii. The sequence continues at coordinate 682,627,491 of CM053770.1, forward strand.
ATCAAGCTTTCATTATTAATTGTCCATTGGACATTTCAAATTGACTGACCCATCAATGCTTCAAACTCAGAATGTCCAAGGTAGAGGTCATCATCTTTCTCCCCAAATCTTTTCTTCTTCCAAACTTCCTTGTTTCTCTCAGAGTGCCTAAGTCTTCCAATTGTTATGTTATCTTTAATTCCCTACATATTGAGTCATTTGCCAGATCTTGTTATTTCTTCATGCTCAACATCTCTAGCAGCTGCTCTCATTTTTCCACCCACATGGCTGCTACTGTAGTGCTGGACAGCTAGATTTTACTGGCTGAGCCTGTTGTTAAATTTTCAGTGTGAACGTTTACTTCTTGGAAATCAGCAGCCATTGTAAATCAGGGCTTGGTGTGTTGTTTTCTTATTGGACTAGACTTAAGAAAAGTTAATCATAACGCAGATTAAAAGTTTGAAGTTTGTTTTGCTTTTCAGCATGTCCATTGTTAAATATTTACTAACATACCCTAGTCTAGACACATCATTTATCCCCTGCATTATTTCAGAAACCTAATTGAACTGGCTACCTTGTTTGCTCTTACTTCAGATGCTCCTCTACACACACTGGTGCTAAAAAAATTTTCCCTAAGCTCAAGCCTGGACAACAAACTCTAATGACTCCCTATTGCCTTGGGATCAGACACACACTCATCCAAATATACAAGCAGAAACACAGTTGCCTGAACTCAAGGAGATGACTTCTAATGGGGGACGTCAGAAGGGAATTGAGACGCAAAGGTACAGGAAGTGAACGCTGCAAGGGTAGAGGGCATTTTCAGTGTGTGAATTGCAGGAGTGGGTCAAGTCTCCAGGTCAAAGAAGGTTCTGGAGCATTTTAGAGAAATATTGGAAGTCAGGATTCTGACCTGGGGAGAAGTTATTGTTGTTGAGCTGTTTTTCAGATGTGTCTGACTCTTCCTGATCCCTAGCAGGATTTTCTTGGCAAAGATACTGGAGTGATTTTCCATTTCCTTCTCCAGCTCATTTTGCAGATGAGGAAACTGAGATAAGCAGGGTAAAATGACTTGCCCAAGGTCACATGGCTAGTAAGTGTCCAGACGAACTCAGGATGGAGATCCACAGTACCACTTAGCTGACCTGAATTGGCAATGACAATGGATGATGAAGGAAAGACAGAACTCTAATTCTGTGTATCTCTCATTTCTGTTTTCTCTGCCAAGGAGAATGACTAAAACAAAAATGTTAACAGGTAGCTCATACCAAAGATAGGTAGGAGGAGAGTCAGAAAACACCTAACTACTTGAACTTAATGGGTTCAAATCATCTGGCCCAGATGAGCTTTATCCTCGGGAATGGAAAATAGCAACAGCAGCAGCAGCCACAGTCTGATGGGATTATTGAGTCCCTGTCATTGAATGTTTGAGAGATCCTAGGCAGAGAAAGGTCTTTGGCCAGAGTTTCCACAGGATTTAAGCTGGGGAAATGTCTTTATTTTATTTTATTTTTTAAAAAAGGAGAGTGGAATGTCTAACCCAGAGGTCAGTAGTCTTGACTTTGATCCTTGGCAAAAATTCTAGAATTCATTCTTGAAGGGTTGGTTAGAAAAAGAAGATTTTGTCATGAATTGGTCATGGCACACCTTGGCTCTAATGCTTACTGGACAAGGTCACTAGACCAGGTTACCCTGCTGTGGATTGCGTCTTCATAGATGTCAGCACAGTATTTAATAATATCTGATGCTTTCCTTGTAGAAGGGGATGGCAACATGGGGCTTGCATGCTTTCATTAAGGGGACCCAGGCCTGCTTGAATGCCAATGGTTCCATGCTAACGTTGAAGGTGCCTAGTGGGAATGTGCCAAAGAATTTAGCTGGACCTTGTCCTGTTTAACATCGTTACCAATTGCTTGGATAAAGGCATAGTTATCTCATTCACTGATGATACCAAACTGGGAGGGATAGCTAATACACTAGGTGACAGAGTTAAGATCCAAAAATGATCTTGGCAGGCTAGAGCATTGGACGGAATCTAATAAGATGAAATTTAATGGGGATAAATGTGAAGTGTCACATCTGGGTTCAAGAAATTACATTCATACGTGTTAGGGGAATGTGGTTAGGCAACACTTTTTCTGAAAAAGATATGTGGGGATGTTAGGGCGCAACAAGTTTAATATGAGTTCATTATGTGCTACATCAGTCAAGAAAACAAAAATCATGACACAACACAATGATACGGATAGCCCCTGAGATTTAGGCAGTGATGGAGCGGCTGGTCAGACCATAACTGTAGTAGCATGTTCAGTTCTGGAAGCTACCTTTTGGAAGAGCACCCACAGAAGACAATCAGGGTGGTGAGGGGCCGAGAGGTGATCCCATATGTAGACCAGTTAAAGGAACTGTGAGGTTTAGCCCAGAAAACAGAAGACTCAGGGAGAATGGGAGAGTCATTTTCCATTCTAAGCAGGGAGATGATTAGACTTTTTCTTCTCCGCCACGGGAGGCAGAGGTAGGCAGGAGGATGTGGCAGAGAGGCAAGCTTAGTCTTCACATCAAGAAAAGCTTCCCAGACAATGAGAGCTGCCTCTGGAGGGTGTGGGCTCCTCCTTCCTGGAGACCTCCCATATTTGTTGGATATCTTTTATTTTATTTTTGAAGGCAGTCAGGGTGAAGTGACTTGCCCAGGGTCACACATCTAGGAAGTATCTGAGACTGGATTTGAACTCAGGTCCTCCTGACTCCAGGGCCAGTGTTCTACTCACTGCACCTCTGGAGATGTTTTAAAAGGGATTCTTTTCCAGATAATAGGTTGGACCAGAAGATGACCTTTGATGTCTTTTCCAGCTGTCAGATTTTGTGATTTTAGTTCCAGCGAGGAGATGGACTCTGTTCTGTGCATGGAGAGCTCAGTGTGGGGAGAGTGTGAGTAGGGAGGCTGATGCATTCATTCATCTCCCTGTGCAAGACAGTAAACAATCTCCTAAGAGGTGGCATTTCTTTTTCTTTTAATTTTTATTCACAAAAATACGCTGCAGTTTAGTCCCTTACAATAAATAGGATTGGGTGGATTTGATGGTTGAAAACTGAAATATCAAATGCCTACCACTGAGGAGCAAACAGGGTACAAATGAACAGCTCATATATGTTTCCTTGTTTCTACATGATAGGGTTAAGGACAAGACTTTTGATTTCATTGGTCTAATAGCATTTATATAGCACTTTAAGATTTACAAAGTGTTACCCATGTTATCATACAACAAACCTCTGCAATAGGTGTTTTTACTATCTCTGTCCTATAGATGAGGAAACTGAGACAGACTAAGTAACTTGCCCAGGGTCACACTGCTAATAAATCTGAGGCAGGCTTTGAACTCAGGCTTTTCTGACTCCAAGTCCAGTGTTCTCTTCATGGAGCCACTTAGCTGCCTGTATTTAAGACCATAGTTGAATTTCTTCAAAGAAGACTTCTTTTATTGATTTAAAAATTAATAAATTGCTAATGTCTAGTAGAAATGTTCATGTTGCATTTCTTTTGTATTTAAACTGACCTAGACCTCTTGCCTAGAGGAACTGAGCTAAGCTGTTTGTATATTTGTCTTATGCTTTCAAAGTAAATATTTCTTTGTAAAAGCTAATAAAATGAATGGATCAGGCAGCCCAACATGAAAGTATTTGACATTTAAAAGAGAAAGACATGGCACAGATAGCTCCCAGTGAGGAATTTCCTCTTCCAATGCAAGTTGGCATCTCCTCTGCAACTTAGTTGGCTAGAACATGGAAAACTTAAGTGAATTGCCCAGGGTCACACAGCTAGTGTGTGACAGAGGTCTTAGCTTTGGGACCAGTTTCTAGCCACTATTTCCCGCTGCTTACATATGTTATACTTCCATTTCTTGCAAACTTCTATATGGCTCTCATTAATTTAAAAATTAATGGATTAATATGAAAGCACTTTTTAAAATAGAAAGAAAAGTCAAGTAACCACTAGGTGGCACCATGTGCACAAAACACTGGTCCTGAAGTCAGGAAGACTTATCTTCCGGAGTTCAAATCCGACCTCAGACACTTACTGGCTGGGTGACCCTGGGCAAGTCACTTAACTCTGTTTGCCTGAATTTCCTCACTTTGAAAATGAGATGGAGAAGGAAATAGCAAACCACTTCAGTATCTTTGCCAAGAAAACCCCAATGGGGTCGTAGAGAGTTGGACACAATCAAAACAACTGAATAAAACCCTAAATTCACGTATTGCATTGGCTCAGAGTCCTCCCAATAACCTAAGAACCTTTCCTCTCCCACCCAACCCTAAAGAAGTATATTGCGTATTGCTTTAGGGGTTTCTTATAATGGCATTTATTACCTGGGCAGAAATGTTGAGATTTGTGTAATTGTTACATAGTAGAAAATGGGGGAGAATCTGTAATTGGAGGACCTGAGTTCAAATGTTACTTCTGCTACTTACTGACCATCTGTATGACCTCAGGCAACCCTTTCTGGACTTCAGTTTTCCTGTAAGTTGAAAGGGTTAAATCTGATGATCTCTATGGTCTCTTCCTTCTCCAAATTTACAATCCTATGATTCTAAGTGATGGCTCTGGAGTATAATAGAGCATAACACTGTCTTTAGGAAATATGAACCTGCATGATAATGGTTCATGCTTGTAGACAACTTCTCTGCAGAGGGCCAACCAAATGTCGTGAAGATTGTGATAAAGGCACATGGTGGTTGGTTATAGTTTTTCCTTCCTATCACTAGATTTAGAGGTACTGTATATTCTGGGTTTTGATTTTGTTTTGAACTCAGAGATTTTTTTCCTTCACATTCTGACAGTGGGTAAACTCAGTAAAACTGATGGATGGTCTTTTTCAGCTAGGAATCAAGGGAAGTCAGAAAGGACAGGAGTCTGAGACAGGTGTGCTGTGAGAAATCACATCAGAAGAACCCTCAGCTTAAGCAACAATTGTGAGACTCAGGATCTGAGCATTAACATTTCAAAAATGAATTTTTAAAATTCTTAATGGGACTTTTGGATGGTTATGATTTCTTCTCCCAGTTTTTCATGAGATTTGATACTTTAAATTCCCTTTTGTCATGTGTTAACCACCAACAGGCAACCTGGAGAGTTGTCATTTACTGAGTGACTGAATGAAAAGATTCTTTATAGTATAAGTAATATCAAAATTTTTTTTCCTGGAGGTATCCATTTTTCTGTCTTTACATTAACCAACCCCATTACATCTGTACTAGCAAAGAGCGAACTTCAGAGGGTTAAAAATTAAGGTCATTTCTATATTCTATTCCCTATGGGACTTAACATCATACAAGAGCAAATACACTTAGATGTATATATATATATATTTATTTTATAAACTGTTGAGTTTACACTGCTTTTATTGTTTTAAAATTAAAAGAACAACTTTCGTTGGTTCATTTGCTTGTTAGTCTCTTTTCAATTTTTTTGGCATCTTATGGCTTTGAAGTAAGGAGAATGAATTCTGAATGCCTCCTAGGAAGGGAGGAGGAACGTGTGTTTGCCACTGATGGTTGCCAACAATCCCACGTCCAACAAAGTCTTCAGAATCACAGTAACTAAAAATGGTGGTGTCCACTTGGGGATTTTGTTTTAAGAGTTAGAGAAACAGATTTCTGAACCTTTTTAGGCTCTTATCCACATAATCTACAAAGACAATGTCACTGCCTAACTGTAGATGCTTAGTAGCAGAGCTCCTGGCTCAGCTGCCTTGTCTGTTTAGAGATCTGTTAGGATCTGTTCTACCTTGTGGAAAATACTTTGTGTATATTTTCTCTTGACTTCTCTGTGTATATTGTTTCTTCCCAGTGGAATGTAACTCTTCCAAACAAGGATTGTTTCATTTTTATGTTTGTATCTGTAGCACCTAGGATAGCACCTGGCACCATATGCAATTTCCTGCTTTTATTTCCTGTTATTTGCTATTCAGAAATGCTACATACATAAGAATGTAATTGTCCTGGTTTATCACAGGTTCACCAATGATAATGTGTGTGATGTGCTGTGTCTCAGATATGAAATAAGTAATAGCTGTTATAGTCATCTATAAAGACTCCACTAACTTTGAAAAGGGAGAAAGAAAGAAAACAACAAAATATCCTATCTGGGAAGGGCTTGCGAAAATTGGAGAAAAAGATGAGAGAGGTGAAAATGGAATAGACATGAGGTGATGGAAAAACTGAGAAGAAAAATAATGGAGAAATAGAAGTGGGCTCTTCAGGATGCCTTATTCAAGCAGTTGTTGGGTAGAGAAGTGGAAATTACCATCCATGAAAAGTACAAGAAATTATAGACAAATAAACGTTTCTCATTTGACATCATCTCTGGCTTAATCCCGACAATCGGTGATGATTGCACGCTTTGTTCACTTGAGCTGTTAGGCCAAGTTTGAATTTTCTCCTCAGTGTTTCATAGGATCTCAGATTGAAAAGGTGAAATAGCAGATGGGGAGAAATTGGACACAGCCTAATAGTCCTGGAAAACAAATTCCTGTCATATTTTAGTTTGAATCCTAAGTCAGTTTAGAAAACCGAAGCACTTTTGTGTGGTTTTCATAGTTATTTAAAGACTTTCTCCTAGCCTATAAACTTTGAAAAATATTATATTTAGAGCCAGTATTGCAGATATGTTTCTGAGCTAGCATTTTCCTCTCTTTCCGTTTACAATCCTCTTCAACATTATTGGTGGCAAGCAATGGTCCAAAACATTCACAGCTGCAGTTATAAAATTTCACTTCTTCCCTCACTATGACAGGAAAAATTGGTTAGAAACTGATTATTTGGAAGGGATACGTGAGTGTTACCAGTTCAGTAGAAGCACTTCCTTTGATTCCCCTCACTCATACCTTTAAGAGCTTAGGGGCTAAGTGTTCCCTCAACAAAGGGCAAGCGTTGGGTCACATCTCAGAGTTGATCATAAAAGAAAATATTCAACAAAGCATCATTTTTCAGGCTGACCGTTGGAAAGCAGCCCACCAAATTCATGACCAATGAGAATTCATTTTTAGGAAAGGTTAAGGAGAAAAGCTAGCTCGGGATGGAGATCCAATAGAGAATCCTGAAAATAAAAAGATTAGAAAACTGGCATCATCAGTTATCTGAGTGCCCACTGGGTGCATGGCATCAATGTTGACTGTTACACAGGTCAGAAAATGTGAATTAGAAGCCTCTTGGTGCTAGTACTACAAATATTGGGAAGAGGAACTGAATGGAAGTAAACGTTCCTATTTGAATTCTCTATACTGGTTGTTCCAAAAGCCTTCTTTTTTCCTGAGGCCCCCAACTCATTCCCTGTGCCTCACCATGAGTAGGTAATGCTTGATTTCCTATATTCCTGAGGTGGTGATTACTCCCAAGTTCCCTTGTTGTACCTTAGTATCTTTTAGTGTTTTCCCCCCTACTCTCCTCTTTCATTCCACTTCTGAAAGCGTTTCTTTTGAAAGATGACATTTACAAAAAGAGTTCTTTGAGCTGTGGATTTGATCCCTTTACCTGAGTTTTCTCAAACTTTTCATTTCCCCCACTCCCAGCAACAGCTTCAGTCTTCAGCTAATCAACTGGTCTCTCCTCCTGTGCTTACTCATATGCTCAGGTCTCCCTTAGCCTTACCTTGATGCTGCTACCCCACCCAACTTCCTTCTAGAAGTAGTCTCCAATGTTCAGGGCACCTTTTCTAACCTCTTCCTCACACCAGGAGGTGAGCAATGTGATCCTTAAAAGGCTGCACAGACACCCAGGGGACTGCTAAGTCCCACGGCTGCTTCCAGTGAGAAACGACCCTATGGCCTGGGTCGCCTGTGTGCAGGGTTGTGACTACAGCTCCCAGTGGATCTGCACCTGCTGCTTCATCACTTGCCTGTCACCACAGGACTTTGAAGCATAATAGTAAAATGGTATGGGTGATGTCTTTTGATTCATGCATAAATTGGATTTAAGTGAGATAGAGTTGCATGAAGTCATCAGCCTCACTTTCTCCTCCAGAGTCATCATAGTCCAGTGGAAGGATAGAGTCAAGATGGCTGACGATGGCTCAGGCTGCAGTGGATGACCTTGACATCTTTGGTGTGGGAGCCTCCAAAGAAAAGTTTGGGAGAGCAGAGGTATTAGACTGACTACCAAAGTGAAGGTCTACGGAGCCATTGTGCTGATCTCATTGTTGTATTTCTGTGAAACATGGACAGTCAACCAGTGCCATGCCAGGAAACTGAATCACTTCCATTTGAACTGTCTTATGAAGATTCTGAGGATCACCTGGCAGGATAAACTACCAGGCACTGAGAGTCCTTGCTCGAGCTGAACTGCCAAGCATTCAAACTATGCTTTAGAGAGCACAACTCCAATGCCTGGTCACGTTGTTCGAATGCAAAATGCATGCTTGCCAAAAAGACTATTTTGTGGAGAACTCACATGGGGCAGGCGATCACATCGTAGCCAGAAGAAGTGATACAAGGACACTCTCAAGGTCTCTCTCAAGAACTTTGGATTTAACTATGCAACATGGGAGACACTGGCACAGGACTGCTCAGCATGGTATGCCCACATCAGAAAGGGTGCTGTGCTCTATGAGCAAAGCAGAATTGAGACAGCACAAAGTAAATGTAGGATGTGCAAATTTGGAGTATCCACCCTAAAAATTCGTACAGACAATCTGTGCCCAACCTGTGGTTGAGCATTCCAAGCTCATATTGGTCTGATCAGCCACAGTCGGACGCACTGAAACTTCACTTTATCATGGTGATGTCAGTTTGGTCCTCATTGAAAATGAAGGATGACAACCAAACAACCAACCAGAAGTAGTCTCCACTCACTGTATTAATTTCTTGACTGGCCGACCCTTCCCACATGTAGTTCCCCTCATATCCGATTCATCTCACTCATCACCACCAAGTTTCATATAATTTTCATTTCAACAAATATTTATTAAATGCCCATTATGTTCAAGGCGATATGTATTTTTTGAAGCACAGCTCTAACCATATTTCTCTCCTATTCAAAATCCCTCAGTGACTCTCTATTGACTGTGAAATAAAATATGATTCTGACATCAAGGCCCTCTACAGTATCATTTTAATCTTATTTATATTACAGTCTTATGATATCCCAACAGACTTGCCATTCTCTAAACATGACCTTTGCTTTCTTGCTTCCACACTTTGTTTTTTACCTGGCACGCAGTAGATGTTTAATAAATGCTTCTTCCCTTCCCCAGTCCTTTCTATCACCTGTACCTGATGAAATCCTGCTCATCCTTAAAAGTCCAGCTCTAATGCTACTGTATTCCTAATTTCCTCCTCAAGCCTTCCTTGATTTCACATTCCTATCTCCAAAGACAGAAGAGATTTCTTCTTGTCTGAACTCATAGCTCTTGGTACTTTTGTTATGTCATTTATCAGAAAGTTCCTTTTATTAGCATTAGTTTCATACATTCCTTTCCCATTCTACTAGAGGATCAGCTCCTTGAGGTCAAGGACTGTGTCTTATACATCCTTGTATTCCATGTCATGGCTAGCCCTGTGTTGGTCAGAGAGAAGATACTCAATAAAGTGTCATATAAATCTCAGTTATTTTTGTTTGTTAAGGAGAGGGAGGATGAGGAGGAAGAGGCAGGGAAAGAGGAAGAGGAGGAAGAGAGAGAAGAAAAGGAAGAAGAGAAAGAATATTTTTTACAAAGATGATGAAGGAATTGTGATGCTCCCTACTGTTCTATCCTTCATAAGAGAAAAAAGTGATACAGATGGAGGGAGAGAACTTTAGAGTTGGAAAAGCCTTTGTTGGTGTCTGGTCCAATTTGTAACGGACAAAATTCTCTGTATACCAATGTGAGAAGTGGTTATCTGACTTTTGCTTTACATTCTTCCAGGGAAGGGGAGCCTATTGTCTATAGAGGCATTCCCCTTTTGAGTCACTTTAATTGTTATTAAGATTCTCTTTCTATTAAGTCTCTTTGTCCACCCATGGCTCCTCATTTGTGCCCTCAGAGGTCAATCAGAACAAGTCTAATCTCTCCATGGGAAGGCCCTTCAGATAACTGAACACCACCATCTTGGGTCCCAGGCTTCTCTCCTCTGGAGTAAACGCTGTTTCCTCATAGGCCATAAGCCTAGTGCCGTTCACTAGTCTGGTAAACTCCTCTGGGACTTCTCTAGCTTATAAATGTCCATTTTAAGTGGCTTTAAAGGGTGGTTGCTTCTTTGGTTTTATATTTTAAAGATGAAAACAACCCTAAGTTTCAATCCTGGTTCCATCATTTCCTAACTGTGTGACCTTGAGACAAGTTACTTCTCTCTGGAACAGTTTCCTTATCGAAAATAAGGGGGTTGCCTTAGATCAGAAATTCTTAACCTCTGGTTCATGAACTTATTTATATATATATACACACACACACACATACATGCACACATACATACATGTGCATATTGTTAATACTTTGATAGAATCAATTTCCTTCATCATTCTTTGTCTTTTACTTTATTAAGGATTATATTTTATTATATTGTCTCCAAGAAAGGGACCATAGGCTTCTTGAGGCTTCCAAAGAGGTCTACAACATAAACCTTGTGAAGAACCCCCTGGCTTAGCTGCAGAAGAAATGAGGAAGGGAGGCCATAATCTTCAAGTTCTATATACTCCTTGACCTGCTCTCTGCTAGGATCTAGAGTTCTTCATGGGTAGAGGACTGTGGAGCAATGACCATTCCCCCATTCCAAGGAGGGAGCCAATTTTGAATCAAGGAGGTCTTGTTTAATTATGATACAAAGCTGAATCAACAAATTATGAAAAGTTGCATCAATAAGAGTAGAGGATGACTCTGGTTCTAAATAGAGTCTAGAGGGAGAAGGGTAAGGAATTATTTATCCCTGTCTTTCCAGTTCCCCAGCCCTTCCAAACAGCCCGAGGGGTAGCAGCTATTAAATATGATACTGTCAAGGCTCAGGAGGCAGACTCCTAACTCCATGTCAGTGGGGCATGCTATAGCAGAATCAATGTCATGATGAGGTGTGGGCAGGTCTTAGCATGTTTGCCTAAAGTGCCTTCTCACAAATCCCCCTGGAAGGACCTGACATAGAACACAATATCCATTTGTGTTTGTGGGTTTTTTCCTCTTAAATGAAAGCAACAGAAGCTCTGAGGACTAAAAGTAGTGTGGTGTGGTGGAAAAATTCAGAAAACCTGGGTTTGCCTCCCAGCTTTTTCCATGTACTGCTTGTGTGACAGTGGACAATTCATGTCACCTCAATGGTCCTCAGATTTACCAGCCTTGAAATGGAGAGGGATTGAACTCAATGTTGTCTAAGGTCCCTGGGAGCTCTGAATCTATGACCATTTTGTTAATTATCTCTTTTCCCCTAGAAATACCTCCCTTTGGGTAGATGTATGCATGTTGTCTTTATTAGTACAGTATCCAAATATTTCCAAACCAAACTAGTGGACATATTTTGTGGTCTTACTCTAACAAGGATTTCTTTTTTGAAACTTCACCATTTGACATAGATTTATTTTTCTTCCTCCTTCCCTCCCTCCCTTCCTTCCTTCCTTCCTTCCTTCCTTTCTTTCTTTCTGATTGGCCATCTGAAGCATCTTTCTTCACTGAAATGATGCTATAGGGGAAAAAAATCAGTGTCCATACTGGCTCCGTATTTGTTTAAAGGCATCATGTTTGCTGGAGGAGTCCTCTCTTCTCAGCACCTTCTCTGGAGCACATTATCCTGCCCTGAACTAGAGAACCTGGTGCCAGAGGCCCTTGGTCTTCCTCTTCCTTTGCAGGGTGACTGACCCTCCTTAGGTCTCCAGCACTTTCTTGTTCAGAGCCTGTAGTCAAGAGGGACCCTTTTGTTTCCTAACAATAGCTGTTAAGATCCCATGAGCACAAAGCAAGTTGAAAACTTTGCAAAATATAGCAAGTTCCCAGCTGCTAATCAGGCAGCTCCATGAGCTCGTTCAGTCTGAGTAGTGGCTTGTTTTCATGCTAACACAAATTCTTGTATTAATAGAAGCCTGGCCTGAGCTTCCGTCAGCTGTATGGGAAAAAGTTACTGGTGAGATGGTAAACAGAGGGTAGAAGAATCGGTCCCCTGTCCTCTCTTTAAAAAAAGATGGGATGAAGCAATAGCGGAATCATTTTAATTGTACCCCTCTAACACTTGAGATCAGTAAGTACATTTGTGTCCTGTTTTTAGGAAATGGGGCACCAAAGAGGACACAGAGCATTAGAAATGCAAAACATGACTGCATGTTCTCCTGATTCTGTCAGGGCTCTATGAAAGGCTGCTTGTACTGGAGGATGCTGGGCTCTGAGGGTATTCTCTGTTCCATGTGTATTTACAGAGATGTATGAATATTTGATTAATGAGTCATGGTCTCTGGAGAAATTTAATAACTGTACTGCCTTACAAAGCCAGCTCCTTAACTGTTAACACAGCGACCAGTAGGATTATTGACATTGCAGCCCCTTCGGAATCTAATATATTTGGGGGGATAAATTCCTTGGTTAAAAATGGGATCTGTAAAGGACATTATTCAGTTATCTGTTTTGAACTGTTGCAAGTACAATTTACAGACTCTGATTTGTAAAGATTTTTCCAGTGGAAACAAGCAGGGATCGGGGGAGCTGTAAAACTGCCTTTTTTTGGGTTGTTTTTCTGAGAACTTAGTTGAGAAGTCAGCTGTACAGGGGAAGGTGGGGGTGATGTGTGTGTGTGTGGAGGGGGGGTAGGGCATCTTTCTGGAATGGGTATATAAGACATAAAGGATTATTTCAGTGTGATTGTGTAATATGTTTTCAAAACCATTTGGACAATCAGAGTACTCATTTTTAATCTAAAGAAATAGAAAGATAAAACAGTTGTTGTGGGGGGCTTAACGCCCCTCCCCTCATCTCTATTTGAATCCCACATTTGAGATTCATCATTACATTTGACTTTGTACATTTCCAGAAATAATTAGCTGCTAATTTACCCTAAATCTATCTCATTTTTGTATCTCATTTCTATGAAGAGATCAATTCTCCCTTCCAAAGTTAGGCAGATATTTTAGTGATGTTACTCCAGTTAAACTGCTTAAGTAACAGGGGGAAATGTCAAAAAAAGATAAATTTAGTGCCAGCGCTTTCACTGGAAGCTCTAACTGCAGCTTAGAATTATACATGCAATGCAGAATTTCCTGCAACCCTTCTCCTTTGGGCCACGATGCATTACAGCAGACGTATAATGAAGCTGCTATAAAACCTGGGGTAATTAAGGGGGATTTGACAGTAATTGCAACAGTGAATCAACTTAATTATTGCCTGCTTCAAAGAGAGCTAACCTGATGTTATAATCTAACCTTTTCTACTTTTAAAATGAGAGATTAAACAAGTATTATAGGTAGCATTTAAGAATTAAATCTGTTGAGATAGAATTGGATTAAGATACTTTTTATGTACGTTTAATATAAGTGTATACAGTAGCATAGCCATGAGGTGCTGGTGTGCTCGGTAATCTGTGAAGAGGCCTCCAAGTGCAGCCCGGCTCTCATTTCTGATGCCTGGCAGCACCCTCCTAAACCTTGCACAAATGGCCTATAGTTTACCATATTGTTAGAATTCCTAGGAGAAAGCTGCAACCTCCCACCTGAGGCGGGAATTTCTGACTGGTGCAAGCTCACTCTATCAAGCCCTACCTAGACGCACCATCTTGTTCAGTGACCATCTTCCTTTCTAGCTTTGCAAACAGTTATCGGGTCAACACTACCTCTACTGAAAAGCAAGTCCATGCACTGTCATGTGCCTTCATTCACTGGTGCTGCAATTTCCCAGATCCCCAAAGCTTCCTCCCTGGCTATTACTTCCTTCTAAGGGTTATATTCCCTTATCACAATGTAAGGTTCCTGAGGACAGGAACTGGTTTTGTCTTGAATTTGTGTCCCTGGTACTTGCCATTGAGCTTGGCACTTAGTGAATATTTAAGAAAAAAAAGGACTACAGTGGCTCCCATTTCCACAGGGCCCTTTACAGTCCCCCAATACACCCACATCTTGGAGCTCAGATCACTCTGGGTGTTCTGGCCTGGCCTGGGATTGCTCAGTAATGCTTGTGCTTGGCCAGGTCATATCCCTCCATGCCTGCAGCTCCCTCTTCCTAGGGGTGAGTTCTTCCCAGAGCCTCCATGTTGGGGAGGGGCCCAGGCTAACCATTGTCCATTCCTCCACCCCTCTCCCACATCTGCTTCTTCTTTGGACTTTGTTACCATGTGTTCACTTCCTTTCTTTCTCTCCTTTCAGCTCCTCTTTACGAGTTGGTCTCTCCTTGAGGACAGAGAGTGTCTTGCTTGTCTGTATTTGCAGTTCACGCTGGGGATATAAAAAAGAAAAAAAAAATCAGTTCCTGTGAAGGAGTTCACAGCCCAGTGGGGGAAACACTATACAAACAACTATGTCCCAACAAAATAGATGGAGATATTCAAGATAATCTCAGACGGAAGATATTTAAGATTAAAGAGGACTGGGAAAGGCTTTTATAGAAAGGAGGGCTTGAGCGAAGTCTTGAAGAAAGCCAAGGAAGCGAGGCAGCAGCGAGGAGAGAGAAAATTCCAGGCCCAGGGCTAGCCAGTGAGAATGCACAAAGTTGAGAGATGGAACGGTATATGGAATAGCTAGGAGACCAGTGTCACTTGGTGGCAGAATAAGTGAAGGTGATGAAGGTATAAAAAGACTGGAAAAGTAGGAAGTAGCCAGGTTATGAAGTCAAACAGAAGATTTTATATCTGACCTGGAGGGAAGAGGAGCCACTGGAGTCTGTTGGAGAGGGAGGTGACATGATCAGACCAAGTCTTTAGGAGGACAGTTTGACAGCTGAGCGAAGAATGGCCTGATATATAAATGTTGGCTGTTTTTATGAATATGATTATTATAGCCTTGAGTAGGCTTTGGTGCTTATCTGTTACATATTATATATCCCAGTAGAATATAAGTTCCATGAGGGCAGGATCTGGTTCATTATTTCCCCCTTGTATGCCCAAGAGCCTGGTACACAGTAGGTACTTAATAAATATTTATTGAATTGAAGTGCTTTTCTCTGCTTCCTACTGCCTGAAACTACTTGAAAACTGATATTGCCATTTAGTGTATATATATATATATATATATATATATATATATATATATATATATATATATATATATATATATATATAT
>CM053770.1:682643173-682668904 GCA_028658325.1 Potorous gilbertii
GACGGTATGGCATTGTGGATAGAGGACGGGTCTCAAGGTGAGGAAGAGACGGTATGGCATTGTGGATAGAGGACGGGTCTCAAGGTGAGGAAGAGACGGGATGGCATTGTGGATAGAGGACAGGTCTCAAAGTGAGGAAGAGACGGTATGGCATTGTGGATAGAGGACGGGTCTCAAAGTGAGGAAGAGACGGTATGGCATTGTTGATAGAGGACGGGTCTCAAAGTGAGGAAGAGACGGTATGGCATTGTGGATAGAGGACGGGTCTCAAAGTGAGGAAGATACGGGTCTAACCGCAGACTCTGATACATTCTATCCATGGGCAATTTTTTTTTTCAGGCAATTCTCTAAGTTGATGACAAGGTATCAGGTTGCTTCGGTCTAAAAAAAAAACCCTCCTCAGCAGGAGCTCCCTATACTAATAAATCATGAATTCTGTAAATGAAATCTATGTGATAATACCCTAATGGGCCAAGGGGTATGGGTGTGGCTAGGAATGCTCTCCTCCACTAAGGGATCCTAGTTCTGGGTTGATGTGGAAAAGGGGAGCCTGTCCTGGAAAGTCTGGATTGTAAAGGAAGGGGTCAAGCACTTTTTAATCTCTGGTTCCTCATCTACTCAACCCTATGTCCCTGAAGAAAATAATTTATCACTTCAAGAAAATCACTTGGCTCTTGTTTAAAGTCTACCCAAAACGGAGTCGAAAGGTACTCAGCGGACAATATAAATCAGACATAGGACAGCTATTTAGTTCCATCAAATAGAAGAAAGGGATAACACAAAAGACTCATAAGCATGAATTTAAAAAAACTTAAAACACAAGATAATAACATAACTTATTATATTTTCCCAGGAGGTTGATACTTAAAACATTAAAATGTGAGGCATTTACTTGAACAGATATTTAACCTTTACCTTATCTTTGCAAAGTACAAACAACTCCTTCCTTCATTGTTCATGTTTCTTAGCAAACCAGGCTATAACTTGGATTCATCTGCATGTCAATGGTTATCATCTCTGAGAAGACTATAAAAGCAGAAAATTCCTCCTTTTCCTATCAGTCAGCTTCAATGGAAGCATCCAGAGATTTCTACCCTATAAAGCTTACAAAATAGAAAGTTCATCTCAGGATTTCTATTCAGTCACTTCTGCTCCAGGAAATAATCCCAAAACAAAAGATTCTCTGCTTCCTTATGGGAAGTCCAAAAGAGAAGCTCATGGAGTTCCAACACATTTGACAGAAACAGAGATAGCTATAGGATAGAGGCATTCCTTGTGGTCCACTGAGTGGTATTCCCTTCCTGGCTCAGAGTCCGGTCCTCTCCGACAAATCTCTCACAGGGACCAAAGGTTGCTGTGTCATCCCAAAGTCCTTGGGTCTAAACTCATCTCCTAGGACATAGGCAGTAGAGCTCAGTTCAGCTCCATACATACTCCATGGGATGCACTCAATGCTCATTACCCTCATATTGTTTGGGAAGAAAGCTGTACATTTCTCAAGTTCTCCTAAGGGGTCCTTCTAATTTTGATATAGCTTGCATTGTTAAACACAAGGAATTTTGTTGTCTTTTTATGATTCTCAAGTTTTGTCTTCTCTCTTAGGTAGGATTTTAAAATGACTTCAGTTATCCTAAAGTGGCATGGGTTGCCTCAGGAGGTAGTGAGCTCCCCTTCACTGGAGGTCTCCAAATAAAATCTGGACACCTATTTACTAGGCATGTCAAGAAATGGATTCTTATTTAGATAAAAGCTGAACTAGAAAGCCTTGAGGTTCCTTACAGATTCAATAATTCCTTGATTCATGAATGGTTTCAATAATAGATGGGAAGGGATGAAGCTTGAATTCTCCCATTCTTGTTCTGGATGCTACAGATGATCATCAGTTCAGCTCTTCCATTATGTGAGCCACTCTCATAAAATGGATTAGATAACATTGCTGACCAATGACACTCATTACCACAAATGGGTATTTTTCTAGATGACATTGACAGTCAAAAAGTGTTCAATACCTGCAGTAAGTTGGCATCTTAGGAAGAAAGCAAGTTGTGTTATTCCACTAAGACCTGAACTCCATCCATCTGTCCTGGCAGACTAGTACAGTGTGGGACAGTGGGGGAAGCAGGCAAGTAAAGCTGGAAGAGCTCATAGCTGTGCCAGAGAACATAGATTACATATTTATTTTATAAACATATTTGTCCATTTTCAATATATTAATGTATTCTATGTAATATTTGTCTATCTCCCTAGCTTAAGGTATTATAGGATCATATACACAATGGATTTTATAAATTTCTGTATTTTATATACATTGTTTTAAGGTAATATATATTGTTTTTCTCTTTATTTTGCACTTTTGGTGTTGTTTCCAAACAATCCTTGTCATTTCATACAATCACAAGATCTCAGTTAAGATATCATCCAGTCCAATATCACAGGCCATGCAAGAATGCCTTCATCAACACCCCATGAAAAATAGTTGCCCAGGTTCTACCTGAATATATGTAGTGATGGGGAGTTCACTACTTCATGAAACCGTTCATTCCATCTTCCAAGAGTTCCAGTGATTAGAAAACTCTTCCTGATGCTGAATTCAAAAAGACCTGGGAGTCTAATGGATGGGAAGATCATAATGACTCAACAACCTGATGTGGCTGCTCCCCAAAGTTCATGGCTGTTTAAATGCATCAAGAGAGAATTTGTTCGAGGGAAGTGAGATTCTTGACATCCTCTCTCTTGATCAGAACACATTGGAAGGACAGTGTTGGGTTCTAGGTGCCAAATCTTAAGAAGGACATGGAATGACTGGAGAGCATCCAAAGGAGAACACCATCCTGGTGAAAAGTCATCAGGGATAAAGGATAGTTGATTTGTCTAGAAAAGAAAAAGCACCAGGGATAGATGATGCCCATTTTTAAGTATATGAAGTGATCTTTCATCAAAGAGAGATCAGATGCTATACTGGGCCACAAAGGGTGGAACTGGGAACTGTAAGGGGTGAAATTTGTACCATAAACAATAACAAAGCTAGTAGATACATAGACAAAGAGAAAGAAAGATGGATAGACTGACAAATAGATGGATGGGTAGATAGGTAGATAGATAAATAGATAGATAGATAGATAGATAGACAGGAAGACATAGATGAAGAAAGAGATGGATGGATGAATGGATGGATGGATTAGATGGACAGGCAGACAGGAGGATAAATAGTTAGTCAGGAAGATAAACAGAAAAGGTGGGGTGTATTGCATAAAGAAAACTTCTGAAAAATAAAGGCAAGTAGAATGGTCAGCCAGAAATAGAAAGTAGAATTCCATCTCTCCTTGCCAAAAGTCTTTGGTCAAAAGCTGGATGCGCACCTCTCAGGTATGTCGCAGAGGGGATTCATGCTCAGGGACAGGCACAACTGGATGATCTCTAAAGTTCCCTCCAATTCTGCACTTCTGTGAAATCTATCCCTTGAAACTTATCTTCCCAGGCTCTAGTTCACCTGTCTATGGAACCATATAGAAAATATCCAATCTGTCTTTCCCATGACTTTCCTTTAAATATTCAAAGGAAGTCAAACATTTTCCCTCTAAATCTTTTCTTCTTTTAGCTACACATCCTCAGGTCTTTCAAATGATTTGCATATGTCAAGGGTTGTTTGGTTTTGTTCTGTTTTTCTCAGTTCCTTCACCATCCTGCTTTCCTCTACACAGACACTCTCCAGCTTAAAAGTGACCCTCATAACATGTGGTACCCAGAACTTAACAAAGTATCCCAGCTGTGATGTGGCCAATAGCAGAATACATGGGACCATTCTGGAAACAAATACCTATTAAGTGCTTAATATATGCGGGGGAGGATGCTATACAATATAGACTTCTAAGTGACACAGTGGATAGAGTGCCTGGCCTGAATTCAAGAATACCCATCTTCTTCCTGAGTTCAAATCTGACCTCAGACTCTTAGTACCTGTGTGACCCTGGGCAAGTTGCTCAACCCTGCTTGCCTCAGTTTTCTCATCTGTAAAAATGAGTCGGAGAAAGACATGGCAATCACTTCAGTATATTTGCCAAGAAAACCCCAAATGGAATCACAAAGAGTCAAATGTGACTGAAAGACTACAATAACAAATGCAAGAAAATAGGTGATACCTTCCCTCAAGGAATTTACAATCAAGTAAGTAATAGTGGCCATAAAATATGATTCTACAACCAGTCACCTTTCCACTGTTTCTTTTTCACTTTAAAAATCCCTTGACTTTTCTAAAATATATAGAGAATTTAGTCAAATTTACAATACAAGTCATTCCCCAATTGATAAATGGTCAAAGGACTTGAAAAGGCAGTTTTCAGAGGAAGAAATTAAAACTATAGTCATATGAAAAAATGCTCTAAATCACTATTGATTAGAGAGATGCAAATCAAAACAACTCTAAGGTACCACATCACACCTATCAGGTTGGCTAACATGACAAAACAGGAAGATGATAAATGTTGGAGAAGATATGAGACAGTTGGAACACTAATTCATTGTTGGTGGAGCTGTGAGCAGATCCAACCATTCTGGAGAGTAATTTGGAACTATGCCCAAAGGACTTCAAAAATGTGCAGACCCTTTGATGAGATACTCAGCAATATTGCTTGTAGGACTGTATCTCAAAGAGATCATAAAACTGGGAAAGGGTCCCGCATGTATAAAAATATTTATCACAGCTCTTTGTGGTGGCCAAAAACTGGAAATCAAGGGTATGCCATCAACTGGGGAATGGCTGAACAAGTTGTGGTATATGAGTGGAATAGAGTACTCTTGTACTATAAGAAATGATGAATAGGAAGACTTCAGAGAGGCCTGAAAGGACTTATAGGAACTGATGCTGAGTGAAAGAAGAAGAACCAGGAGAACTTTGTACACAGCAACAACCACAGTGTGCAAGGAATTTTTCTGGTATACTTAGATCTTCACAGCAATGCAAGGACCTAAAAAATTCCCGATGGACTCTTGAGGCAAAACACCTTCCACATCCAGAGAAAGAACTATAGAATTGGATCACAAAATGAAGCAGACCATTTTCTCTTGTGTTATGTTTTGTTTTGTTTTATGATTTCTCCCATTCACTTTAATTCTTCTATGCAGCATGACTAAGGTGAAAATGTATTTAATAGGAATATATTGTAGAACTTATATAAGATTGTATGCTGTCTCAGAGAGGGAGTAGGGAGGGAGGGGGGGAAAGGGCAAGGGAGGAAGGGGGGGGAGAGGGAAAATCTAAGATATATGGAAGTGATTGTAGAAAACGTAAAACAAATAAAATAATTTAAAAAAAATAAAAATCCCTTGTCTTTGGTTTTCCATCCTGGCAAGACATCACAGTGAGTTCTATTGAGAAATTTCCTCTCCCTCAAAGCCTCAAGGTCCCAAACAGTAAATGCCTAAGTGTCCAGAACTGTTGGTAAATAGGTTTCTACGGTAAAAAGTCTAACACACGGCGTAAAGTAAACTGATAGAGAAATGTTCATGGACTGGACATTGAAAGACCTGGTTCTTATCCTGAATCTTCCTATTACTAGCCATGTAATCTTGAGCAAGTCATAAGAACTTGGATTTCACATCTGTAAAATGGAGGAGGAGGGGAAACTATATTTAACATTTCATAGAATTGAGGCACAACATGGTACAGTGGATAGAAGGTTAGCATTGGAGCCATGGAGCCCTGGGTTCATAAGATCATAAGTTTCAACCCTGACTCATACTAGCCGTGTGACCCTGGACAAATCACTCTCTAAGATGAACAAGAAGGGTTGGATTCCAAGGACCCTCCCAGTTCTATGAGCCTAAGAAAGTTGGAATCTTCTGACCTAGACCTTTAAAAAAATAAACATTCCTTCATGCTCTGTTTTCAAACATTGTCACTTCCCAATGACTCTCACCTACCCAAGAGCTCATTAGAAGTGTACCTTGTAACAAATATTAGCTCATCATCATCATCATAGCTAGAATTTATATAGTGTTTTTAGGTTCGCAAAGGGCTTTATATGTAATCTCATTTGACCCTTACAACAGCCCTGGGAGGTAGTTGCTATTGTTATTGCCATTTTACAGAAAAGGAAACAGAGGAGATGAAGGTACAGTGACTTGCTCAGGGTCACACAGATAATATGTGTCAGAGGGAAGATATGAAATCAGGTCCTTCTAACTCCAAATCCAACATTTTCTCTAGTGTGCCACCTTGGTAGTCCAGGTATCACCAAAACAAAACAAGTCAACATGTTCGCCATATCTGACAGTGTATTCCACACCTACTGCTTTTAATCTCTCTAGGAAGGAGCTCTTGGAAGCCCTAGTTGATCACTGCATTGATCAAAGTTCTGACACTATTCACCATGCAGAGGTTCATGTCTCTAGAGTAGAAAGGGACCTTTCTGATACATTGGTCGTGTAGTCCAGCCCAGAGATGTTCAAAGTGATTTACCCAAGGCCACATGGAGATTAAACATGAGAGGCAAAATTTGAACCTAGGTCTCCTGACCATAGGATCACCCACAATGGTTCCCTTGAGCTGCTTCTTACCCTTCCCATCAATGTGCTCAGAACTTGGCCAAGCAAGCTATAAGAAACAGGTCCTCCATTTTTCTCATGGCCCTCCCTAGCTGTTAGGTACATTTTCAAGTCATATTTGAAAATCTCTCCATCATGACGTTCTTTTCAACAAACTAGTAGCAGAGCAAAAACAAGACTGGGGAAGGAAATGTCAGGCAATGGCCAGTTTCCAATTTTGTGCTGCCAGCTCGGAATATGCTCGTTAAGGGGGCTGGGGGGAGGTGACGGATTGTCCCAGGAATTTCCCCCTACACTATGTTTAACTGGAATTTCAAAATAAATCCATTCTGCTCCTTCTTAAAGACACATCACAAAATGATCATGGGGTCATTTTGTTTCACTCCTAGCCAGCCTTAGAAGAGACACCACCGTGAGATCCACTGGAATTGGAGCAGGGGCGATAATAAGCAAACATTGCTGCTTGGTTTGATTTAGGCTAACTCTTGTGTAATAACTTTCCTTGAAGAGTGGGTTGAGGAACAGGTTAGAGGCCTGAGGCCACCAGCTCATCACATTCGTGTTACAAGTCGCCTGCCCTGCAGTCCCTGTACTATATATCAGAGGGCTGGCGCCAGCTCTGGGCTCTGGGCTGATCAAGAGGGGAGCCCTCTTTCCTAGTACGGCTGAGCTGCCTGAGACAGCAAGCACAAGTCTTGATTTCCCTTAGAAATCTTCCGTGAGGAAATGACAGGCATGGGCCCAGGAGAGTCCTGGGAGCCAGGGGAAGCCTATGTGACCTCTTCTCCATTTCCAGGAAGCACATTCCCAAAAAACAATCATCCCAGTGGAAAACTCAGTGATATCACTGAAGAGAAGACATGATGCCTGACTGCTGCTGCTTCTAACTCTGCCAACTCCAGGACTGCTGGCACAGCTCAGACCCACAGGACTTTTTTAATGTCTTTTTTAATGTCTCACACACACACACAGACACACACACACACACACACACACCAAGAGATCTCCTTATGGACTTAGGTTGGTCCTACATCCCCCAACAGCAAAACTATACCTTGTTTACCTCTGAACCAGATGTTGGCACTGACCTGATTATAAGAGAGTTTTGGTGTTGTTGAGTTGTTTTACTTGTGTCCAACTCTTCCTGACTCCATTTGGTGCTTTCTTGACAAAGATACTAGAGTGTTTTGCCATTTCCTTTTCCAGCTCATTTTACGAATGAGGAAACTGAGGCAAACAAGGTTAAGTGACTTGCCCAGGGTCATACAGCTAAGTATCAGAGGCCAGATTTGAACTCTTAGCCAGATGAAAAGAAAGTGTGCATCATCATTACTCCCCTTCACATGCTCTACATTCTAGATAAACTGGCTCCCTTGCCATTCCCAGACCTGAGCAATCCATCTCTGAAATGAATTCTTTCCTCACCTTCACCTCTTGGGATTTCTAGCTTCCTTCAAAGACTTAATTCAAATGCCACTTCCTCCAGGAAGCCTTTCTTAATTCCCCTTGTCTTTAGGGCTCATGTCCCCTCAATTCACACTGTTTTATTTTGTTCTGTTTCTCATCTGCTGACAATCTCTATCCCAATTCACTCCCAAGGAGAATGGAAGATCCTTAATGGCTGGTATTGTTTTTACTTTGTGTTTGCATCCCCAGCACAGCGACTGGAAAACAGTAGGTGTTTAATACATGCTGACTGAACAGAATTGCTTTTGAATTAAAGGAATCTGAAGCCACCAACAGAATTTTATCCACTGGTAAAAACATTGTTACATAATAATCAAAATGATAGGCACCTCTGCTATTTCCTATAAAATCCAGAGGAAATGGGAGCTATGGAGAAAGCAGCCTGGCTGTTGACTTTGGCTTCCGTCAAGACTCAGTTCAAATGCCATCTGCGGCCAGAGGTCTCCTCTTTCCCTACTAGCTCCTTTTCCTCTCACATTTCCTTCTACCACCTTGATGGGGCTCTTGTCCATACCTAGATAGATGAATGCCTCTTCCTCCATCAGAAGGTAAATTTGCTGAGAAAAAGAACAGCTTTTTGCTTTTTTGTACCTCTAAAACTTAGCAAAGTGCTAAGCATACAGTAAGAGCTTAATAAATGCTTATTGATTGATTCACCAAAGGATCATCTAATAGCAGACAAATAATTCTAGCTGTGAGACCACATCAGAGGCAATGCTGGTAAGATCTCAGGCAATGAAGGAAATCGCTACTTATCAAAAGATGCAACTAGGACTTAATTCAGGAAATTATAAAAACAGTGAAACATTGTACTCCAAAGCCAAGAATGCGTTTGTTTCTGTCAATCAATCTATCAATCATTTATTAAGCACTTATTGTGTGCCAGACATTGAAGATACAAAGAATGACTGTAGTGTACACTAAAGACACTTACATTCTAATGGAGAAGAAAACTTGTACATAAATCAGTATATCCTTGATCCATGAAAGGTGACCTGAGATGTAAAGACACTGTTAGCTGGAGACACTACAAAAGACTTCATGAGGAAGGAGATTACATCATAATAGAGAAGACAATGTGTACATATGTAAGTATATTGAGAATATATACAAAATAAGTAAATAAGGGAAAAGGATGCTAGCTGCTGGGAGGATCAAGAAAGACTTCTAGAAGTGAAGCTTGAGATGAATCTTGAGGTCAACTAGGGATTGAATCCAACCAAGAGTAGCAGCCAATCTCCTTCTGGGTAAGAAAAAAGCAGAGGGAGGAACCAAAAGGAATCCAAGAAGCATCTCTGCTCATTATCAAGTTCTGGGAAAGAAACTGAAGACCTGAAGGTGGTGTTTCCAACAATGCTTTGGGTTCAAAGTAAACTTTCTACAAAAGAATGGATATGGGACAGGAAATTAACAGCCAATGATACTATGAGAAAACTACATATAAATCCTAAACCAGATACCACAGAGAAAAGTATGTACAAAATCAGATGAGGATGATCAATAGAGAAGCCTAACAATTTTGAGGAGATAATTAATAAGCATGTGGTCAGCAGTGAAACTGACCACTCATTACATGGTGGAGCAAATAGAGCTCTGGACCTGGAATCAGGAACACCTGATTTCAGGTCTGGCCTGAGACACTGACTAGCTATGTGACCCTGCACATGTCACTCAAAGTCTACCTGCTGTAGTTTCCTTGTGTATGTAAAATGGGGGTAATCGTAACCCCTACCTCCCCAAGGTTGTTATGAGGTCACACAATATGACACGTAAAGCATTTTGCAAACCTTCATGGGCTATATAAGTGTACGTTACTATTTTTACTAGAAATAATAAAAACAAAGTAAAGTACAGATAAAAGTTCAAGGAGGCAAAGCAGACATCACAGATATCACTAAGATTTAGTAGAATATGGCTTAAGAGTTGACTAAGGCAATGGAAGGGTATATGTATTCAGGATAGCCAGATAAAATGGAAGGAGTGGTATTGTATACAACAACAATAACGGCCAGTATTTCTGTGGCACTTTGAGGTTTGCCACATGCTCTATGTATATTATCTCATTGGACCCCCACAACAACTCTGAGAGGTAGACACTATTATCACCCCTATTTAATAGATGAGAAAACTGAGGAAGAGGGAGGCTACTTGGTCTTCTAGATCTATACAGTGTCTGCAGAGAGTATTACTTGATAAACAACTGTTGAATTGGATTAAAACACTGAGCTAAACCTAATGAGATGAAATTTCAGCATAAAGTTCTACACCTGGGCTCTAAAGACCAATTTCACAATTACAAAATGGGAGAGGAAATCTGGACAGCAATTTTTCTGGAAAGAAAATCAATGTTTTACTGGAGTGGAGTGTTAGTATGAGTCATCAGTGCAACATGGCAGCCCCACCCCCCACCAAAAAATAAACACCTAATGCTATCTAAATCACATGAAGAGAGCACAATGCCTTAAAGAAGTGAAATGAGAATCCTGCTGTCCTTTGCTCTGCTCAGACCATAGAGGGAGCCATGAACAATACTGGACATCACCTTTTAGGAAGCACATCAATAGGCTGGAGGACCATTCAGAAGAGAATGCCTATGATGGTAAAGAGCTTCAGCAGAGGAAGATCTCATGAAATTTAAAAAGCTGAGAAATATTGGGTTCCCCATGGGACTCCTAGTGATGTCCCCAGAGTAATAGTGGCATTTGGCCATCTTCACAGGAGCTAAGGACAAACAAGGGAGCCTGAAGAAAGAAAGCCTCCAGACTATAGAAGGAGTCCCACAGGAAGCTTGGCCATATAGAAGAGGAGTTATAAGGGTCCTCCACAAAGGGGGAAAAGAGTTTCCAATAATAAGGAACTATGAGATTATCTCGAAACTTGACGCACTATCCTTTGGACTCTGTATGTACATGAAGGAGAGTGTGTCTCAGACTGTGGGGAGAATTTTTGTACCAATTCTTCTTGCTATGCAACCTTGGTAAATATTTCAAACTAAAAGCTAAATAACTCTGGTTGGCTAATTGATATAAACTGATAGCTAATGAGGAAAACGTGCCAGTGAGTCCTCTTCAGTTACAGTAATAGATAACTACCTCCCAATCTCTCAGACTAATCCCCTGGCACCATGAAGTCATAAATAGCCAGTCTTCTTCTGGGGACCCAGCCTTCCAGTGGAAACAAGAATTTGGAACAGTAGCCCCAGCATCTGGCTACTGAAAAACTAGATTGCTTTCTTTCTTTTTTCCTTTTTCCCTTCTTTTCTTTCTTTCCTTACTTCCTTCCTTCCTTTCTTTTTTGTTGCATAGTTAACTGATATGACAAATAGAACATAAATTCACAACCTAATAGGTAAATGGGACCTCGAAGACCATATAGGCAAATGAACCCATACCTTAACATGAATGCTTTGTACAACATACCTGCCATGTGCTCATTCAGCCTTTGGATTCTTCCAGTAAGAAGGAACTCACTCCCTGACATACAGAGGAGATAGTTTCCACTTTGGAACAACTCTCATTGTTGAGAAGTCTTTCCTTGTGAAGCCTAAATCTGCCTTTAGGTAACTTTACATTACTGTAGAGTGCATAGAGGTGGGGGTGGAGGTAATATTGACTAAGATTGGAAAGGTAGATAGATGGGAGTCAAGACTATGGAGGACTCTAAATGCCAGGCTGAGTATTCTCCATCATCTGATGTAACTTATAATCCCAACATGCCACAGGACAGAGATTCCCAACCTGCAGTTATTATAAGGAGTTGCGAAATCCATAAATAAGCAATCATACCTTCTGTGGACTGAATAATGAATGAAAAGCATTGATTAAGCACTTCCTGCATGTCAAGAACTATGCTTATAAATGATTTATCTCACAGACATATATATATATCACTATTTTTCAAGTACATGTAGATGCTGTTATGTGTAGGAAAAGTACAAATTCATTTTAAAGTGTTCCTGGTTTCTCTGCTAAAGGTCTCATTTCTAAGATATATAGAGAACTGATTTAAATTTATAAGAATAAGAACTATTCCCCAATTGATAAATGGTCAAAAGATATGAACAGGCAGTTCTCCAAGGAAGAAATCTAAGCAATGAAGAGCCTATGAAAAAGTGCTCTAAATCATTAAAATTAAAGAAATTCAAATTAAAGCAACTCTCAGGTTCTATCTTATACCCATCAGATTGCAAAATTGACTCCCAAAAGGAAACTAACAAATGTTGGAGAGGCTGTGGGAAAACTATTGGTGGACTTGTAGCAATTCTGAAAATTAATTTGGAACTATTTCCAAAAATCTATTCAACTATGAGTCCCCTTTGACCCAGATATGCCAGCACCAAGTCTATACCCGAAATAGATCAAGAGAAAGATAAAGGACTCACATATACAAACTTTATAGCAGCTCTGTTTGTAGTAGCCCAGAACTGGAAACTAAGAGGTGCCTCAATTGAAGAATGGTTGAATAAGTTATTGTATGTGAATGGGATGGAATATGATTATGTTGTAATAAATGATGAAGGGGATAGGTTCAGAGAAGACTGAGAAGAGTTCATGAACTAATGCAGAAACATGGGCAGAACCAGGAGGACAACTGATACAATAACTATAATGTTGCAAGGACACCTTTGAATGACTTAGAAACTGATCACCTCAATGATCAACAACAATTCCAAAGGACTCTTGATGAAACAGGCTGCCCACCTCCTAATAAAAGAGGTGATGCACTCAGAGGGCAGATTGAGTCATTTAAATATATACAGCCAATGCAGAAATTTGTTTTTCTTGTCTATAAATGTTTGTAACAGGACTTTGTTTTTCTTGCTTTCTCAATTAAGGAAAGAAGAAGAGAAAGTAGGAAAGCAAGAAGGAAAAAAGGAAAGGAAGAGCGCTGACACCTACTATATGCCAGGCACTGTGCTGAATGCATTGCAAATATCATCTTATTTGATGTTGACAACAACCCTGGGAGCTAGGTGCTAATAAAGTGGACCTTCATTTGAAAACATAAAATAAAATTTAATTTAAAAAATAATAGTCATCTCACCAAATTCATGGGAACCTTTTGTCATTATCACAGAATTTCAGATTTGGAAAGGAATTCAGAGACCAACCCAGACCTGAAAAAAAAGCATCACCATTAAAACACTTTCAACAAGAGATCATGCAGCTTTTGCATAAAGGCAGCCAGATGGCAAAATACAGTCTAATAGCCAGGGAGATCTGGGTTCAAATCAAGCTTTTACAACCCTATCAACCACTGCTGGTCCACCCCAGAAATAAACGGATGACAGTGTAGGCTTGGTACAGCTCAATGGCTCAGCCAGAGCTCTATTGCTATCCTGGGTACATATTAACCAGGCCTGAAAAAACGCCCATTGGAAGTCTTAAAACCTTAACCACCAGTTTTACTTCTAAAATTAAGTAAACTGCCAAAAGTTCTGATAGAAGTGACAATTTATATTTTTAAGTGGTACAACTGGAAATTTCCTATCACTGTAGACAAAGGAATTCTTATCTCGATAAGTAGAAGAGCACCAATAAATTTAAGGTAGCTTATGCAAGTTAGGCACTAATGAATGTCATCTTCTGTTTTGTCATGAAAAAAGATCTTTCTCCTGCTAAAGGAGACGGATTTAGATTATGAATAGCTGTAGTGATTTGCAAAAATGGCTCCAGAGAGATAGAATGAGACTCCATATACTCAAGACACTTGAGGTTTCTGCCCTTTTTGTTGGAAATTAATTTGTCCTGTGGGTTATTGGATTCAAGCTCAGCCAATGTATATTGCTCAGTCATCACAAATTTACTTAAAATTTAGTGGCGCTCAAGTTCATTCAACGAGACAAAAGTCTACAGTTGAAAGCTTCTAAAAATCTTTTTTAAAAACTGGCTAACAGTGTAATTGAAAGTGCTGGAATCTAAGTAGACTCACACAATGTTTTGCAGGTATCAATATATGATCTTTTATTAGGTTAGAAAGTAATTTTTTTTTTCATTTGTTTTCCAAGAAGTCACAGAGAGAAGAGGATGGCGCTCTCTTTTTAGAAGCAACCTGGTCAGGGTGAGAAAATTTGGGTTTGTGTTGTATGCTTTAAGAAAAAAAACACTAATCCTTCAGTTTAGATTGAGATTTTTAACATACAACAATCATTCAACCTGTTCATATGGGACTGGGGTGATTTTTTTTAAACCTCTAAACAATCATTTTTCAAGTACATAGAAAAGGCAACAGCTAACATCCAGCAGATTCTAATATATTTAGAGCAAAGAATTCTGTATTTAAATTCTTTATTTTTATTTGACAAGAATTTACTAGAGGCTCCTCCTTTCCAGCTTAGCAGAATGAGGCATTGACATTTATGGTTTAGAAAGACCAGAGTAAAGGCAGTTGGCACTTTAAGTAGTGTTTAAGAGTGGAAACTCTTCATTTCTCAAGAGTACAATGGCTGGAACATAATAAACACCTAATAAATGCTTTTTTCATTTATTCACTCATCCAAAAGGGGAAATATTTCACTAGTCAAGTTGGTTCATGGGTGGGCAGATGCTAATGATGATTTGGGCAAAGAAAGCTTTTTGACAGGTCTTGGAGGAATAGAAAAGCTTTTGTTAATCCTTACAGGACAACAAATTTTCTTTACAGTAATTTCCTTCCTGGAAGCCACACCTCTCAAATAGATGTGTAATCATTTGATTTTGAATCCTGGGTTTATTTTGTTCTCAGAAATACAAATGGATACTAACATACACACACACACACACACACACACACACACACACCAATATCCACAACTGGTTGCCTGTAATTAAGACCACTCAGATGGCTCATAATTAAATTAATCATTCACAGAACAGAATGTGCATCAATTGTGTACTTCTCATTTGTAGTGGTGGATTATTAGATCATAAGTCTACATTTCTATTCAACAGCTTAACGCTGCAAATTAATTAAGAATTAAATCTAAAAATGATCAGACGGAACGTGACACACTTCATTAAGAAAACAAACACTATTTGAGGCCACCCAGGCCTGGGTGATTGGACTGTTTCCTTTCTGAGTCGTGGTTCGAGCTTTGTTCTTGGCTTTGGAGTGGTAGCTGAGCCCCACTGGAAAAGTTCAAGGCAGAAACAGCGCTAGCTTCATAATGTCTTTACTTGGGGTACAATTCCACCAAATGAGATCGAGAGAGCTAACCAAATCATGACACAATGGACTGGAAATTTTAGATTAATAAACCTCTTTCAGTGAAGAACTAAATAACTTTTACAGTTTTATCTATGGTTATTTGTTTCTTCGAAGATTTATGGGGCTCGCCACCGATATGCATCTTCTCCCTCACTTCAGATTAAAGGGAGGTGATTTTCAACAGGCTTCTGACTGGCATAACCTGGAATTGCAGATGATCTCAATTTTTTAAAAAATGCTAAAAGTGAACTTGCAAGTCAAATGAGACAGGTTTTGCGCATGTCGAGCGTAAAGGCGCACACACACACACACACACACACACCTGCATCTTGCTAAACAAGGCAGATCCCTGTTTACCAGGCACAGCAACCATTCTCCTGCCTCACATCATCCAGCTGCCATCCATGGGTGCTTAACAAGGAATTAAGACTCTTTGAGGCTGCTATGGCTTTAATTGAAGGATGCTCAAAGTTTAGAAAATAAAGCCTAACCAGCTATTCCACGGGGCGCCTTGAACCAAGCCTTCGCCTTTGAAAGCAAGATCTTCAATTGGAAGTGGCAGCTCACATTTTTAGGTTCCGAGCAGCTCTGTCATTCTACAAGGAATGTGCCTGCCACTTTACACGATAGCTTGAGCTGAAAGACATGTACTTGGAATCAGAGAATCAATAGAACACTTAATGGACAATTAGGAGAACAGCCGTAGAGCTGTCAGAGACCCATCTGTAGCCAGTACAAGCAAGCGAGCCGGACAGGGGATGGAAAACAAAGTGGACTGCTCCGGGGCACTGGCCCCATTACAAAATCTCCCTCTCATTTCCCATTTCATGTTAATCTAGTATTCTTTTCCATTACAAATTTTAACACGTGTAGAAAATTATGGAAATTGCCGAAGCCATTTGTCAACTTATATCATGCGAATTGATCAATAAATTTCACTACTTGGTTGTTAATGTAGATAAATTTTGGCATTTCATTAAGCTCCCGTGAAAATGTGGCCACTTTTAATTTCGGCAGATGCTGTCTTTTCATTTGTAATCCATAACTACAGGGTAAATACAACCCCATCATGAGTTAGCACCAAATGTTTACGGACAACACAGCAATTCTGAAAATAGACACCAAAGAATTTTACATCGAAACAATTACTCTACGTAAAATCTGAAAGAGGTGGTGATGAACTCAAATGGAAAGCCGTGAAGCGAATTTTAATCTTGTGGCTCTACAAAAGAATTACGGATGTGTATTTTTCCCACTTATGACTCTGCTTCTCTGGATGATATCTCTATGCTCAGAAAGCTCATTTCTACATCCTCTTGACAAAATTATCACAAAGGTTAAGAAAGAACCATTCTCGAAATGTATTTTCAAGCTTTTGTAAGCTTCCAAAGATTAAACAAACTACTCGCGATGCATCTTCTATTTATTTTGACCAAATTTTTTTGAATTTTGTTGATTTTTTTATTGCTCTAAGGAGACAATTTTATCATGATTGATTCCTTTCCATCAATAGGATAAAATGTTAAAGATGTCTTTGATTTTTAAAACATAGCTTTGTATTGGAAACTCAGGGTAGGAAGGGGATGAGATGTCAGACAATGGAAAGCAGGACTGAACTTTCTAGGCTCTTTCCCTTTGGCCTGAGGGGCCCCCAAGATGAAATCCCACTCTTGACAGCCAGAAGCCCTATAGCCTTAACCCTCCCCAGCGCAGTTTGACATGATAAACTGCCAGAGCTATTTCGAGGGGGGGAATGGGCTGCCTCTTGGTGATTTTGCAGGTGCCTTCGGGGAAAAGGGGGATGCGAAATCATAAGGCTGGCTGTCTTCACTGTGTAATCCCCTCCCACAACTCGGATTCCCATCATTGTCTAACCAAGGCCTCACCAGCTGCACAAGGACTGAATTTTAGCCAGAGAGGACACTGGTCTGCACTTGGGCATAGGACACTTGCACATGCCTGTTTCTCTCGATCAAAAGAGGGAGATTGGGGAAAATTAAAACTGAAACTTTGCTCTTATTTTTGACACTTTTCACCTTAAATTGGCAGTGACTGCCAAGGCCTTTGGTATGGTCTGTTGTCCTGGCAGAGGATGACGTGTTCAGATGAGACAATCCTCTCCATTCAGATTTCATTAGAGAAAGCATCGGTAAGCAGTAGCTAAGTGGAAAATAGATTTTGTTTTCCTCCTGTTTGTTCTAAACAGGGCCTTCTTGCTGAAGCAGACCTAATCATCCAAATTCACAGCAAAAGTTCTAACATTGGTTCAAATTTTCGCCTAATATTTTGGCCACTACTAAGTATATGTGTATGAATGTGTGTATATATACATATATGTATATTATGTATGTGTATTTATATTTATGGGTGTATATATATATGTACAAATATATATATCACAGTTTGTATGTATGTATTATTCCAAGGCTCCTGAAATGTAGAGTGGCTTTTTTACAAATTATTGGTAGATGTTTATATATAGTCAAATTATACTATAATAAACAAATATATGTTCAACAACAAACATACATGTATGTGTACATATGTATGTAGATTTAGATGGTTGGTTGTTGTCCTTTGTTTTTGAAGAGGGTCAAAATGATGTCACCATGATAAAATGAAGTTTCAGTGTGTCTGACCGTAGCTGGTCAGACCAATATGAACTTGGAATGCTCTACCACAGATTGGGCACAGAGAGTACACACAAATTTTGGCGGTGGAAAGAGATTAGAAATACATCAGCAACTACATCCAATGAGAGAGACTAAGTATTATAATTATTTTCCAATTTCTGAATATGTTGAGCTTCATAGAGGTTATATTCTTAGCATTCTCTACAGAGATGGTTATGTCTATGTCTCCTCTTCTTTGGAGAAATAGTTACTGTAGATCCTTGTAATCTGTGATCACATAGATTTCAAAGATGAAAGGGATTTAGTTTTTTCCCTTCATGTTACAGATGAGAAAACTGATGTCAAGAGAAGTAACTTCACTGGAAGAGCTAGGATTCGAACCCAGGTCTTTAGATTTCAAATCCAGCATGCTCTTCACTGTAGGTATCACAGTGCCTCCATGGTCCAGGAAATGCTTAGACATTTGTTGAATTAAATGGATGACTGAGCAGACTAATCTATACTGGGGTTAGTTGAATATTCACGATGGTCATTTAAATATTCTTCCACTACAGTATTCCTTGGATTACGCTTCATGATATAACAAACAGTAACCTGGGTTACCAAAGGCTACTCGACAAGGAGTCACACTCACTAACTTTGTTAAACCCTACTGAGGAGTGGAAAAGTTCCCAGTCCAGGTCAAGTGTCAGACTGTGTGTCCATCATTTGAGGACTAGGTCCATTAAGTTCCAGGAGGCACATGCCCAGCTTATGGATTCCTCATGCATAGCAACTCTTTAAATGGCCTAATAGGTGTCAGAGCATTGTGTTCCATGCCAAGACAAGGAATACCCACATGAATCCTTGCAATATTTCAAATGCTAAGAAAATTCCCTTTGCCTTAGTTTTAGATGGTACCTTCTCTAGAATATATCAGGTTTATATGGTATCTTTTTTTACACAGTTGGGGTTGAGTGACTTGCCCAGGGTAACAAAGCTAGTGTCTGAGGCCCAGATTTTTAACTCAGATGCTCCTGACTTAAGGATGATGCTGTATTTACTGCACACTAGCTAGCTGCCCTCAGGTTTATACAATATCAAAAATATTGAAATCCTGGGGGGAAAATTAGAATTTTTAAAAAATTAAATGAACTCTGGGTTTCCATCTCAGGTCCTCACCATATCACACTTAGTATATGCCAATCAATCAACAGCATTAATTAAATGCATCCTATTGCCAGGTGTTTTGCTAAATGCTAAGGATACACAGAAAGGCAAAAACTGTCTTTGACCTCAGGGAACATTTATTAAGAGCTGGAAAAGACCTTTAACATGATTTGTTAACCTGGAGACCATGAGCTTTTTTTTTTTTTGACATTTGGATGACTATATTTCAACATAATGGAAAGTTTCCTTGGTCAATCCTATATCTTTTATTTTATTTATTTAACAACATGACCTTGAGGAGTCTAGAGGCTTCACCAGACTGCTGAAATGGTCCCTGACTAAGTCTCTCCAAGAAGCCTTTGAGTCAGTCACCAGGCAAGGACCCTAAAGACCAGAAGACTCTAGGCACTTCCACAGGTCAGCTAGGTCAGTGGCAGAGGCAGGATGTGAACCTACCATCTCCTCAGATGAACTGTCCCCCAGTGTCTCCTACTTCCCCCAATGGCAGTTGCTGTTCACGATGGAATTCAGCATTGCTTATCACTTTTCTTAAGCTGCTTTATAGAGATTCAACTCTAAAAAGCAAACTAAGAAACAAATGTCAGAGGCCTTACTCTAAAGAAATTCAAAATCATTCCTCCTACACATTGATGTACATTGTACATTGATGCACATTGATGCAATGCACTCTTAGAGCTTCAGCCAGGCTTCTAAATCTGTCAAGACTTCATGGCCCCCCAAAAAAGAAAAGAAGCATCAGCCACCAAAGTTTCATTAGCATGATATCCTCTCCAAAGAGACATTGAAAATCAGCTAAAATATAGGGTGACTTTCTTTCCAAATTATTGGCAGATTTGTATAGTCAAATTATACCGCAGTAATCTTACACCCTTCCTAGAAATAACTAGGTAATGTAGGGTGGACCTGGAGTTAGGAAGATCTGAGACACGAACTACCTGTATAATCCTAGGCAAGTTACTTATACACGGACTGCCTTGGTTTGCTCAACTGTAAAATGGGGATAAAAGTAGCATCCACCCCAAAGAGTCACAATGGGAATCACATGATTTGATATTGGGAAAGCACTTGGCACAGTGCCTGGCATATATTAGGTGCTTAATAAATGCTTGTCTCCTTTCTTCCTGTCCTCCATTGCTCCAACAGAGCTGTGGACTCATGAATGTGGGTAATTCTCACAATTCATTCGTAACTATCCATCCTGTGAGTCTCATGCATGTTCTCCTATCAATCACCTAGAGGTGTGCTGTAACCCAGTGTCCTGGCCCTTCACTCAATTCTCATGAGAATTTCTGGATAACAAGGATGCACCCCGCTGGTCATCAGTTCTCCCTCACTCTTGCTCTGTGACAAGCCAAACTTTGCTTTCATTTCCAATTCCACCATTTCTCCGGTGACATTCTTTCAACCACTTTCTGTTAATCGTGCCCACTGTGTTCCTTTCCATTGCCCTTTAGATGAGTCTTCTCTTCTGTTCCTCAGAAACTATTCCACAGGCATAGAATGTGGCCAAAAAATGCTTGGTATCGAAAAGTCCAACCATCCAAAATAACTGATTTCTCTAATCTAACAGAAAAATGTACACAATGATTTGCGCAAATAGCTGGTTCAAAGGCTAAGTGAACTCTGCAGCCTCATCTCCCACGATGATAGATCAATCCACAAGCATGGAACAAGTTCCTACTATGAGCCAGGCACTACGCTGGGCACTGGAGATAAGACAATCATTCAACAAGTATTTATTAAGTGCCTACTATGTACCAGGCACTTTGTAAGATACTGTGGATAGAAATACAAAGGATCACCTTTATCCCACATGAAGGAACCCTGTCTCCATATGCTCATGGAGAAAAAAAAGACAGGAAATAACAAAAGTTTTGAGTGTGATTTTCTCCTAAATTTCAGAGGACTGGCTGCCTCCACGACTTTCTAACCATGAATAAAATATAATCGAAAGTATCATTGTTTTGGGGTCACAATTTGCCTTGGTAAAGAAAACTGTTTTAAAGAGAACAAAAAACACATGAACATCTACCCCATATCTTGTTCCAAAGTACACAGTTCACACCCAGCTCCTTTAAGGAGAGTAAGGGTAGCAGGGCCTGTCGAAAAGGACCTTGCCCAAAACAAGCTGCAAATTACTACTGCTTGTTGGGCTCATGGTCAACACTATGTAAGTACCAGCAATGAGTATTATCTTACTAATTGTCACTCAGTAAGTTCATCTACAGTGACCAGATTGAACAAATTCAATGCACTATATATTTATTGAGTGACAGCACAGAGTACTTTACTAGATGTGGCACTGAAGGCTCCAAGTTTAAACATAGCACATTGCCTGCCCTCATGGTGCTTCACAGTTCATTGGACAAGAGACCAAAGAGAATACAAAATAATGCACCAAAAGTATAAGAAAGAGTATGTCTTTCTATGTACTTACATTCACAATCAAAACTTCATGTTCTTTTTTCTGGATTTGCTTTGGTTTTCATAAACTTTGAGAGTTTCGAGATCATCTAATTTCATAGTCCTTAACCATTTTCTTTTCTATCAAGGACCTCTCTAGAAGGCTGGGGAAACCTATGGACTCCTTCTCAGAATCATGTTTTTAATGTGATTGCAAAGGAAACAAATTATAATGAAATACCCTTATCAAAATCAAGTTCATGGATGCAATGGTAAGAGCTGCTAATCTAGTCCAAATCCCTCTTTTTATCAATGAAGAAACTTGAGTCTAGAGGGGAGCAACCTAGTGACAACTTTAGGAGTGGAAATCAGGTCTCCTGACTCCCAGCCCAGTACCACAGCTTGATGCCTTTCCATTCCTCTCCCTTCTCCTTGGTTTCCCGCATTCATTTATCTAATCTCATCTGACTATCTAATAACACTTTCTAATAATCTCAATTCATATTTGACTTGTACTTATTCATGTTTTTTTATATTTTATTCCACTTCCGTGATTAGCCCCAAGCAACTTAAGTATCTATTAAGAATTCCAAGACTTCCCTACTCCCTCACAACCTCAGCAGTCTCCAGTGTTATGTGCATTTCCATAAGAAAGTGAGATAGATTCTCATTGTTCTCCATAGACATCCATGAAAATTTAGCAGATGCATGGCAGGAACCCCCCTTAATTCAAACTTTCAATACTAAAAGCCATGGAATCAGTCAATGTCATGCAGTGTTTTGATCATGAGAAAAGACTCAGTTGGGAGTAGATGCAGAGTTAAGCAATGCCACTTCAGAAACCTCGCCTTCCTATGTAGCATATCTCAGTGAAGATGAGTCTTTTGTACTTAGTAGGCAGGATCTTCATGAGAAAGTTATTGAACTCCAGTGAGTTATCCTTCCCCTTCCCTTTCATTTTCTCTCCTCTAACCTCCCTCCAGCCCATCTTCCAGATGGGAAGAGATTTAAAGTGACAGTCATCAGCTACAATTCTTCCAGTAAGATGAAGGTACACCAGGCATTGGTCTATTCTACTCTATTCTAAGGTCCTGTCTCTCTGTCCTACTGCTCTCTCTCCAGACATCAGGCACTGACATCTGATGCACCTTGAGGACCACCAGGTCTTTCCATCCCCATTGCAGCTGAACTCTCTTACATGCAGAGTCTCCCCCAATTATATGGCAAACTTCTGAAGAGCAGGGACTATCTCTTTTCTATGTGTATCCCTAGTATACAGCACATATTAAGTGCTTAACACTTTTCATTCATTCATTCATTTATTCATTCATCTTACTGACTCATGAGCTCATACCTAAAGTGACCTATTACTGAAATACGTGAATCTGTTCAATGCAGCCACATGACCTGCTCTGTTTTACCTTAAATGACAAGACGAACAGAACAAAAAATTCCTATCAGTACTTTCTGTGATGGCAGAGAAGGAAGTGCCCACTGAGTGGGGAATGGCTGAACAACGGTAGATGAATGTGATGGAGTATCCTTAAAAGTTCTGGATAAAGAGAAGCATGCAAAGATTTGTATGAACTCATGGAAGGCAAAATGAGCAGGACCAAGTGAACATTCTAGGAAACACTGACTAAAACAAAGTAAATATATAGATCACCCGGAGAAAGATGAATTCTAAAAGAAACAACTGCTAGAGCCTTCTCAAACTGATTTGTGAGAGCTGATTGTTAAGTTTTTAGTCCCATATGCATCAGAAGCCTGCAAATACTGCAAATCAGGGCTTTATTGTTTTGGTGACTTTCTAGATTTTTTGAAGTGATGAAGAAAATGTTAATTATGTAGATTAGACTTTAAAGTGCATGATTTTAAGAGAGTTGATTGTTAAACATTTTCCACCACACTCCTGCATATATTCCTTCTTTTGATAAAGAAGGGGAACTAAATGAGCAGAATATTGCCTGTATTGTTACAATATTAGTTAACAAATTTCACTGTTTTCCCTAGTTACAACAGAGAGTTTAATTCTTGGGTTGGTGCTTATCTAGAGATGAGAGTGATATAAAAACAAAAGGTAGCTCTAAAACTTACTTTAAAAATAAATAAATGAAATAGTACAAGGAAAAGAGACAGTGTGAAGAATTTCAATCCATTAACAGCCCCGAACCTCACTTTAGTCAACAGATCCAGTGTCTTCCCACTAAAACTGTTACTCTCTGGGTCCAAGCAGGAAAACCAACTCACTCAAATTCTGCTTTTCTCATGGACTTTGGAGCTGGAAGGACCTCTGGAGATCACCTGATCTGGGGTGTTCTTAGTCCTTCTTATGTCCTGGCCCGCTTTGGAACTCTGGTGATCTCTGAATAATCTCCATAAATGCATAAAATAAAATTCATGGAATTTTACAAAGAAAACTAATTATCCTGAAATATTTATCAAAATATTTTTTAAAAAATTCATGAAACCACTGGTTTAAGTCCAGTTCCTCATCAAAAGAGAAAACTAGGACAAGGGAATGACAATGTCTTGTCCAAGAGCACACTAGTGGTGGCATGTCTGAAACAAACCCAAGTCCTTTAACACTTCATCTAGTTCTTTCTCTTCCTCCCCTTTCCACATGACTGATCCAAACATAAATAAATGAACACAACAAGAGTTTATATATACAGATGAATCTATTCCCCTTCAAAGAGTGAGACTACCTCCTTCATCTAATCATGTTTCTACTGCCCAAAACCCTTCTGACCTTTTTCAGCATTGCATTAGTTGGAACTGAAATATTCCAGTAGTGACAAATCTGTAGTATTGTAGATTACACTAAAATCAGAAGGAAGTGAGCTTGTGGAACAAGGTAGATAAGACACACAAAGGGAAGATTAAGGCTTGATATGAAAAGAAAAAAAGGCTTCCCTAGAGTGAAATAGGCAGCCTTGGGCTCATTAGGACCATTCTTTTCCTTCTTTCTCTCTTTCTTTCTTTCTTTCTTTCTTCCTATAAGATTAGTAAATTCCACTGACATATTGGGAATCAGCATGATATTTATAATGGAAAGAATCCTGAAGTTGAATTCAGAGGAACTGGAGTAATACCCTGACTCTGCCATTCATCATGTTTGTAACCTATAAGCAAATCACAATTTCTCTGGGTTTCAATTTCCTAGTATACAAAATAAGGAAGCCAGACTAGATTGTATCTAAAATTCCTTAAAGTTCTAAATCACAGAATCTCAAAGAAAAGACTTCAGGAGAAGGAAGGAAGGAAGGAAAGAAAGAAAGAGAGAGAGAAAGAAAGAAGAGAAGTCAGAAAGGAAGGAAAGTAGGAAGAAATGAAGGAAAGAAGAAATTATGATAGTTCCCAAAATGACCCTAGGAAAGTTATTTACTCAAACTCAGTTTCCTCATCTGTAAAATGAAGATACTTAATAGGGTTGTTGGATAAAGTGAACTAATATATGTAAAGCATTTGCAAAGTTCAAAGGGGTATATAAATGCTATTTATTATTTTTACTAGTATAATTTTAAAGGATTCTTAACATGGAAGAGGGAATATATTTGCTTTGCTTATCCAAGAAGCAGAACTAGAAATAGTGGAAGGAAGTTATAGGGGAGATAATTTTCATTCAACATTTAGAGCTTTCCAAAAAAAAGAATTGCTTTGAGTCCAAATAAGCACTTTCTCTCTGGAGATCTTCAAGCAAGCGCTGGATGCTCATTCATCAGGAATGCCCTACACAAATTCTTGCAGAGATTCCTGCACAAATATTGATTGGATCAGATGTCTAGAAGATTTAGGGTTTAGGTATCATGATTTGGATGATCTTCAAGCTGGCCGTCAAAGACTCCATCAAAACTGAGGGAGACTGGTGACAGGGAAGGTCCTAGGTACTAATTCAAAGATGCAGCTCAGAGTATACCAGTATGACCAATGTTGGTTTTAGATAAAATTAGACAGTTTGAAATGATAACAAACTGCAACCAAGCTGAGAAAGATATCTTCAATAACCATAGCTAAAGAGCACTAAAATGCTAAGTATTAAAAAAATGAAACCAATCTAAAAAAAACCACCACCCTGGTATATGTGATCAACTCCTTCTCCAATCCCATTGACCAGGTGGAATGATGTGGGAGTGGGGTGGGGGGAGTAAGTCTGGGGTAGGGTGTATTGCTAAGAATAAAGCCCAGAAGTAAAAAGATAGAGAATCTAGAAATGAATTCTAGAAATGATTGACAATATACATGAAGATGGCCTCCATACATATATATATATATATATATATATATATATATATATATATATATATATATATATATATATATATATATA
>CM053770.1:682669004-682756504 GCA_028658325.1 Potorous gilbertii
CTACTGGGGAATCCAACATTCATACAGAGAAGTAAATACAATATAGACACAACAAAATAATTTCAAGAAAGTGAGAGATTCCTGATGACTGGGGGCAGGAGGGGAGGTGGGATCCAGGAAGGGCTTTACTTAGGAGGAGATAGCTAAGCTGTTTTTTAAAGGATTCTAAGAAGAAGAGATAGGAAAGTAGTGATTTTCAAACATGGAGGACATTCTGTGCAGACAGAGGCAGGAAACCATAGGATCATAATATGGAAAGGACCTTTAAGGTCATCAAGCCAAATGCCTCATTTTACAAATGAAGAAACTGAGACCAAGAAAAGTGAATTGACTTCAACTGAGGTTCTGCAGGCAGGAAGTAGCAGAGCTGAGATTCAAACCCAGGTCCACTGCTTCCAATTCCTTTTCCCTTTTCACTGTGCCTCCTATATAGGAAATGATGAAAAGATCAGTCTGTGGTCCTTATTCTATAGACAAATGGTAATAGCCCAGTTTCCTTCTTTGTCCCTCCTCCCTTTTCTTTCTCTCCATTGTATCATTTTCTATCAAACTCAACTTCAGCTGGAGTCAGGACAGCTGACCTAAAAGCACCTCAGACATGCTGTCAGCAGGCCCCTCACACAAATGTGGCATGCAGCTCACCCAACATTTCCCTCATGTTCTTGTCTAGCCTGCAAAGATATTGGCGATGCAGCTGAATTTAATCTTTGGAGTCCCCCTTGAGAACCAACATCTCCAACCTATTCTCATGTAGACAAAAAGATTTTGTCTCACTGAACCCATTTATTGACCAAAACTGTCACCTCTGCTCTGACCACTGACCTCATCTGAATATTTGGATCTATCACAGATCGCAAGTTCAAATGATTGGACTGCCCTTTGCAAGCCCTGTTTTCATAGTGAGCTGATTATGAATGACAATATTATAAGGGTTTTAATTGAGATTCTACAAACAATTTGCAGTTTAGATTTACCAATCTAATGTTTCCAGAAGGGTGAATGCTGCAGACATTTCAGAGGTTTTAAAGAGAAGGAAAGGCATGGACTGGATTTAGAAGCTGAGGACCCACCTTTGCTGCCAACTAGCTGTATGACCTGGGACAGGTTGCTGAACACCTCTGGGCTTCATCTCTAAAGAGAAGAGGTTGTACAAGATAATCCCTGAAGTTCCTTCTACCTCTAGATTGATGATCCCCAGGCTCACATACTAAGTGTCAGGCAGGATTCAAATTCAAACCTCTTGAATCAAAATTCATCATTCTTTGTGTGTACCATGGTGTCCTGTACTATTTAAATTTAATACCCATCCTTTGAACGTATTACATCCAATCTTAATAAGCTTAGGAGAAATAACTAAGTTTCATCTATTCATCTATCATAATTCAATTCAACAAACACATTAAATACTTACTACATGCTAAGAATCGTCCTAGGTGCTGAGATTACCAAGATAGAAGTGAGATGATCTCTACCCTCAAGAAATTTACATTCTATCAGGGGAAATAATATTTAAAAGACAATAGACTATGGAATTGGAATGAAAATTGAAGCAGACTATTTGCTCTTTTTTATTTGCTTGTTTCTTCTTTCTCATGGTTCTAACCAATCTCATTGGTTCTAATTCTTCTGTACAAATGACTAATGTAAAAATATGTTTATTATGAATGTAAATATACAGCCTATTTCAGATTACATGCCATCTTGGGGTAAGGGGAGGGGAGGAAGGAGAGAAATTTGGAACTCATGATCTTATGGAAGTGAATGTTGAAAACTAAAAACTAGTTGTATTTATATATTTTATTTACATTATTACATATATATGTATAAAGACAACAGAACAACAGAGAGAAATATAGGATCACAGGACTACAACTAGAGTAGGAAGGGACCACAGACATCATCTAGTCTATACTCTGTCATTTTACACTTAAAGAAACTGAGGCTCAGGGAGACTTACCCAAAATCCATTAGGTAATAAATGTCTGAGGCAGACTCTAAACCCAGGTTATATTATCATTTAATCTCTCTGAATTTTAGTTTTCTTAACAGAGATGACAACTCCAGTTCATCAGTTTCCTCAGCTTACTTGATATATATTTTCAGTCCACCATTATCCATAACTATTCAATCTCTGTCATGCAGAAGTCTGAACTTTATCTCTCACAATTAGCCAAACTCAAAACAGATTAGAAAGAATTGGACTGGATCAAACAGGGAATTTTCCAGAAACTTTGTTGACCCAACTTGTTGACAGCCACCAACATCAA
Source organism: Potorous gilbertii (assembly GCA_028658325.1). NCBI lineage: Eukaryota > Metazoa > Chordata > Mammalia > Diprotodontia > Potoroidae > Potorous > Potorous gilbertii. The sequence goes on from CM053770.1 coordinate 682,671,272, forward strand.
TCTCATTCATAGCAATAGCCTCCAGGGGAGGCAAAGTATGGCTAAAAAACAGAATGCCACAGTATCAGAACTCAAAACTCTGGGTAACCCAAAAGACAACAGAGAGATGTTTGGTGTTATTGCTTCTTACCAAAGACAACTCTTCTGCAAGAAGTGGTGAAACGAGGAGCATCAAGGATGTACGTACTGGGGTGATAACGCAGGCTGCTCATTTAGATATTGCAAACTTGATGAAGGCCTTCATCAAGCAGCTCCTCTAAAGAAAATATGGACAAAAACTCAATTCAATTCAGTTCTACAAGCTCTTAGTAAACACCAATTAGAGCCCACTAGGTAAATAGAGCTATTATGTCTGAAGTTAGGAAGACTCGAATTCAAATCTGGTCTCAGACATTTATTGACTGTGTGACCTTTGGTCTCTATTTGCCTCAGTTTCTTCAGCTGAAAAATGGGAACACTAACAGCACCTATCTCCCAATGCTGTTGTGTAAATAAAGTGAGATGCTATTTATAAGTGATTAGCACAGCCTTCGACACATAGTAGGCACTATATAAATTAGCTATTTTTATTACATTACCATTAGTACTAGGTTCCAGACACTGCTAAAAACTGGAAATACAATGACAAAAGCAAAGCAGCCCCTGACCTCCTGGTGTTTTCATTCTACTGGTGGAGAACAACGTGTTACTGATAAACTCATAGAAAATATATAGCGAACCAATACAAAGACATTTTGGAGTTGGGGAGAACTGCTAACAACTAGAGGAATCAGAACAGGCTTCATGTAGGGATTGGCTCTTGGGCTGAGCCTTGAAGGGGACTGGGGTTCCAAGAGATGGTCATGAAAAGATAGAGAATTCTAGGCAACAAAATAGACACAAGAGATGACATGTTCTGGAGGAAGTCATTTTGGATATAAGGAAGTGTATTAGGGTGATTCATAGAGAATCAACTTGGAAGAATGAGTAAGAGGCAGATGAGAAGGGCTTTTGATGCCTTACAGACTAGCCTGTCTTCCCGAGAAAGAATAGGAAACCACTGGAGCTGTCTGAGCAAGGGAGTGGGAAGGTTTTAAACAGGTGAAATTTGCATTGCCCAAGGAAGAATCCAAACCAATGAAATCATGGATCAATTAAAATATCACAGTATTGTAATTTCTGTAGTTCTGACTTTAAGATGTCTCTAAAAGTAATAACACATATATAGTGATTACATTTACAAAGCACTTTCTTCATAACAGTCCTGTGACATAGAGTATGAAAGGAAGTTCTCTTTTTTTAAAGTTAGGAACCCAAGGTTTACAGGGGTTACATGATTTGCCCAAGGTCACATGGCTTGTAAGTGGCAGAGCCCAAACTTGAACCTGGATTGTAGGACCATAGACTTGGAGGCCCTTGAGGCCAACTTCATCATTTTACAGATGAGGAAACTGAGTGATTAGTGACTTGACCAGGATTACACAACTCATGAGTGTCCCAGGTAGGATTTCAACCCAAGTCTTCCTGACTAATCCTGATTTCCTGACCTATCCACAATACCTCTCAAGAGAAATTAATAAGGTCAGGATTCAAACTCACTCATGCAGAACACTATGGATTAGCAGTCATCATCTTAATCCCCTCATCCCATTAATGTTGGAAGTTCTGCAGCCTCTTTGTACAATGCCATGATGCCTCTGGCAATTCTCTAGCAAATATGACCATTCCTCCTGAACAGATACTAGCACCTCCCCAACCTTGTAGCTCAGAAATTCTTTCAGAAGTCCTTGACTAGGGTTAATCTCATTGGACACAAATGGTCCCTTAAGGATCCTGAGAAGCAGCCATGGTCCCATGGTCCCATGACTTTGTCTTTCTTTTCCCAGGAGCCTCAGAGAACAATATGCTGAATAGAAGAAGACAGGAAGAGAGACATGCAATACTAATGTAAACTTTGATCCTGCTGAACATTTATCTGATAATCAATTCCTTTTGGGTTCTTGGATTGCCAGAAACTCAAGGGGCCAGTTGCTCAACCATTTCTTTATTTTTAATATTTTTTTCAACTAACAATCATTTATTTTCTCTCCTTCCCACCCCAGCTACGCTGAGAAAGAATAGAAAAACGCAATCCTTGTAACAAATATGCATCCAAGCCAACAAATTCCCACATTAGCCATGTCCAACAGTGTAAGTCTCATTCTTCACATTGAGTCCATCATCTTTCTGTCAGAAGTGGGTCATATTCATCATCATCAGTTCTCTGAAACTGGGGTCAATCATTGCATTGATTGGTGTTCTTAAGCCTTTAAAATTACTCATTTTTACAAGAAATCCCTCTTACTATATTATCATCAGCCAGCCTACATCTGTTCATCTTGTCTACCATGACTTGAAAAACTTTGTCAAATATATTTCTAAAATACAGGTAGGTTATTTCTGGGGCAATTCCCAATCTACCAGTCTAGTAAATCTGTTCCAAAAAAAAAAGAAATATCACTATTTTACAAGTAGTTTTCAATAAATTCACAGTTCTTTGGATTGGAAGGTGCGGTTTTTTGAGGGGGCAAGGGAGACGGTGCAGGAAGTATGGAAAGATGCTTGGTTTCCCTTATCATTTAATAGCAAATGTTTTCTAGAGGGGCAATATTGTGTTGACCCAGCAGTTAGGTGGCACAGTGGATAGAGGGCTGGACCTGGAGTCAGGAAGACTTATCTTCCTGAGATCAAACTTGGCCTCAGAGACTTACTAGCTGTGTGACCCTGGGCAAGTCATTTTACCCTATTTGTCTCATTTTTCTCCTCTGTAAAGTGAGTGGGAGAAGGAAATGGCAAACTCCTCCAGTGTCTTTGCCAAGAAAACCCCAATGCAGTCACAAAGAGTTACACATGACTGAAAAATGACTCAACAACAACAAAGCCATCATAATAAATATGAAAAATAGCCCACATTTGACCTATGACCTTTAAGCCAAACTGGTTGGGATGAAATTTGGAGGGTGCAGTCAGTTCTTGGTATGGAGATGAGAAATCGACTACTTGAGCATTTTCAGTTAGAGTGTTTGAGGTGGTGGAGGCATAGTTGTCCAACAATTTATTTGCAAAAGATCTGGGATTTTAGGAGACTGAGCTGAGTCCAAATCAGAAGTATAATGTAGGAAAAACTCATGTGATCTTGGGCTGCATTAAAAGAGGTACATCTACCAGGAATAAGGAGGTAACAGTCCCTCTACATTCTTCCTAGGCAGCCCATATTTGGAGTGTCGGGTTTAGTTCTGGGTATCACAACTTAGAAGGACATTGTACATTATTAAGCAGGAATATCAATCAGCGAAAGACAATGGCGATGGCACAGGTTCTTGAGATCACATCGTATGAGGACTGGTAGAAGGGACTGGGTCTGGGAGCCTGGAGAAGACAAGTCTCGGGGAGCACATGATAATTATCTTCCAGTAGTTGAATTTCCTTCAAGGAAGAGAAATTCATCTTGGTCTGTTTGGCCATAGATAGTTCTAGGAGCAAAGGGAAAATGTTGTGAAGAAACAAATTTAACCTTCATGTCAGAAAACAGCGACTTCTAACTATCAAATCTGTCCTTAAGTGGAATGGCTCATCTGAGGAGGTGGTAAGTCCTCCTTCTTGAAGGTCTTCCATCACAGGCAGGTCACCTTGTTGAGTATATGATAGTGGGGACTCTTTTCAGTCATGGTTTGGTCTCTTCCAAACACAAAATTCTGTTACTCAGTGATTCTGTGTTCTTCCAGGCTTGCAGGGTCTCAGGCTTCCAGCATGGAGTTGATGCCACTAGAACCAACAGCTAGGGCCCAAGTAAATAAAGAAAGTAGTCACTCAAGGGCAGAAGCTTCTGATGATGCTTCCTTATAAATATGAGAAATCCAGGTCCCTGTGTAGCCTACTGGCATTCCTAATAGTTTTCCTCATTTCTAGTCTATGTCAAGTAAGTTCAACAAGGTTCAACAAGGACTCGGAGGTCAAGCATAAATTTAACTTTATAATATTTCTTTATTCATCTATACCCTGGACCCAGGTTTATGAAGAAATGGTCTCATCTTCCCACCAGGATAGAGAGGCACTGAGCATCCTTCCTGGATTGCTACCTTCTCTATGAGATAATTCTTGTGGACAGGGAAGGGCCCTTAGTTATGGGAATGCAAGGTTAATGGTGAGTAAAGAACCTTTGAGGCACTTTTAATGGAGGTAAGGTATGCATATATACATTTACTAATGTATATGTAATATAACATAACATAATATATAATATAAACCATGTTAGACATATAGAAGGTATTTAATAAATACATGTTCATTGATATACATTATATGTACATGCACATGCTTATAAAAATAAAATTTGGTCCATTTCTGTGATTTCATCAGTATAGGGAGCCACTTGTAAGCAAAGTCCCCCCAGAAATGCAAATTAACAACCATTTTGCAAGTTAGAGTCTTAAAAGGCTACCTTGGACATTAATAAGTCATGACTTGTCCTGGATCACATAGCCCAGTATGTCTCAGAAGCAGAACTCAGACAGGTCTTCCTAACTCTGATATCAACCGTCTATTCACAATATAACACAGCATCCCACAAGGTTATACATAGGTATATGTATGTGTATGTGAAACAGGTAAGTAAATAATACACATGTGCATTCATGATATGCATGTAGACATAGATGTTATATTTGCAGAAAAACTCATATATATATGTTTTATTCTAATACAAATGATTTCCTCACTCAAATAACAAAATATACATGCATAGAGAGGGATTGGACTTTGTACAAATACTGTTTGACCATATCAACAGTCTCAGGGAGAAGCATCATCACTTGATAACAAGCCAAAATAATGAATTACCTTTCTCCTTCCTAGGCAGTTTTTTTTTTCTCAAGTTGTCTCAATGAAGAAAACAGAAAAGAAGGATGGGAATTTAATAAGCCAAGGTAAAAGGGCCTGGAACATCTGCCTATTTACCTAAATGTTTCAATATTTAGGTTAATTGGAGAGCACAAGGGATGGAGATGTATCTCTATTTGAAAACAGACCTTTCATTGTTGTTCTGGTAAAAGTTCGGGAAGAGTTTTCTTCTTACCTGTAACTGATTATGAGACCTCCATGATATTTGTGAAATTATACCTTTAGAGGAACCATGTAATATTCTTGACTCTATCCAATTAGCAAAAAAAAATGAGGTAGAGTTTGAGAGAAAATGAGTGGAAAGATATTTTGTTGACAACTGAAATAGAATGGATGGATGAGGGAAAATCGAGGAAGCCTGCCCCCAGAATCCTAGAATAAGAAGGTTAAAAGGGGCTCCAGTGACTGCCACACCCAACTCCTATCCAAAAGGAATCCTCACTAGAAAACATCCAATAAATGGCCATCCGTTCCCTGTTTGAGGAGAACTCGAAAAGCAGCTCATCTGCCCGTGGTGACTGAAGCTTATTATGGAGCAGCTAGAGTCTTTCTATCATCTCCTCCTTTGTGAGGGATAACCATTCCTTTTAACCATTTTTGTTCTATCTCTCCCAATTTTTGAATCATTCTCATGGTAAAAGGACAGAAAGAACATGAAGCTTGAGTAGGTACTGCCCTCTCTCTTCCACTGTCACCATCTAATCCGTCACAGCAGATGTTGTATTTCATAATTGAGCTTCCTCTTAACCCCAAATTAGCTAAAAATAACTTCTGCATTGACTTGAACCTTTGTTTGTTCTAGGCATCAACATTCCTGGTATCCTCATAGGACTGTCTATATTCATGTTGGTGATCAATAAATATTTGCTCATTGAGGCCACAAAAATTCATGCTAAACTTGGTATACAGGATATCAGAAGGAGGGAAAGATATAAAAGTCATGGTAAAAAAAAATGATTAATGACAAAAAGTGATTGCGTACAAATCAATAACTACCAACATGTAAACCTGCTCTCCTGTTTATATAAAATATTTTTATGGTCATCTGTATATAAATGGAAGGCCTCCTTCATATACCTGAGGAAAACTGAGACCATGCTTAGTTAGGCCAAGTGAGTGGTGGATAGAGGACTCTTTGGATGGAATGCTGGGTCTGGAGTCTGGAGTCAGGAAGATCTGACATTGCATCAAGTAGCAATAAATGTCTATTTATATGCATGACCCAGGACAAGTCATTTAACCTCCGTTTACCTCAGTTTCTTCAATTATAAAATGTGGGTAATAACAGCACCTCCCTCCAGGGTTACTGTGAGGATCAAATTAGATAATATTGGTAAGCATTTAGCACAGCGCCTGGCACATAGTAGGAGGTATAGAAACATTTAATCCCTTTCCTCCCTCTATCAGGGTATAATAGGGAATGAGCAGACTTTCCCAAGTGATATTCAACAATGGATCACATCTACACCATTTGACAACTAAATAAAGATGTAAGGAGTACGAAAAGTGTCACCTTGCTTATGTTTGCTGATGAAAAGCACCTGTTGTTGAGTCCTTTCAGGGATGTCCCACTCTTGGTGGCCCCATTTGGGTTTTCTTTGCAAAAATACTGGAGTGGTTTTTTGTCTCCTTCTCCATTTCACTTAACAGATGAGGAAGCTGAGGCAAATAAGGTGACATGACTTGCCCAGGGTCACACAGCTAGTAAGCGTCTGAGGCCAGATTTGAATTCAGATCCTCCCGACTCCAGACCCAGCATTCTATCCGCTATGCTACGTAGCTACCCCAGAACAAAGTCCAGGCACTTTGTTTCTTCAAAGTAGGTCTCTTCCATGCATAAAGACCATTCAAGATTCCCTAGAATATGGAAGTTTGGGGGGATGAGAGGAGGAGACACTTTGGCCAAGGACAGAAGGATTATCGTCATCAAGGAATTTTTCATAGCCTTTCCAGGCTTGCAAGGTGCTTTACATCGGTTTTTTTTTTCCTTTAATCTCCCAACCTCAGCCCTGTGAGATAGAGGCTATGATTGTTCCCATTTTACAGATGAGGAAACTGAGGAAGGGAAAGGTTAAGTGATTTGGCTTAGGATCACACAGCTAGCAATCATCTGAGGCAGGATTTGAATTCAGGTCTTCCTCCCTCCAGATCTAATGTGCTGCCTACTGTACTAGCTAGTTCTGCTCTCTTTTTCATGGGATCATAGATTTAAAATTAGAAGGGACCAATAGAGGTCACCAATTCAAACACCCTTATTTTTAAATGAGGAAACTGAAATAGAGAAATATTAAGTGATTTGGTTTGGTGTCACACTGCTAATAAGTGTCTGAGAGAGAATTTGAACTCAGGTCTTCCTGACTCCAAATCCAGCGCTTCCTGCACTCTACTAGCCAGTTACTTGGCTTAGCAACCTAAGCATGATCTCTCTTTTCCATAGGCACATTAGAGCACTGGACTTGTTGTCAAGAGATCTGGGTTCAAGTTTTCCATCTGAAACATACCATCTATATAACCCTGGGTAAGTCACTTCCTCTCTAGAAGCCTCAGTTTCCTCTTTTGTCAAATGGAGTATTCATAGTACCATCCATTTGGATGTGTTGTTACAGGAAAAGTAAGCTCCCAAGGGCTAGAAAAATTCCTCTCTACCAAATGGGTAGATAAAGAAATTACAAGTCCCAAGAGGAAGGATATAGAAGATTCCTAGAAATCCTTCTTTTATTGTCTTTGACAACATCCACTAATTAGAAGACTGACATCTGTATGACTGAATAAAAGGCTTAAAGAAAGATATTACATGGAATACAGAGATTCAGTTTCTGATGACTGTGTTGGGCACCACCGAGTGGAAGCAAAGACCTTCCAAATTTATTGTACAGGACTTGTTGCTCTGACTAATGAGAAAAGTCCCTGGGCTCTGGGCCTATCTTGTTTCACTGATAAGCTTATACAGTACAACTCTGCACCAACTGGTGAAGTCCAATTCTTCTGAATAAAATGGCCCGTCCAAGAGCTAATATTTCAGGATTTCAAAGTTGAAAACCCACCACTGATAATTTATAGCCTAAACTTAGTGAAAAACCATTCCTTGACAACCCATTTAATCAAAGCAAACCGTTTAACGTTATGAAGGCCCCTAATTGCGGTCTCCCACAGCAGGCTTGCAAATCACCAGCGGAGGCATCACGGAAAATAACAAAATGAATACTCTGCACTCTGTTCCCGTTCCATTTCCAGATATAGCAAGGAGAATGAAGAATTTCATTCTCCGGGTAGTGATCTCCATGCATACTATAGTGTTTGTCCTGAATTTCATTGCTGTGGAAAAAAAGTCATGAAAAGTCTTGATTTAGTTGGCATTTAATGTGATTTTTATATAACTTCTGTGATATAATCAGCCACAATGGGAATCAGTGGGGAATCTTAAAGACCAGTAAAAGCTTTAACTATTGTTCTTTCTGGGATCTGATTGGTTTGCTGGGTATACAAAGCCCGAAAATCCCAGGTCACATATACCGACTGTATTTGTAGAGACCCATTATGATTGAGTGGAGTCCAGGGTCATCAGCCTCTCTCAACTAGCCAGCCAGTCAGGAGGCAAGAAAGACAATAGATAGGTTGGAATAGCCGTAAAGAATGTGTCACTGTAAATCAAATTTCATTTCTGCATAGCTGGGAATAGTAATGTACAAGCCATAGGCAAGTATATTAATGTCTCCTGCTATCCATAAATGAAAAATCATGCACACTCCCATCTTCTTTATTGTTATTCCAACATAGCCCTTTTTTTATTAGATTCTTTGTTTTATTTTTTAAAAAGAGAAAAAAAGGACATTGTACCAATGCTTAAAAGCATTTCTCCCCTCCCTGTTGGGTTCCAAAGGATTTCTTTGCAGTAAATAAACACATTGTCTCTCCTTCACACTGATTGACTAGTGATGTGGTTAGAACTCCCCTGTATTCAATTCCTCTGGCTCTTAATGGGGATCTGGAAGAAGCGATCGGATAAATGACCAGGGTCTTCTCTACACCTAATCCACTGGCATTTGAAAAATGATGGAGGCAATGCGGAAATACACGGTGACAAATGCTGGCGTGCCTTTCCAGGCTGCATCGTAAGTCTGCTTAGGCAGGCATTTAATTTGGACATAATGAAACAGTTATTATATGCCACCAAAAACATCAGAGTTATTAAAAACATATTTATGGATGCCTGACTGTCATGGTATAGATACGTACCTCTGCCACAGCTGCTGCTTCTCAGTAATGGGCTTTTAATCATTAAAAGCTACATACTAAATGCACAATAATTGTTGGAGTAATTCTATAGACTGAGATGAATTATGATGACTATTGGAAGTTGAATAAATACTAATGAATAATTTCAAATATATATATAATTAGATCCAGAAGTGAAGATATATAATACATGAATTTACTGTAATTAAATATTCATAGCCCTTCAATACATGGTGAATAATATCTTTATTGTGTGTATTTTAAGGATCACAGATCCTTGGAAGAAAGCTCAAAGGTCATCTCATCCATTTTTCTCACTTCACACACAAGGAAACTGAGGATCAAGAGAAGGGTCATATGACTTCTAGTTCAGTCCCCTTATAACTATATTATGCTACCTTTGTTGTGGCAAGGAATTCTTGGTACGGGTATTCCCTCCATCAAAGCAGATCTATGCACCCTCCAACGACTTAGGAGGAAACCTTGGGAATTACCCAAAGCACATTGAGATGAAAGGATATCCCCAGGGCTACACAGTAGCCCAAGCCTAACCTTCTGGACACTTTGGCACACTGTCTCATAACATTATATAAATTGAGAGGGTTGGGCCGATGGCCTATAAGGTCTACCATGATCCCACCATCCTCTGATTCCTGACAAGGACTTGGAATCACATATTAGTAGACTCCATTTAATAAGCTTATTGCCTAGAATGAGGAGCAGTACAACATAGTAGATGGACTGCTGAACTATCTGGGTTCCAGTTCTGACTCTGACACCTGCTGGCTGTGTGACCAACTTGTCAGCTCTAGGCAACTTCCTAACCGTATCAGTTGGCAAAGATGGTAGAGGCATTGGTAGAATGAGCTTCCTCAAGTGGGAGTTCCCTATACCAATCAAATCTCAAATCCAGTCCCTATCTCTGTTGTTGTTGTTGGAATAGGTATAGGAGGACAGGGGAGAGCCAAGAAAGCTCTCGGCAAGGGGTTATTTCCGAGCCCTGGGAAAGAGCCATGAAGTACTGAACAAGAGCTACCGAGGATGGACAGGCAAAGACAGTTTGAATTCTGCAGTCCTTGAGGGCTGCCCCACCCCCACTGAAACCATATCTCTCTTGGAATATTGCAGGAGGTTTGGGGAGTCCCCATGCCTGCCAGAGCGGACGTGAAGGGTTAAAACATTTTTTGCAAAGGTTTTTTTCTCCCACTTTTTCTTTAAGAGGAGTCTTTTGTAAAGGCTATGATGGGGAGGAAAGAAATAGCAATGCAGATGATATTACTGTAGATGAAGCTTCATTTCTGAATAGCTGGGGAGATTAATTCACTTTGCTGCAAGGTCTTCATTACTACCCCCGCTCCCCCAAAATGAAATATCACATACGGCAACTTCTTTGCTCCATAGGTCATAACACTCTGCTGATCACAGCCGGGCTGGGCGAGATTATGGAAAACGAGACCCCAGCTAATGCCCTCGAACTCTATCTGCATGCCAAGGAGAGGAGGCAGGTGCAAGGATGCTACATAAAGTGGGTTCACCTATTACCACGCCTTCCAATTATGACTCGGGATGGATAGGGTGCCAAGAGAGGGGTACAGGCTCCAAAGACGACCCTCTACTGCCCAGAAATGGCTACAGCTCAGAATTGCTGACCTGGTTGGCCAAGTCTTTCAAAAACTCTTCCTTCTTCTGCCTCTGCTGTTTTCCAGGGTGTGGCCTGCCAAGTGAATGGCCTGAAAATGGGAGGCAGAAATAAGAGTAGATGAAGGAATAGAGGAAATAATTGAATTAATGCCCTACCAAATGAGACATGTGGGTGTCACAGGATTTACACTCACATGTGACGGTCAAGTGGAGTGAATCTCTCTACTATCTGGGAGACCATGAGTGAGTTGCTCTGTGCCTCAGTATCCTCATTTGTAAAACTCAGGGAGTTGAATCTGATAGCCTTTAAGGTCTCTTCCAACTCTAACTCCATGGTACCATGATGGGTTTCCCACCATCTTCCTTTTCAGCACTAGACTTGATGAAAAAGAAACATTGTAGTGGTCACTCCATTTCAATCTGTTTTTCTTCATTCTTTTTTCCTTTCAACATAAGCAAAGCTAAGTGGGAACGTTTTCCTTACATTTGCTGTTGTAGCTGAGTTGTTTCAGTCATGTTCCCATTTGGGATTTTCTTGGCAGAAATACTGGAGTGATTTGCCATTGCCTTCTCTAGCTCATTTTACAGATGAGGAACTGAGGCAAACAGGGTAAAGTAATTGACCCAGGCTCACACAGCTAGTATATGAATGAGGTCACCTACGAACTTGGAAAAAGGAATCTTCCTGACTCCAGGACTGGCACTCCATCCACTGTACCACCTAGCTGCCCAATAGCAACTCTACAGGTATAAGTTACACTAACCACTGGTGATAACCTATCCTGACTAAATGGCACCGTATTTACAGGAGTAAATATCCAGCCTCAGATACTTCCTCACTTTGTGACTCTGGGCAGGTCACTTAACCATTGTCTGCCTCAGTTTCCTCAACTATAAAATGGGGACAATAATTGTACTTTCTTCCCAGGGCTGTTGTGAAAGTCAAATCAGATAATATTTGTAAAGTGTTTGGCATGGTGCCTGAAACATAGTAGGCACTTAATAAATGCTTGTTCCCTCCCCTTTCCTTCCCGTAGTTCTTCCTATGTACTGATAATTCTCCCACTCTTTGCTGGTTTCTGCTTGCCAGTTGTTCCTTAGCCCTGTCAAGCACACATTAGTAAAAGGTGGGAGAAGGACCACCACAATGAAGCCTTTGGGGAGGTAAAACTGAGTGGAGAAGGCTGCCATAGGGAGTAGGGAGATCTTGACTCTAAATGCCATGAGTCAAAGCCATAACGCATAATATGTCTAAATATTGTCTTTTCTAATGTGAAAATAAGTAGAACCTCTATCAGATTGCATGCCGTCTTGGGGAGGAGGAAGGAGAGGGAGGGACAGACTTGAATCTCAAAATCTTATGGAAGTTAATGTTCAAAACTAAAAATTAATTAATTAAAAATAATAAATGTTATCTTTCTCCCTGCACCTATCAGAGTACTTTGCATACAACAGGCACTTAATAGTGGAGGTCTGTGGAATGAATATTAGATGGCCACTTGCTAGAGATGTTCAGAGGGGACTCATGATTCAAGTAGGGCTTGGACTAGAAAAACTCTAGGCTGTTCTCCAACCCTGTGATTCAAAGAATTCTTTCTTTGTGACTGGTGTCACTTTTCAGGTTCGGTTTTGTACAATTGTGATTTGAGAGGAGGGCATTCCAAGGAATGATACTTCCTCTACTAATGCAGGTTAGGAACTACTCTGTAACTTATGAAAGAATCAGTGGTTAGGGGATGGATGAATGGATGGATGGATGAGTGGCAAAATGAATGAAAAAGACATTTATTAAGTGCTTACTATGTGCCAAGCACTGTGCTAAACACTGGAATAGAGAAATAGAAAAAGTCAGTCAGTCCCTGCCCTCAGTGAGCTTACACCCTAACTGGGGAGACAATACACAGAAGAAAGTTCAAGGCATAGAAAAAAATCTTAGAGAGTTTCCTGGGACTTTAAAAGTGCAAGTGACTTGCCCAGGGTCTCACAGCCAGTTTATGTTTGGGGCAGAACTTGAATCCAGGTCTTCTTTGACTTAGAATTTACACTCCTGGGAGGCAAAGTCTATGTTACTTTTGTTTGTGTAGCCACAGTGCTGACATAGAGTCATCTAATAGATGTTTCTTGATTGATTGATTAGTTGAATCCTGACTCAGAGGCTGGCTCTCTGTCTACTCCTCCAGACTGCCACTCATTAATTTTAATTATCACTGTATATTCTTCTAAGGAGGGAAAAAAAGCAACAAGAAATTCCCACAATGTTCAAAGCTGATGCTGCTAGTCTGTGAACAGAACCTGGCAAAAAAGTGCCCCCAGGAGACCTGGACCTCCCTGGTTTATAAATCCTACCCTCTGGTTCACTTAACTGCTCCTTGGAGAGACTGAGAGAAGACAAAGATGAAAATGATGATAAATAACATGCATGCAGCTCTTCCAATTTTGCAGAACGCTTTACATATATGATCTCATTTGATTCGGTTAATAACCATGTGAGGAAGCTGCCAGGGATATGATTATTTCCACTCTATAGATGAGGAAACTGAGGTTCCAAGAAGTTGAATGATTTGTCAACATGATCCCAATGGGGTAGGATGCAAACCCAAATATTTCTGACTCCAAGTCACCTCAGGGTAGGAAGGACTATAATTCTTAGAGGCAGGCAAGAGAAACTGGGTTCAAATCCTAATCCAGAAATTTACTGTCTGTGTGACCCTAAGCAGATCATTTAATCTCTTTGAGTTTCCCCTGAAACTGAAGCAAACAGGATTAAGTGATTTACCTAGGCTCACACAGTCAGTAAGTGTCTGAGGTCAGATATGAACTTGGAAAAAGGAGTCTTCCTGACTCATTGCAAAATGGGCCCAGAGACTGTAGCTCCTCATGCAATAGGTATTATATAAATATTTACTGAATAAGTAACTGAATGAATAGACCATTTGTTTTCAATAAAATCAAAACCACAGAGATGGCCTAAAACATGCAGACATTAACGGGAGAACCCCATTCCTTTGCCTTCAGAATTTCAGTGATGACTCAAAATCTAGAATATAGAAGAGACAAAAGAAATCAAGGTCGGTAGGTCGAGTTGCTTTAAGTAAAGATAAATCCCATATCTTGATTTTGTGTTTACAAAATTTCTGCTAGGTATGTATATGTATGAACATGTACATACCTCTAAGAAGAGCCTCACAATGTATGTTCAAAAATAACACAATCATGGCTCTTGAGTCATAAGGTCTTCAGGGACCATCTAGTCCAATCCCTTCACTTTACAGATGAAGAAACTGAGGTCCGCAGAGTAAGTGATTTACCTAAGATCACATACCTAGTAGGAGCATATGACTGTAGATGCAGATTTGGAAAGGATTTAAGAGGCCATTGAGTTAAACTCCCTTATTTAACAGATAACAAGGACTTACCCAAGGCACACTGATAGAACTGACCAGAAGTGAAATTTGAGCCTAAGTTTTCTGACACTAAAGACAGTGTTCTTTTCATTTTACCACACTGCCTCCCCAAGCATCCTACTTAGACACCCATCACATAGAGGCCATGGGGGTAATGACTTGTTTGGTTGCAGCAAATATCAAAGACCATTCCATTCAACAAGCATTGGTTGAGCAAGGTGCCATGCCAAGCACTTTCTATAAATTGGGGGAGCACCTATGGAAGTAAAACAAGCTGTTCCTGAAGTATTGAACAGAGAGACAATGCAGATTGACGAAGCAAAGCTAATGGGTACATTGGACAGCTCATGTTCAGAGCTAGTGAAGGGGTGAAGACTGGGATCCCATGATGAGAAAAAGCAAAGATGATTCAACACCTTTGAGATGCCTTGGATTTATGTGGGTCTTCGTCATTTCCAAGTTATCTGTGAGACCTTTGGTAAGTCATTTAATGTCATTTAATTAAATGAGGACATTGGACTCAATGTCTCTGAGGTCCCATACAGCTCTAGAGCTTAGATTCTTATGAAAAATAAACTATTGTTCCTATAGGGAAAAGTGAATATCTAAAGTCAACAATTGGGATTCTACAGGAGCAGCGATGGAGCATGCTCCATATCTCTTGGCAATCAATCTATCAACAGGCATTTATTGAGCACCTACTATGTGTCTGGCACTATGCTAGGCACTAGGGATAGAAGTATATTAAAGAAACAATCCCTATTCATAGGAAGTTTATGATCTAATTGTTATATGAAAACATATAAAAATATCTACAGTATAAAAATAAATTGAATAAATGAAAATATATACCAAGTAGCTAGCTGCAAGGTAAATTGTCTTGGAGGATACTAGCAGGTAGACATATTAGGAAAGATTTCATGCAGAAAATAGTGCTTGAGCTGCATCTTAAAGAAAGAGAGAGTCCCTATGAAACAGAGGTAAGAAGAAAGTGCATTCAAGGTATAGAGTTGGCCATTACAAAGGCATGGGGATGGGAGATAGAGAGTTAGGAGTTTGGATCAATGAAGAGGCTAATCTGGTTGGATTGAAAAGTGAAGGAAAGGGAATAATGTCCAATGAGATTGAAAAGAAAGGGAGAGAAAAGGTTGCGAAGGGCTTTAAAACTGAAACAGGGGAGGATATATTCTATTCTAGATGCAAAAGAAAGCCACTGGGGTTAGTTGAGTAAGGGAGTCATGTGGTCAGATTAGACAATGAGGTGAGGGACTCAAGCTGCAAAATGAGACCTACATGAACCAATCTGAAAATTAGTTTGACTTGACAGTGAACATTTTTACAAGGGTATTTTTTTCTTTGTCTCGCTTGGTAGAGAGGATGAAAGGGAGGAGGAGGGAGGAATAGAGTTGTGGGGGGTGGGAGAAGACAAGAAAGAAAAGAGGGCTATTGAAGCATTTCTTAATACCTGGAAGAGAAGGTCAGAACAAATCATGGAGAAGCAGGCCAGCTTTGAAAGTGACATGGTGAATCTGTTATACTTAAAGGCACGAGCTGTCTGTAAATGATGGAAATTTGCAGCTTCATGTATAATTCTCTTTTTCTGTTTCTGCTACATATATGGAAATATTCATTCTGTTTGGTGGTGGTTGAGTTCAGAATAAAAAGAACTGAAGTGACTTTCTCAGATATAAGATTTAGTGATCGTGTAGTATTAACATTGCAAAAAGAGGTGGGGGTGGTAGTGACTGTAATCTCAATATGAATCAATAGTGAGTCAAAGTATAGTGTCCAAGTCTAGAGAGGCAATAATTACGCTGTCCTCTACTCTGGCCAGACCACTTCTCAAATCAACAAATATTGATTAAGACCTACTATGTGCCAGGCATTGTGCTAAGTGCTGGGGATACAAAGAAAGACAAAAACAGCCCCTGCCCTCAAGGAGCTCCCAGTCTAATTGGGAAGATTACATGCAAACAACTATGTACAAACAAGATATAGACAGACAGCTAACTGGATAGATGGATGGATGGATGGATGGATGGATGGATGGATGAATGGATGGATGAATGGATGATAGATAGATGGATGGATGGATGGATAACTAGGTGGATAGAAATGATAAATTGGAGATAATCTCAGAAATAATACATCTAGAGGTCCTCACTATAATCCTACCTTCTGCAGAAAACTTTTCTCAATCCCCCTTTAATGCTAGTGCCTTACCGCCTTACCTCTGTTGATTATCTCTAGTTAATCCTAATAAATGTATATGAATATATACATTTATATGTGCATGTGTATATATATAGCTTTTTTTGCCTGGGAACTTCTCAGGCGTATGAAAAGTCTCTCTTTTGTCTCTCTTTGCATCCCCAGTGCTTAGCACAGTGCCTGGCACATAATTGTTCATTCATCTTTCAGTTGTGACCAATGGTCCATGACTCCATTTGGAGTTTTCTTGACAAAGATATGGAATGGTTTGCTTTTTCTTTCTTTAGCTCATTTTACAAATGAGGAAACTGAGGCAAAGTGGGTTAAGTGACTTGCCCAGGGTCACACAGGTAGTGTATCTGGGGCCAAATTTGAACTCAGGAAGATGAATTTTCCTGAATCAAGGCTGGGCACTCTAGTCATTATGCCACCTAACTGCCCAGACTGGGACATAGTAAGGGCTTACTTAACATTTGTGGACTGACCACCATTTGGGAAAGGTGTTGTTACCCTTCAGTATTTTCAGAAGAAGGAAACCAGGAAGGTGAAGGGCCTCAAGGTGATGCCATATGAGACCTAGTTGAAGAAAATGGGGAGATATGACATCCCTCAAAAGTCCCTAACTTCAAAAAACTCACATTCTAACATAGGTAAATCTAAGTACATAAAGGATGGTGCATCAAGTCAATTTTTTATTCCTTCTTTTTGTGTTTCATTTTCTCTCATCTGCTTGCCTTTCCTTCCTCTTTTTCTTTTGCTCCACTGTTTCCCATGCAATGCATGATTACTGAATGAAACTGAACCCATTTTTTTAGAATTGTATGTAAACTAGAATAAACAAGCTATGAGTGAGACCCTGTGCATTGTCAATCCAGACACTTATTAATAACCTTCTCTCACAAAGTCCAGGGCTCCTCAAGGTAGAGAAAAAGGCAGAGATTTTCATGCATGGACTTTTTTGAAAGCTAGTGGTTGTTTGGGGAATTTTTTTTTTTGCTTACTTATAAGTTCACAATTGTGAACTGTCAAGGAGGCCTAAGGTGCCTGAAATCCAACTTCTAGATCATTAGGGAACTAATGTACTTCTTTCATTTGGTTGGAGGCACAGGCTAGGGAATAAGCCTTTAGTTACATGATGCAGAGTCAGGCACTTTGATTGGAATTGGTTTGTTTTTATAGTTAAGTTGGATTGGAATCATAGTTGTTCATCCATTTTTGAAGAGGACCAATGATGTTGTGGAGTGATATGTGAATTGGATTAAAGTGAGGCAGAGCATCACAAAGTCATCAGCCTCATCAAAGTCCAGTGGCAAGACACAAGTCAGAATGACTGGCCATGACCTGGGATAAGTGGATGACCTTAGTGTCTTCCATGTCTGACCAAGCTGTAAGCCCTCTGCAGCACCTGCTTCAGCCTCCATAACCAAGTGCACAAGGTATTATGTGTGCTTTGAACTGGAAGTAACCAGTTCATCTCTCTGGTCCTCAGTTTCCTCTTCAGTAAAATACAAAGGTTGGATAAGGTAATCTCCAAGGTCCTTTCCAGCTCTGAAATGCTTTGATTCCCTGTCAGGATATTCATTACCAGACTGTCCTTGCAGGACCCGCAGTGTAGATAGATCAATGTTTTAGTTTGGGGGCTCAGCCACCATGACATGCTATGACTGGGATATGACATAGTCAAACCCATAACACCATTTTCTGGTAGCTTTACTATTTCTTTTTATGATGATTTCGTCCTTAATTTGGACTTATTTCAAGGAGAAAGATGTTAACTATTTCAAAGTGATGGGATGTTTTAGTCTGGGCTGAAAGCCTGTTCCTTGAGAATGGCTTAATTAACATTTCTAGGTTCATAACATTTTCATTTATTCATCTTTTTGTTTTTAAATGGTTTTTTAAGTTTTCCAGAGACAGCGATCTCACGTTCCTAATGGATTGTAATGGGAAGAGTGGCCTGGTGGGATCTGCGTTCTTATTAGCTTCCAGATTCACATTAGGAACAAAAAAGAGCTTAAGCAGAAGAGGTCCATCGTGCTAATAAAAAGAAAAGTGTATTTTTAGTTCATCCTGGAGATAATGTGGTAAGGAAGCTGCCGTCCAAATCCTCATCAGGCAGAAGGTGCGTTGGCCAAGTCTGGGACTTCCAATGACCTTGGGAAAGGACAGATATTTTTCTACCCAGGATCAAAATGACCCAATTCATGGGGGGGAAAAACTCCTCTGAAACCTAGAAATTTTGAGTAGAAGATACTTCAGAGGTTACCTAACCCAATCTATTCTGTAACATCCTTTGCCTCTGGTTATCCAGGCTTCTTGTAGTCAGCCCATGATAAGGAACTCACTACCTTCCAAGACTCCCATTCCCCTTTGGGTCAGTTCTCATTGTTAGGAAGTTTTTTTCTTATGATCAGCCTCAAATTGCCTCTTCACAAAATTTCTCCAAAATCTACCTTCTAAGATCAAAAAGAAATCCCTCTGTTTAGCTTTTTGAGTCCTGCACGAACTATTTTCAACCTACTTTTCCAGTCTTGTTGGACATCTCTCTTCCTTCCACACTCTCCTAATTTAGCCAAACTCACCTTCTTTCTACTTGTTACACATAATACACCATCTAGCAAGTCAATGCCTTTGCACCGGCCATTTCCCCATGCCAGGAAAGCATGCCCTCTTCATCTCCATCCAAGAGAGTCCCTCTCTTCTCTTAACATGCAAATCATATGCCGTCTTCTCCATAAAGCTTCCCGTTCCTCATGGCCACTAATGACCTTGCCCCCAAACTATCTTTTATTTGATTCCTTTCCATATATTTATACTTACTCATTTTTAATTATGCTATATACTTGCATATTATTTGTTCTCTCACCCATTGAATTGTGAGTAAAGATCGTTCCATTCTTCTTACTTGCATGTCCAACACTCATCTCAGTGCCTGGCCGTAGCTTAATAAATGCTTGATAATCGGTTGACAGCCTTGACTATAGCTATCAGGGCCCTTTTCTCCAATCTTTTTATTGACTCTCATATCTCATATCCATGAGAACTTTCACCATCCTAGTTGCCTGTCTTGTTCATGGGTTCCAGATTATCAGCATTCCTACTTATGAAAGCCCAAAGGGCTTAAGAGAGGTGTATGTTGTGAGTCAACCTGATGGAGGGGTAAAGTCAAAGCACTGAAATGTTGAGGCCCAAAGAGCGCAGTAAGGCAGTTCTTGAGATTGGGGTAATTGACTCTTTCGGAGGATAGGAGAAGAAGGAGTAACTTAGGCCACTACTATGTGTCCAGTAAATGCTTAATAAATATTTGCTGAATTAAATAGAATTAAAAGTATCTTGACTAGGAGTCAACTCCCAGGTTCACTGTTAACTACGTGCTCCTGAGAAGGTCACAATATCTGTGGGCTGTGGTTTCCACATTTGCTAAATAAAGAAGCAGCATCAAATAGTGGAAGGGACATCGGAATTGAACAGGAGAACCTGGTTCAAATGTTCACTCTTCTACTTGCTGACTTGATGAGATGCCTTTTTGGAGCCAGACTGTCTTCAGCTGGGTGGAACAATAGATACAGCTCTGGACCTGAAGTCAAAAAGATCCGAATTTAAATCCAGACTCAGGCATTTACTAGCTATAACCCTTAACTTGTCTGCCTTGGTTTCTTCATCTAAAATGGGGGTGGTAATAACACCTACCCCCCCTGACAGTGTTATTGTGAGGGTCAAATTAGATCATATTTGTGAAGTGTCATGCAAATCTTAAAGAACCATGTAAATGCTAGCTGCCACCATCGTCATCAATATTACTTCTATCATTAAAATGAAAGGGTTGAATCATGGCGCCTCTAAAACTCTGTATGACCCTAAATGACCTTGTGCCACTTCCTGACCTTGTGATCTTACCTCTTTTAATCTCAGTTTCTTCATATATAAATTGAGAGCTTCATGAATAAATAGTTCCAAAGTTTTCTGGATTTAAATCCTATGATCTTAAGATTACCTGTGTTGTTTGCTGCCTTGTGAGTTTGGGCAAATACCTTAACCTCTCTGGTCCTCTGCCTCCTTATCTATACCGAGATGCAGATTGACCTCATTGGCTTCCAAGCTATCTTCCAGATCTACATCTCTGAACCTGTGAACCTGCCTCTGTTCCGTTGTATGGTAGCCAAGGGAAGTGATGTAACGACACTACAAACACAAGCTGGCATGGCTGGCATTGCCAGGACTTGCCCCCTACAACAACAGTGTCTTCCAGAGACAGAACTAGGAATGTTATGCCTTGGACAAGTACCATACTCCCAATACCACTGTCCCACAGCTTTGTATTTGAATGAATTATTTTCACTGTCTTATGCAGAGATGCAATGCAGCCATAAAAAGGCAAATAGTCAGTCAAAGTCAGGAAGACCCACATTCACATCCCATTTCTAGCACATACTACATGTGTGATTCAGGTACACCAGGAAACTCCCTAAGATCACGTATTGCAACACAAGTGTTTATTTGCATTGAGAGAGGACATTTCCCCATTGGATGTTCCCTATACCAGTGAAATCATATGCTCAGCCCAAAACAGAAAGAAATCCAAGACTGATCTCTGATGCTTCTATGCTGCTCAAGGATCACCAGTGCTGCCAGTACATGCTAAATTCAGCATTGTCCCTACCCTAGACATACCCCTACTACTTTTTATCCCAAAGCAAATTTAAGTATATTTACATACTGAAGATTATAAGATTAGAGGTGGTTCAGTGGATAGAGTGCCAGTCATGGAGTCCAGAGGACTTGAATTCCCTTACTAGCTGTTTGATTCTGGACAAATTACTGACCCTCTGTCTCAGTTTCCTCAACTGTAAAAAGGGAGAAATAATAGTCTCCTACCTCCCAGAGTCATGAGATAATATTTGTAAAGTAGTTAGCATAGTGTCTGGCACATAGTAGGTGCTTTATAAATGGTTATTCCCTTCCTCATAGGAGCACAGATTTAGAACTGTGCCTTGCACATAGTAGGTATTTCATAGATGCTTCTTGACTTGACTTGGAGACCATTAAATCTAACTCCTTCATTTTAACAGACAATAAAACTGACTTCCAGAGAAGTTAAGTGATTTGTCTGTTGTCACACAGCAAGTATCTGAGGTGTCCCAGCTCTTTCTCCTTCACCCACTGGCCCTCTCCATCCTTCCCTACCTGGTAGACATCCATGAGTGTTCAGAAAGCACAGGGCTCACATCTGTTTCCAACAAACTCCTGTCCAGACTTTGCCTGAGAGGCATGATAGTTTTTCTTTTGATCTCCAGAAATAATGCACAACACTTCAGGAAACGCTTTGGGATAGAGGGGTTATGGTCCAGAAAGCAGAATACTATGGGACTGATAGATGGGCATCTGCCCAATAGCTTCACTGAATCACCCTCTTCCAGAGTGATCATCTATAAGGGGGGACACTGCTGGAATGTTATTGCAACACTTTTGGGTGACAGAAGCATGTAGGGGGCAGGGAGCACCATGTTTGAGGAGTAGACATTAAGGGGGATTTATTCTCTGGCAAATAAACCAGTCTTGTGGGAAGGCTCCATGAAGGTTCAAAGAGAGAAAAAGAGCCTGAAAAATGGAAAGCAAATGAGTGAGAAACACTAGCAACCAAGGTGCTTCAGAAAACTGAGCCTGGGCAAATCCCTCTTCTGCCATAAGCCTTTAATTTCTGCCTGGTCTCCGTTGCCCAAGGAGTTCAAGGGTTAAGCCATCCCAACATGCCTCACTCTCAATTTGGAAAACGGGAAATCTTCCATAAATCAAAAGTTACAAACAGACTTTGTAATGTCATAACTCTTGAGACGGCTTTCTCTTTGATTGATTCCTATACATACATTCTGTCAGATTACCATAATGTGTTCTGCTGGGACAATCGGAGCAGGATGGAAAGGAGAGAGCCAGCAAAGAGGTAAATAACAAATGGACCTGACTCCTCCTCATCGAGAGTGATTTCCCTCCACTGCTCCATCATATCAACTGGGAAAGAGAGTCGTAGGGTTTGGGCAATCAATTACAGATATGTGTAGAGGCAGACACAGTCATTTCCCTGATTGTCACCGGTCGAGAGCAGTGACACCGAGAAGTGATCCATCAGTCGATTTTTCCTGACAAGTCTGAGAAAGATGGCAGACACTTGTAGACTGGCTGGCCCCTGGATTGGTTGGTTGTTCACATTGAAAAATCGCTGTGTTCCAAACATATCTAAACCTTTAAAGACCTTAGTTTCAAGATTTCACATATTTCTGGAAAATATTTAGAACTATTACCAAGACTCTAATAGCATCACATGCAGGAAGGTAATGGGAACTTACAGGCTAAAATGAGATGCACCAGTTGGAAGCTTTTCTGTGTGTTTTTGGGGGCAGACTGTGGGGATGTGAGAGGGGGTGGAATATTTTCCTTTCAGAATTTCCCAACACTTTGCTCTTTTAATTACAAAAAGTGTTTCTGAATAGACGCTAACCTAGCCTGGTTACTGCTTTCAGTTTTGTCTTTTTTTGCCTTCAGCAAGAGGAGGGGGAAAGCTGAATATAATACCAGAGCATCAGTGATTTGGAGCTGGAAGGGATCTTCAGAGTCCATAACCATCATTTTACAGATGAGGAAACTGAGACCCAGAGAAATGAAGTAATTTACTGAGGTCATTCAGATAGTAAGGAACAGAGCCAGGGTCACAGAAACATAGATTTACCATCTAATCTAGCCTCCAGATTTTACAGATGAGGAAATTGGGGTCCGGAGCAGTTAAATTACCTGCCTGAAGTTACTTATGGGAGCCCAAATATAAGATTCTTCCCACTCTCCCTACTGCCTTCTCCAAACACTTGCTTCATTTCAAGGCAGGCAGCATGTCCCTAAGAAAAGAATACTGGATTGGGGGTAACTAGAGAGTTTGCTTAACCTCTCTCAGTCTCAGTTTTCTCATCTGTAAAATAAGTGGGTTATCTATATGATCTCGGAGGTCCCTTGTAATTTCAAATCTCTTATCCTGGGATCTCATAGGAATACTTCTGGAGCATAGCTGGAGATTTGTCTCTGAACCAGTATGCTAGACACTGGAAAAAATTCTGGATTTGGAGCCAGGGGCGATAGGTTTGAATTTCAGCTTTCCTCTTACTATCTGGACTGGACTAGATTCCTCACTGATAGAGCAAAGAGACTGATCTCTAAGACGACCTTTAAGTGTCTTCTAGCTCTCATTCTAGGGATCTTAGATGATCTTCCTTGCCAGAGCCTTCAACCAATCAGGCTACAGCTCTGAGAAGACATATAGGTCAACTCTCATCTCATCTCTTCAATTGACTTTGACCTTCAAGAGCCGATCATTCACTGGTGCTGCCACCTAGTGGAACTAGCTACAAAACAGCATTCGGGACCAACAAAACTGGCCGCTCTAAATCAGAAAGTAGAAAGTTAGGTGTTTCAGAAAGAGACTGAAGCCTGCTTTGCTCATTGCAGCCTTCTTTCCTGACCTGGAGTGTCACAGGGAGGCTTCTAAAATTAGAAAAAGGCAGATTGAACCAGCTTAGAAAGCACCTTTCCAGGAAACAGCATACAGAGCTTATCTGTTCTGCCTTTGACACCGCTGTGTAGTAAAAGTGCCTATAGAGTTGGAAGGAATCTTAGGACTCATCTAGGCCAACCCCTGGGTTTGCACAAATCTGAAAGCTAAAGTCCAATAAAGAGAACTTGCCCAAGGTCACACTGGTGGCACAACAGACCACTGAACCCAGCTCTCCCAACTTCAAATACAGCTTTCTTTTTGTTCTGTCCCACTGTCCCTCTAAACCTGGGCACTAGTTTTAGCTCTGTTCCTAGCTCAGTATGAAAGGACTAAGCACTTCTTTTCTGAGCCTCAGTTTCCCCCTCTGTAAGATGAGGGGAGTTGTGCTCAACGCCCTTTAAGGTACCTCCAAACTCTAACAAGTCTATGTATCACTCCCTCCCAACAGTCTTTTTCCTCCTGGCCATGGTCGATCTCAAACTAGCCTTGCAGACTCCCAGACCCTTCCATGTAAATCACCAAGAAATATTATGACCTTCTGCAGAAATTATGTTCTGCATTTCAAAGTTCATCCATTTCTAAATGGCAGAAGTCTTTGTTCAGCTGGGTTCCTCAAAGCATTTGACCCTCACCCTCCCCAACTTGCTTCCCTAAATCTTCTGGTGGTTGTTAGCACCACCTCTCCATCAGTTCTCTGAGGTTTGGAAAGTTCAATACTTTGGGACTTGTACCGTCAGTCCACTTTTCATTTTCAAAAATACCAAATGATTCTTTTTTTAAAACAAGAATCCGTAGGATAGAATGGGGTTGGAACCATAAGATCAATGGCACAGGGAACTCCTGGGAGAGGAAGCTCTCTCTACCATTGCAAGAAGAGACCTCCTCTGTTAATAGACCTGGGAAGTAAAACGACCTATCAGAGTTATACAAACAGAGGGGACCGAGGCCAGCTCTCCATTCACTTGACCAGGCTGCCTTTCACCAGAGATGATTACTGCTCATCAATGCTGTTTGGGGCTGACCTGTGTTTCTATCAGTATGAGAAGCTCCCTGGTGAGGAAAATCCCTCTCCTAATGTATATAGCAGCTGTTATGTAACTAAGATTTTGAGTGTGGCTTGTCATAGATCACAAAGGCAGTATATTCTAAAGGCAAAACTTGAACCCAGCTCTCTTTCCTCTATACCACTCCATCTTTTTTTTTAATCAATTTAGCTTTGTCACTGGCCTTTCACACCTGTTGTTTCAGTTTATCTTCATTGTAACTCCATGAGGGAGGAAGGGATAAAACAGAGTAGAAAAACATGCCCACTGTGTGTAACACAGAGCAAAACAAAAAAAAAGCCCATCTCTGCCCTCAATGAGCATTCTCTGGATCAGTGCAGGGGCAAAACATGTAAGTGCATGTTATGATAATCTGAGGGAAAGGGAGGGAATATTAACAAGCACTGAATCAGGAAAGGCTTCCTGTAGGAGGTGGCACCAGAAGCGAGCTTTGAAGGAAGCAAAGGATGCCGAGTGGAGGTGAGGAAAATGTCCTTTTCTAGCATAGTCCTTTCTTCAGGAAGGCCCTCCAACCTTCTGGGTTTCCACGTCTCACCTGTCAAATGAGGACCGCCTCAACTCCCATCTATTTTAAGTGGCACATTTTCTACCTTATAGGGAAAAGGAAGTGAATAAATATTTATTAAGCACCTACTACGTGCTAGGTACTGTGTCAAGTACCTTGCCATATTATCTCACATAATCCTCACAATAGCCCTGGGAGGGAGGTGCTGGTATTAGGCCCATTTTACAACTGAGAAAACTGAGGCAGACAGCAGTTAGGTAATTTGCCCAGGGTCAGACAACTAGTAAGTGTCTGAGGTTGGATTTGAATTCGGGTCTTGCCAGCTCCTGGTCCAGTACTCTATTCAATGTGCCACCTTGTGCCACCTTGTTGCTTTATGGGGTTAAAATAAAGGTAAAATGAAATAACAGAAGCAAAAGACCTTTGAAAAAGAATAAATGGATAAAGAGGCAGTAGGGAGAGTAGATAGAGTTGGTGTCAAAGGCAGGATAGCCCGAGTTCAAATCCACCTCCCTAAGCCTGAGAATGTCAGGATTACTCATCTGTCTTAGTGAAAGAACGTCCCTCACTGAGCTCCCCAAGCTGATGAAGACACAGCTCTGGACCCAAAAGAAAAATATATACATATATACATACATGAATGCATTCATACATACATATATGCATACATATGATGTGTACGTGTATGCATGTATGTGTGATACATATATACATGTATATACATGTATATATGTCAATTATTTACCAGTTTTTACATGGCAAAAAAGTCAATGAAAGGGCCCTGAAGCATGACACCTTCCCTAACCCCTTTTGGCTGGTGAGGGGATGCCCTGGCAACCACCAGAAGATCTGGCAGAGGGAGGTGGAGAGAGAGAGGGAGAGAGGGAGAGAGAGAAAGAGAGAGAGGGAGGGGGAGGGGGAGGGGGAGGGGGAGGAGGAGAGGGAGAGGGAGAGAGAAATGATCTGAGAAACTGAGTTAAACAAAGACTCCTGGCCTAATTGGCCCTCAGTGATGGCTTCAGCACCTCCACTGACAAGCTCTCATTATGAGTTACCTATTATACAGTGAAAAAAGAAATTAATGAGACCTTTGGTTGCATGAATACTAATACTAACAGCTAGAATGTATATAGCACATACTATAGACCAAGTACCAAGCTAAGTGCTTTACAGATAGTATCGGATCCTCACAACAACCTACCTGGGAGCTGTTCTTAATTCCATTTTACAGTTAGGGAAATTGAGGTAGTTTTTATTCAGTTGTTTCAATCATGTCTAACTCTTCTTGACTTCATTTGGGATTTTCTTGGCAAAGATGCTGGAATAATTCGCCGTTTCCTTCTCTGACTCATTTTACAGATGAGGAAACCGAGACAAACAGGGTTAAGCGATTTGCTAGTAAGTATCTAAAGTTGGATTTGAACTCAGTGTTTCAGTCACTGGCCCCACTATATTCTGCCCTCATCAGGCCCCCAAATGGAGTGTTGTGTTCATCTTAGAAAGAGTATGGATAAGCCAAGGAAGAAAAGACCACTAAGATGGTACTCATCATCCATATGGATCCATTGAGAATGGCTAGCTGGTAGAAGAGCCTGTTACAGGAGTCTGTTACAGGACAAGAGATTATACTTTCTCTGCTCTGGCTCTCTAGGAGAAAAGCAGAATGATTCCTTGAGTTGCAAGGAGGCTCATTCGAGCTGAACAAATAAAGATGGATTTTCTAACCAGTAGAGCTGTTCCAAAGTGGGGTGTCAGCTTCCAAGAGGCAGTGGGTTCCCAGTCACTGGAGGTTTTTAAAAGATTAGATGACCACATTTTGGAGACCTTGAAAAGGATCCTCTTTTCCATGTAAATATTGGGTGACATGGCCACTGAGATCCTCTTTAATAATAAGATCCTAGACCTTCAAGACTAAGCGATCAGATTGAAGAGAGACTATGAAGCAAAGTCTTCTGGTATTCCAGGAAATTGGGACAAGAAAGGGACTGAATCAGAGTCTCTTCATTTTCTGTTTCCTCCTATTTCAAAAGGTTTCTCTTCTGTAGATGATGACAAAGGCAGGAAGGCCCCAAGAACTCATCTTCAGAGAACCAGAGAGATGGGTACAAAACACTCCCTGAGTCCTGGGAAGCTGGCCCGTTTTTCCCTGAGATGAGTTTGATGCCAAGGGGAAAAAATTTGACTAATTCATAAATAACTTCAGCTTCTCATCTACTATTTCTCACCTAATGACTTAAAATAAGATAATTGTTTCAAATCCTTTGCTGGATATTTGCTCATGCTTTCATCCTCTTGGTAAATCTTATTTGTTGAAAAACTCCTAAGACATTTGTCGCCTCGTCTGTTATGATGGGAACCAGTAAACATTAATAGTTATTTGGTTTTTGTGCTTCATAGCATTAATTTCTCTGCTGTGGCCCATTTTGTTTTTTAATTTCTCATCTCAGGAGAAAATGCCGGGAAGGTACCCAGGTAAGGACTGCAAGAAGCGTCCCAGCCCCCAAATGTCCCAGAAATTCCTCCTGCTCTTAACTTACAATTTATTTACTATGTATATTACTGCAAACCAATATGAACCATAACTCCATTTAGAGAACAATAATCAAATTATCCAACCTGGGGTAGCATGTTTTATAGATTTGGATCTAAATTTAATATAAAAATGCACCAGGCCTTGTTTGGAAGAGTTTATTAAGGGTTAGCAAAGGAAAAGCTTTTTCGATACTCTATAACTCTCTAATGGCCTTTTCCAAATAAAATGGGAAAGAATTTCAAAAGAAACCTATATCCGTGAGCCGCAATTGTAACATTACAGTACAGGTCTATAAATCTTGACATGCTCACAAGATTGCCTAAACCAGCAATACAATTTGTCCAAAGCTCATTGTCTCCACGACCAGCCAGCCTCATTTTAAGGAATGTATGTGGTCTTCAACCTAATTTTATCACCTTCATTTGTAAACTAGCCAATCAATCAAAGCATCCCGGGAGTCGGGATAGAGCAAAAGGAGGGCATTTTCATGCATTTCCCAGCCGCAGTCAAAAATTAATCTCCACTTGATCAGACATTCCTTGCCCTCATCTCAATAGACCATCATTAGGGTCAGCAATGTATATTAAAAATAGAGTTACCGCAAACAGTTCACCAGCTGGAGTTTGCATGCTGTCTCTCCCCTTCCCAGCAAGCTCACTCTTCACTGTGAGCCAGAATAGGGGCCCCAGATCCATCTGGGCAAAAAAACTGGGGAAGAGTATTAAAGAAAAAAGAAACTAACCAAGAGCTGGTGCAGAATTCACATTTACCCCCTGTCTCCCATGAGCCACAGAAATACTCTAAAGGAGACTGCCCCTGAGAGGGCTTGTTTGTTTATGAATGTATGTAATTTAAGGCATGTTGCCATACTAATTCATTGGTGGAGAGGGGTTAGCAGAGTTGAGCAGGACTGGACTGGGTAGGAGATTCCCAGGAGCCTGAGCTAAGCACCATGCCTGGCACATAGTAGGTGCTTAATAAATGTTGATTGATTATTGAGTTGGGTCCCATAGGAGAGGAGAATAAATGAAAAAAGGGAGGGAAAAACTTAATGACAAAATGAGAATGAATAAGAAAGGAAAATAAATAATATAGGACAAAGAGAAGTTTCAGGCATCATCATGGGCATTGTTATCATCAATCAATAAGCATTTATTCAGCTCCTACTATGTGCCACACTAGGTGAGGCACTAAGAATACAATTACAAGGGCTTAATCACTGCTTGCCCCTAATCACACAAGTAACAAGCTGGACAAGTAACATCTTTCACCAACTTACCTTTCCAGGACTGGTGCCCATCACACCCTCTAACAAACTCTATGTTTTGGTCAAACTAACCTGATTGTCCCCCATTTGTGACACTCCATCTCCTGTGCCTTTATATAGGCTGTGCCCTATGCCTACATATCCTCCCTCTTCCACCTCTTAGAAGCCCTTCCCTCAAAACTTCCTAGAGGAAAATTTTCCTTACTTCTCACAGTTGCCACTGCCCTCCACTCCATGAACTTACTTAGTATTTATTTTTATATGTTTGGGATTACTTTTTTTAATGGACATACAATAGAATATAAGCTTCTGTTTCTGGCACTGTCATTTCATAGGATCACAAATTTAGGTCTGTAAGGATTGTTCAGGGTCATTGAGTCCATCCCTCTCATTTTACAGATGAGGAAACGAAGAGAGGCAGAGTAACCTTCCCAAGGTCACAAGGGCAAAAAAAATGGCAAAGTCAGAATTCTGACTTTGATCCTGATTCCATGTCCAGTGCTCTCTCCATGGTACCAGTAAATATCCTTAGGAGAGTCAGCAGAGAAGTGGAAAGACTAGCCTGGGGCACCGAAGTTTGAGGATTCCAGTACTTGGTGGTACATCTAATTAACTGTGAGACTTTAAAGGATCAAATTTCCTTTTCTAGGACTCAATTTCCCAATCTGTAAAATAGGGGAAATTGGATTAAAGGTCTCTTTGATCACTCTCAGTTCTAAACTTCTCTCATTCTAGTAGAACATAAACTCCCTGTGGGCAGAAACTGAATTCATTTGTTTCCCTGACTCCTGGCCTGGTACATGAGGCACTTAAGAAATCCTTGCTGAGTGAATTGCCAAAGGTAGGATTTGGACACTGGTATTCCTGCCTCTGTATTCAACATGCTAGCCATTAGCCCATATAGCTTCTCACAAAAGCTACAGAAGAGCTAGACTCCTGGGGTAAGGGTTGTTGTTATTCTTCTACTGGGAGGGGTACAGAGAAGGGGTTGTGCCCACTCTGGAGTCTGCATTGGGCCTTCTGTACTCGGGAAGATAAAAATTACATTTGGCTGCTAGGGCACCTTTGACAGGATGGAGATAGCTGGATGAAGGCAGGGAAGAGACAAGTCCTTAGAAGTTTTTGGAAAGAAAAGCTATCTCAGAGGAATCTTAAGTACTAAAAAAAAAGACTGTGTGAGATTCATTTCCTTTTTGCCCTTTGGATGCAACAGAGGACACATAGATGGATGACTGGAAATACAAATCCCAAGTCTGTCTCTTCCCTATGGAAAATCATCCTTGGTTCAATGACTGCAGATCTTCCCTGTGGAACTCAACTCTACTGGATGCTGAGCCTTCTAGAATGAATGTGTGAATGAATAAGTGAATTGATAAAGGACTGGTTGAGTGAATTAATGAAAGTGTAAATGGGAGAGGAAGTGAATGGATGGATGTAAAAGCACTTAACTGCTTACTATGTGCCAAACACATCCTGAAAGAAAACTAAATCCCAGGAGAGCCTTGTAAGAGATAAATCAGAGGATTAAGAGCTAACAGAAGACATAGAGAGCCTTGAGTCCTATCCTTTCCATTTAAAGGTGAGGAACCAGAATCCAGAGAAGGGAAGCATCTTACCCCAGGTCACAAAGGGAGTCAGGAGCAGAAGGAAGATTTTCATCACATCTTCTGCTAAAAACTGTTGGGGAGTTTGGGAACATCCTTCCCTCTTCCTCAGGAAAGAACAGCTCAGAGGTTTCCTTTGGGACCCAGCCCACATGTCTTCTCCTTAGCTCAGAAAGCTTTTCTCCATCCATCCCTGAGCTGCTGGGACTCACTCCCTCCTCAAATTGTCCTGCATAGACTCATCTGTGTGCATGTTCTATTGCTTTCCCTGACCCCCTTTCATTCCAGTTCCTTCCCTCTGTTAATTATCTCCAATTTGCCCTTGCCTTCTGTATAAGTTATATAACTACTTCAGGTCTCAGTTTGGTCCTCTGTAAATGAGGAGAATGAACTAGATTTCTAAAGTCATTTCCAGGACTAAATAGTATGACCTCTAAAGTCTCTTCTAGCTCTTGATTTATGATCCCATAGATTGAAAGATGGACGTGACCTTAGTGACCTTAGTCTAGCCCACTCATTTTACAGATGAGGAAAATGAGGCCCAGAGAAATGTCAAGGTCATATTCAGAAGTGACAGAGTCAGGACTTGAACCCAAAACCAGCACTCATTCTACTTCATTATATTACCTCACATGTTACCTCACCCCTTAATATGTTTTATATTCCAGCCTACTTGGATGATTCTTTGCCTCCATTCTTGCCCTATGTTCTCCCATCTGCCTTCCTTTATCCACCCCATAAATAATAATACTTTGCATTTAGATAATACTTTAAGGTTTGCAAAGCACTTTAGGTAATACAGTATCTCATTTGGTTCTCGTAAGAGCCCTGGGATGGAGGTGTTATAACTATCTCCATTTTATAGATGAGGAAACTGAGAAGGTGGTTGTCTGAGGCAGGATTTGAATTCAGTTCTCTTAGATCCAAGTCCAATATACTGCCCCTTACACCCTCTAGCTTCCTTCATACATGGACTAGATCTCACTCTTCTCAATTGCCACTGGCTCGAGCTCCACCCCATGTGCTTCCTCCACTCCAAGATTAACCTCTGAGGATCCATTTAATCAGTCTTAAGTAGCTCTTATAAAGAGATATTTACTAAGGTTGAACAGTTGGTTTGAAACACCCCCCAAAAAATGTCCCATAAATACAAAGAGTTCAGGGGAAAGTTGTCTATTTCTTTTCTGCCATTCTTGATGTGTTCAAGAAGTTTCTCAAGTATATCAAGTCTATTCTCGACTCCCAGTGTACACACTGACACCTACCACTGCTGTGCCCAAGATGACAGTGCTAGCATACTAATAAAAAGGTCCAATGTCCTCCAGGCCTTTTGATATTCACAAGTTCCTCCTGCAGTCAAATGAGATAAGGAAGGCAACTCTAAGCTAGAGCCAAGGTCTGTCCATTCCCCCACCTTCCAGTTCAGCTAGGATGCCACACCCTCTTCCCTTTATGGAGCTCCACAATTCCTGCTGACATGATGCTCTTACACAAGACCTAGAAATTCCTCAGCCATTTGAAATGGACTTGAATGGGGTCAGTCCAGTAGCTTTCAAAGATGTTTCACACTTAATACTTATCATTGACTTGACTGAAAAGTGTGAGGGAAAAATAAGAAACACAATCATTTCACTACATCTTGGTGGAATAGCCATATGGAAATTTCCCAACTACTTGGTGACCAAAAAGTGGAAAGTAAGAAATGAAATATAACAAACTATGCAAGGACATGATAAAGTGGATGGTCTTGTCCATTGGTGTGACAACTACTTGTTCATGGATAAGAGACTCAGAAATTGTGTCTAAAAAGGACTTCTTTCACAACTGTCAAAATATTTGGTTCCTTCACTAGTCTCCTGCCCTTGAAGAGGGAAGTTGTTCCTATAATTAATTCTTCCAGTTGCATTCTAAATACTCTCCTTTTCTTCCTTAATCAATCCCTTTCTTTTCTCTTTCTCTGCCTCTATCTTTCCTATGAAATACCTTATTTATCTATCCCATATTGCATTAGAATATTGTTGATTGCCTACTGTAAGTGAATCTGGACTGTTATAAAGACTAGAGCTGTACCCTAGGGAACTGAAGCTACTTTTCTGAGAGCAGTACTCCTTAACATGCTAACAAATGTCTGCTTTCAGTTTGGCCTCCTGTCTGTGACTCCCAGTCACCAGACTTCCCCTGACAAGTACCTAACAAGGTATCTTACTATCTCTAGCAATAGGTCCCATTCTCCTCAGTCAAGGGAATTCCCCCAAATGTTTGAGACATATTCTCACCTAGTTCAGATATCAAAGCAAAAATGGGATGGGGTTGTCTTAAACCCCCCCTTATAGTAATACTAGTGATAATGGAGAGAGAGTGTGTGCTGTAGCATAGTAGATACAGAGATCACCTTGGAAGCAAGAACTGTGTTCAAGCCCCGCCTCTGACACATACTGGCTGCCTTACCCTGGGTAAGTCATTTCATTCTTACCATCCCAGCCACTCTCTAAGATGCTAAGTTGCAGAGCAAGTGTTGACCTGCATTAAAAGAGGGAGATTCCTCATAGAGGAATTCCCCCATTCTGGTGGGACCACATACAGGTCCAGACCAAAAAATTATAACTGACATTTCTATAGGACTCTAAGGTTTGCAAAACACTTTACATTCATTATCTCATTCAATGCTTACAACAACCTTGTGGGGTTGGTGCTATTTTTTATTGGTCCTCTGATTTGTATGGGTATAGGAAACTACTTCTTAGCTTCTATTATCATCTCCCTTTTACCAGTGAAAAATGGAAATGAAGAGGTTAAGTGACTGCTCATGTTCCTACTGCTAACAAGTATCTTCGATGGGATTTGAACCCTGATCTGCCTGCCTCCAAGCCCAATGTTCTATCTCAGCTTCATCTTTGAGCTCCTCTTTTCTTGCCTTTCCCCTTTCTGTGCCCTACTGCCCACCATCATCCTCAGAATTAAGTTCTTTGATACTGACCATCCTCATGCCTTCCCTCCTCTGGTCACAGGGAGTTATGAGGGGGAGGAGTAACCTGAGAAAATTATTCAAAATGAAGGGTTGGGAGTGTAAACTCAGTGAAAGATTGAGATCAGTGCTTCCCCAGAGGAATAAATCCCTCATAGTGGACTTTCAGGCATTAGATAGGGAAGGATGGAGTAGGACAGATGGTTTCCCTGAATCCCTCACATAGCACCTCCTAGAAATGACCCGCTTGACCTAAACGACCATTTTGTATATACACAAAATGATGAGTGTGTGTGGGTGAGACAGCTCTGGTCCCACATAATTATGAGCATAAATGCCACACTGACCAACCTCCACGATCCTCCTCTGAGGTGAGAGAGTCTCTGGGATATGATTAATGAGGCCAGCCCCGCCATGGACTCAAAGTGGGGCTTGATATTTAATAAAGATCAAGGTTCTTCTGATTACCTCAGACTCCCAGTTTGAGAAGCAACCAAAGGACCCTATTTCTCTCCCTGAATAGCTGGATGCAGCCAGAGTTGGGTAGAGACCATCCTATCAGCCTCTCAGCTAGAAACGACATCCAGTCATCACTCTCAGATCGGCGGTGGATGAGTAATGAAGCAAAATCACTGTGCCTCCGTCACCCATGATTCTGTCTTGTCCCCATTCTAATGGATTCACCTCCGATGCCTTTTCTGATCCAAACATTTCTGAGCCCCAAGCTCTTGGCCCTCTCTCCATCCTCACATTCCACTGGATTTATTTATCTGTATATGTGCAGGAGAGTAGACAGGGAAATGCTAGATTAAACTGAGATTTCCAATCAAGTTCATGAGATTCTTAGGTTTGAGACTATCTTTGTTTCACCCCAATGGAATGTGAGTTCCCTGAGAACAGGGACCTTCATTTTTGTCTGCATTTACAGAGCTTTGGACATAGTAGAAATGTTTGTTGAAATGTATAAGATAATTAGAAATAACCTCCTTCCTTTTATGTTACATGGA
Organism: Potorous gilbertii; assembly: GCA_028658325.1. Classification (NCBI taxonomy): domain Eukaryota; kingdom Metazoa; phylum Chordata; class Mammalia; order Diprotodontia; family Potoroidae; genus Potorous; species Potorous gilbertii. Next base: position 682,706,160 of record CM053770.1, read on the forward strand.
CACAATCTCAGGTCAGAAAATACACTGTAAATAATGAGTGTAGAAATTTTCTAAGGATGCTCAATTACTTCATAGAGCTGGAAACCTAGAATAAATTAGGAGTGAATAGGGACTTAGCACACTATCCTGACTACCGAGAGTTGGTGCTCTCAGGAGGATGCAGGCTTTCTCAAAATAAAAAGGAGGGTTGGTTTCTTAGTGTCATCTATAATAAAGGTTTGTTCATGAAATAAGAGATGTAACAAAAAGATGTGCGCACATGCGTGAGCAAGAAGGAGAGGAGGTTTGTGCTTAATGTATTGGAGAAATTATTCAAGGACGGTCCACCCTCACATGAAGATTACATCAGTCCTCGTGCCAAGGTCAAGAAGATCTTCAATTCTGAGGTGTTAGGAAAGGGAACTGGAGGAGATGGCAGCAGGGCAGAGCAGTACCATAAGGGCAGGGTGCCTAGCAGTCCTGAAGGGAGCCTTAAATCTGGCTCCCTCTTTCCCCTCTTCTGTAAGTACCAGTCCAGAAGTCTTCTGTACATATGGGTGATGCTTCCGGCCTCTTTGGGAACATCAGCTCTCAAAGGCAAAATTCTTTTTCTTTTGAAAAAAGGAAGAGTTGTGCTGAAAGTCTTCCTCATGCCTCCCCAAGCCTGCTGTATCCAATACCCCCAAGACTTGTTTCTTCTTCTAAGATTCTTCTACCTTTGCTAGAATGGGACAGACTGGAATGGAAGGCAGAAGATCGGGGATCCAACCTCCGTTCTGCCACTTACTAGCTGTGACTTTAGGCAAATCACTTATTAATTTAATCTCTCTGTGCCTCAGAGATATAATAATAGCCACCTCAACTTCTTAACAGGGTCAGTCAGTCAGTCAGCAAGCATTTCCTAAGCACCTACTATGCACCAGATACTGTGCTACATGCTGAGGACACACCAAGAGGCAAAAACAGTCCTTGACTTCAAGGAGTTTTTGTTCTAATGAAAGAGACAACATATAAAAATTACGTACAACAAGATCCATAGAGGATTGATTGGAGGAAACGTCGGAGGGAAGTCATTAGGCTTACAGAGGACAGGGAAAGTCTTCTTGCAGAAGGCAGGAGGCAGAGATCAAGGAGGAGGAGGATTCCTTGCTTGGAGAACAGCCAGTGAAAACGCACAGAGTTGGCAAAGGAGCAGTAAGGTGACAATGTCTCTGAATCACAGAGTATGTGGTGGGGCATCAGGTGTAAGAAGACTGGAGAGCTAGGATGGGGCTAGGTTATAAATGCCAAACAAAGGATTTTCATTTAACCCTTTGGGGACTGGGAGATACCAGATTAGAGAATGTGATATGATCAGACATGCACTTTAGGAAAATACCTTTAATGACTGAATGGAGAATAGACTGGAGTAGAGAGAGATTTGAGGTAGGCAGTCCCACCCACAGCTACTGTGGTAGGGAGGTGTGAGATGAGGAGGATCTGCACAGTTGTGTCAAAGGAGAAAGGGGGATGTATTACAGAGATGGTGTGACAGACATGCCTTGGCAATGGGGGGAAGGGAGGAGGGGATGAGAAGTAGTGAGGAGTCCAGGATGACTCCTAGGTTGAAATCCTGGATGACTTGGAGGATAGGTGACCTTGACAGTGATAGAGAAGCTAGGAAGAAATGAGTTCAGTTTTGAACATGCTGAGTTACAGATGTCTACTTAACACCTGGTTTAAGATGTGAGCCTGGAGGTCAGGAGAGAGGTCAGTGCTGGAAAAACACATTTGAGAACCATCCGTAGGGAAATGATCATTGAATTCATGATGGATGATGAGATCACTAAGCAAGTTAGCAAAAATGGAAAAGAGAAGGCTCAGGACAGGCCTTGGAGGACACCTATGATTAGACAGAACCTGGATGAAGATCCAGCGAAGGAAACTGAAAAGAAGTGGTCAAACAGGCAGAAGATTCGAGAGGGATCTATCTCACAAAACCCTAGAGAGCAAAGAGTAACAAGGAGAAGGTGATCAGTCATTACAAAGGTGGGAAGGAGGTCAAGAAGGATGGGTCCACTATGACCAGGAACTCCTCCTTTCCTTTATCTCCCATCTATGTGCCTTTGCACTCACTGGTTGTCTGCCATGGCCAAAATGCTTTCCTGGCTCATCTCCTCCTCTTGCTTACCTGGTTCCCTTCAGGTCTCAGTTAAAATTCCCCCTTTTATGGCTCCCTGCCCTCACCCCAGCTGTCAGGTCTTCCCTCTGTTGCCAGTGCTGTGGTAGCTCCTGCTCAGAGCAGCTTTTATCTTCCCCCAATACCAGTCTTCTCTTGAAGCAGAACATCTATGCCAGGGTCAGGCAAAGATAATGGAGGACATCTCCCCATCTGGCTCCGTGATAGCCTCTACCTCCTGTACCTTGATCCTAGCCTGGAATAGCAATAAGAGGGTACCACAGGTTACTGGGTGCTCAGCCTAGAGTCAGGAAGATCTGAATTCAAATCCAATCTCAGACACTTTGTAGCAGTGTAACCCTGGGCAAGTCATTTAAGTGTTGTGTGCCTAAGTTTCCTCCCCTATAAAATGGAAATGATACTAATATCCACCTCACAGGATTACTGTGAGGACTAAATGAGATAACATAAAAAGGACTTTGCAAACCTTAAAGAGGTTTTAGACATATATAAATATAAATATATATGGCTGGTTAGTAGTAGTAGCAGCAGTAGCAGGAGCAGGAGCAGGAGGAGGAGGAGCAGCAGCAGCAACAGTTGCGATGGTGCTTTGCAACTCATAAAACACTTTCCTCACAACAACTGAGCGAGGGAGGAAGAAGGAGAACTGTTGTCCTCCCTTTACATTTTATCTTATGAAATCACACAGCTACCAAAGGCTGGATTTGGGATTCATCCCCAGGTCTTTCCTGACTCCAAGCTCACCAGGTTTTCTATTCCACTGCATCATCTTTTGCTCTGACAGAATGTGGTCTCCGTTGTCCTCTGTGGTCTTGTGGCATCCTTTCCCGTGAGTCCTGAATGCCCTTGGTTTGGGGCTACCTGTCTACGTCCTAGTTCCCAACTCCTTGGCAACAAAAGCATGAAGGAACCCAGAGGTGGAGGGATTTGGAAATGCCTCTGGACTTTCAGTGGGGTGGTGAGACAGCTCTGAAGCTCATTAGCTACGTGACTGTGGACAAGTCATTAATGTCTCCGTGCTTTTGACAAAACAGAGAAATGAATACTCAGGCTATTTCTAACTGCTCACATATTTATGGTATTTGACATGTGCTATCCATTTAAGTGAAAAAAAACCCTTTGAGACAGGAGTAAGCATTATTGTTCCCGTTTTACAGATGAGGAAACTGAGGCACCGAGAGTTTAAGTGAGGTCACACAGCTAGGAATGATTAGAAGTAGATTTGAACTCGGGTCTCCCTGATTTCAGGCCCAGCACTCCATCCACTGTACCACTTAGATCGTGTCTCCTTCAGCAGAGCTTTCACCTATCACAGTCATCTCTCCTTGCCATCAGAAGTCTTTATCTGATCAGCATTGCATGATAAGAGGTGGAAAGGATCCCAGGGGCCAGCTCATCCAATGCTCCCATTTTACAAGGGAAGAAACAGGCCCAAAAAGGTTAAGGGACTCAGCCAACATCACATAACATAACAGTAACTGGCGAAATTGAGACTTGAGCCCAGGGCCCCTGACTCCAAATACCACACTCTGCACACATATTTTCAAAGCTCCTCCGTGGGTGCCCAACCTTGGCAGAGCTCTGAGGAGAAAGGGGGCTGTTCCCCAGCCTTGGGCCCTCTTGGGACGGGGTTACAAAAGGAAAAGGGCTTCCCTATTTCTACCTTCTTCATATCTCCACAAGAGCCGGGGACCCTAGCATGGATAACTTTTCTCAGTGATTTTATGTGGTAACTAAAGCCAGACTCCATGGGAGATGAATCATTTGGGAACAAGGCCCTGGGATTGTGCTGGGTGCTTCATAACAGGATAACTGTTTGCAGGATTGGCTGGGGGATTCAGGAGGTGTTTCAGATTGATGGATATATATCCACTTCCCCAGTGCTTGGTGTCAGGGTGGGAAATTTTGTAGGCTGGAATGAGATAAGGGAGTACATAAATAAAGCAACTTTTGATTCCCAACTTCTCTGAGTTACAACATGGGGCTGGCTTAAACAGGGGCAGCCATGTTAATGCGGGAGCAGCCCTTGATTGATGACAACACTGGCACAGATAGGTAGCAAGTACACTGAATGAACGCATTGCATCAGGGCACTGATATGAGAACAGAGCAACAGAGGGGTGAGAGGGAGAAGGGTTTCTGGAGAGCCATGATCTATGAAGGGTGACCAAGAATACCATCCCTTGCTCTTGGAAAAGATCCCATCCTCCCCTCTCCTCCTCCTTACTCCTCCTTCTTTCCTCCTCCTTCCCTCTCCTCCTTCTTTCTCCTCCTCCTCTCCTACTTCCTCCTTCCTCTTCTTATTCTGCTACCTCTACCTCTTTGTCTTTCTGTCTCTGTGCATCTCTGTCTCTCTGTCTATCTCTCTGTCTCTGTGTGTATGTGTGTGTGTATCCCTATCTGTCTCTCCCACCTAAGGGTTTCCATTCTTCCAATAATAGCCCACATTCAGATAAATACATGGCACTTCACTTAGGTGAAGACTGGAGGTCTTAGTGGACCATAGTAAAAGTTGAACATGGCATCCTTGAGCACCCTCTCTGGGCTCTCCCTACTTTGCTGCTCTTTTCTAGGTGCATTTATTTTCAGTGTTTGGAGTTTTAATTTTCTTGTTCTCGGTGACGAATGGAATACAAGAAAAAGAAGACAATAAAATGTAATCAATTTCCCCAGTGCCATGCTGCCATAATTTAATCCACTCCCTTCATCCTTGTTTTACTTCCCATTCACAAGGGGTCATTCTAAAGAGCATTTGGATAAATCCTTTTAGGACTAGAAATGTCATGAATCTATTAATTATTTAACTATTGATGGAAAGATACAAGGTGTGGGGGAAGGAGGGAAGGGTTGTTTTGGGGGAAAGCCACTGATATGTTGAAACAAAAGGCATCAAACAAAAACAGAGCCCAAAGAACAAGTTACCTAAAGAAGAACAAGGTTTCTTCCTAGAAGTCAGTGAAAAATTGAACAGGCTTTAAAAAGTATTTTTCAGATGTAGTAAATAGAGGCATTAGCTTCTCCCCATTGGAGATGAGCCACCAGACGGTAGCTTGGGCAAAGGACAATGTTCATTTTTCTCTCCTTACCAGAACACCTGCTATAGTTCAGCTAAATGAAATCTCTTTAAAGAAATGCAGTGAAAAACGTAAGAGAGATTAGGGGATGGCATCATAGCTTCAGATCTGTTGGTAAATGAGAGGGACATGAATCTCAAGAGGGACCCAACTCACAAACAGACAAGACATACACATGCATGTGTGTAAATATGCATATATGTATCTCTATGTGTCTATGTGTATGTGTATATTATATGCCTGTGTATTATGTGTGTGTGTCTGTACATGTGTGCATCTATATGCGTACACAAAGTATATATGTACACACATATAATTCATGTATATATTATATATAAAACCAGATTATGACATCATAAATATAGCATGCAATGCATATATATGCCTCTCATTTTAACATGTGTATCATATCATACTTTATGCATATGCAAAATGTATGTGTACATATATGTGTGTATACAGAGGGGAACTGGGATGGATAGATGGAAGGATGGATGGGTGGATGGATAGAGAGATAGAGATATAGATCATAGATGAATGGATAGATAGTTCAGAGAGATGATAGATAGATAGATAGATAGATAGTTTTATTGGCTATTCCCTAGGCCTAGAATGCTCTCCTTCCTCACTTCTGCCTCCTCTTTGTCCAGTTTCCTACAAGTCACAGCTAAAAACCCACCTTTTGGAAGAAGTCCCTCCTGGCCCTTTTTAATCTTAATGCCTTCCCTCCTAGACTATCCCGAATTTATTGTGTATATAACTGACTTGCACACAGTCATCTAAATGTCTCTCCTATTACAATGTCAGCTCCTTGAGAGCAAAGACTGTCTTTTGTTGTATCTCCAGCATATAACACAGTTCATGGCACATAGTAGATACTTAATAAAGGATAGTTGACTGACTGACTGACCTATATGTGCATTTATACATAAAGTGCATATAAACAGACCTCTAAGTATTTACATACATAAAATGAGATTCTGTAGTTTGGGAAACCAAACCTCTATTTCAGAGAAAGGAAACTGTCACAAGGGTACGAATAATGAAGGCGCCTTCATCAGAATCCCTCCCCCCCAAAAAGAGATCTCTGATCCCCTTGTCCAGGTCCATCCAAAGAAATCTTTGACACCACAAGCCAAGGGTGGCCTGATAGAGATATTTAATTGCTCGGATGAAGTTTAAAAATAAAAACATATTTTATCATATGTAACTTAAAAAGTAATCATATAATTAATAGGTGAAAAACAGAGAGAAAGATTGCCGAAGATTAAGATTAAGCCCTGCAGAAGCGGATGTTCTAACTAGAAATTGGTTTAATTAATAGCACATTTTACATAGTGATTACCACGTAATTGCGCGGACTAGCAGAGTGTCATTAAATATATCCAGGCTCCTTTACAACACCCTGAGGCTAAAAATAATGAGTTACACTGAAAATCACTGTGCAACAGGTCCATAAATAACATTTAAGCCGATACAAGGCGAATACTTATAAATAATAAATATTTGCCTTTTGTAATTGAAGAAAAAATGACAGCCTTCTTTTCCTACTACCTTGTAGATTACCATGCTATAATGTAGAGAAGATTTTTTTCCCCTTGCTTTCTCTAGAAAGTGCTGAATAATTTATTTGAATGCTAATATTCCACATAGTCTGACTTTGAGGAACAAATATTCCTGCATCAAGAACAAATGGCAGAGTACTGCTCATTTCTACTGCACGTGCCTGACACCATCCCCTCTAACCAACATGGCAAGGAAAGTGAGTGGCCAAATTTTCTTCCAGAGTAGTTGCATTTTTCTTGAGTTAAAAATTATCCCTTCTCCCCAAATGTTCATCATGTTCATGGCTATTATGGAGTGACATCTGCTCTGTGATATCCGGAAGGACTCCATCATATAGCTGATAGTTTCTTAATCGAGAGCTTTCCTCCTGTGAATCAAGGGCATCTTGGAAAGAGGGGGCAGCATCCTGGCATTCAGAAGACCCCCAGGGTTAGGATTTTCATATAGTTTGTAGGTTTGGAATTCAGAGTTAGAAGGGACCTATGGGTCATCTAATCAGATGGCTTCATTTCACAGATGGGGAAAGTGGGGTCTCAGAGAGAAGGAATGATTTTACCAAGGTCATCCAATGTCATAACTGGAAGAACTGGGATTCCAACCTGGTGCTTTAACTCCAAATCCAACAGACAGCGTGCTCAAGCTCAGGGAAGTGACAGTCCCAAAGTACATAGCCCTGGTCTAACCACAACGAGTACTATGTTCAATTCTGGAAATCATATTTTAGGAACTCCAATGGCTAGAGAACCAGCAGAGGAAGGCAATATGAATGAGAATGGGTCTTGAGTCTCTGTCATAGGAGGAGTGGTTGAAGAACCTGGGGATATGTATTATGAAAAAGTGAAGACCCAGGGAAGACATGGTGTCTATGTTCAATTTTCTAAAGGATTCTCTCCAGGAGGAGGAGGTGAATACTTCAAACTCTAGACTATTGAGGGTGGTGCCATCACAGATTCAGAGCCAGAATGCACCAGAGAGGTTTAGTGCAAACAATTCATAAAAACAAACATAAACTTTTTGTAGGAATACAGATGTAAACCTAGAAAAGATCAAAGAAGCCATTTAGTCCAGCCCCATAATTTTAAAGATGAGGCGTTGTTAAATGAGTTCTCTTTACACCATGACATGACTTGCACTTGACTTTGTGTTGAGTGAGGGAGGGCTGTGCAGGTCACCAGCCTCACTCCTCCTCCAGAGCCATCTGAATCCAGTGATCAGATATTCATCAGGATGACTGGAGATGACCCAGGATGAGGCAATTGGGGTTAAGTGACTTGCTCAAGGTCACACAGATAGTGAGTGTCAAGTGTCTGAGGTGAGATTTGAACTCAGGTCCTCCTGACTCCTGCACTGGTGCCCTATCCACTGCACCACCTAGCTACCCCTCTTTCCACTATACCTTCAAGCTTGCTGTCAGTATCCTAGAGCTACAAAGTAACAGAACCCAGATCCAAAGCAAGGTGCCCTGCAACTAAATTCAGCCTTCTTCCCATGACAATACATTGCTTGAAAACAATTACTTCTAAAAATGCAGTTGAATTATTTAAGGAAGTTTCTTTCTCATCACTGAATTTCAGTGATTTCAGGGACTATTTGTATCCCACAGAACTTAGCACAGGGTCTTGTGCATTGTAAACATTTAATAATTGCTTTATTCATTGATTGATTGAAGGAAAAACTAATATCAGTGAGCCAGTTTGTTCATTAATCAATGAATCTACAAGCATTTATTCATATCCCATGTGACAGCATGCTATTAAATGCAGGCTTTAGAAACAGAAGAAGGAAACAGTTCCTACCTTCAAGAAACTTACATTCTTTTGGAGAAGACATTCACACATATAAGATATATGTCTTGTTATATAATGTATACGGAAATGCTTGGAGGGCTATCCCCACTGGGGGCTCACCATATCAGTGACAGACTTAATGCAACATTTAAGGATGAATCCAGAAGGAAGACAACAGACAGACAAAAGATGAAAGAGATGTTCAAATATTCTCTTTGTATGAAACTCTTTTTAGCTCCAAGAACAGTGGAGCCAAAATATCTAGACTCCATCATCTCAGGCCTGGATGTGTTTATGGAAGAAATGGAAATGGCACCGAAGAAAACAAAGACAGGAAAAATGGCTGCACCATGCCAGGTACACAAAGAAGAGGTCCGTACTAGAGGCAGCAACACTTATGAGAGATCCGATGTTTGTCATGGAATCTGAAGAAGGGAACACACCAGAAGCACGAGAAAAATATTAGAACTTATTATTACCATGAAAAGGTGACCAAGAGAACATCAATAATTACCCATGCTAACCTCCCATTTATATAAAATTTCTATCAGAATCATCTCTACCTTCATTGAGAGCATCCTTGGAGGACAGGAAACCAGGCAGACTTTGTCCACAACAGGCCACACATCTTGGCAATCTTTACAATTCACCAAAAGATGTAGAGAATGCCAGATGCTATGGTACTTATTGTTTACTGATTATAAATACAAATTTAATTCAGTAGAATAAATTACTACCTTAAATACTCTCTGACAAAACAGCGTATTTCTGGATCTGTAAATTTTTAATGATATTTCTTGAATTATATAATAGCAAAAAGATAACCATATTCATCAGCTCTTTGGATGATTAAAATCAGTGGAGGATTAAAACAGAGAGAGTTATATGCCTACCAGTGGTATTCATCTCCTTCGTGGTTAAAATCTAACACAAAGTCCAAGTCAAGAAGGGTTTCCCTATAAGGGGTGAGGTCCTCCAAATTCTCCTGATAGCATCCAAAACTAAGGCATTTTTGAGCCTCAAGGATGAGATCCATATACAGTCAAAGAAGTAGATGAGGAATGGCCATTGTCCAGGCTATGATATGTAGTTGGATAGACAGAACCTACAGAGTTCATCCATCAGTATGCTTAACTTGAGCAGACACAGCAAATGAACAATGAGCTGAGCAAAGAATTGAACAGGAGGAGGAAAGTGGGCTGAATTGCCTGGAGGAAATTGCACAGTTCTTTTAATGACCCCAAGCTTCACCATGAAACAAAAGCCCATGTTTCTAATACCAACATTCTTCCAGTGATATAATATGATTGAGAGTCCATTTCAATCTCTGAAGAACTGATATTATCACCCAAAAGGCAAGAGAGAAGCAAATGGTGACTGTGAGCAGACTGTGATATATTACAAACAAGAAAATAGAGAAATATTACAAAAAAGAAAGAAGCAGTATAAAGAATGTCATCAAATAAATGTATAATTAGTAAAGATGGGCCAATGATTTGACAAGACTGAGGGATAAATGATGGATAACCCATTGCTCCATTGATGCAGGGAAGAAAAGGGGAATCTAGCAAAAGATGTCCTTGAGGAGTTTATATTCTATTAGGAGAAACAACATTAAAAGTTATACAAGTATATATAAAGTATATGCAAAATGAATACATATAAAAAAGATCATTTTAATGGGAAGGTGATAAGAGCTGAGGGGATCAGAAAAGGTTTCATTTTGAAGGTTATATTTGAGCTGAGCTCTGAAGGAAAAGAGCATTAAAAAATATGAATTTTATACAAACCTAAGTGATTGCTCTTGAAAAAAGGGTGCTCACAGATGACTTAAGGATTACAGGTCTCCAAAAAAAAAACATAACATGACAATTTTTTTTTAATGGGCATACCATATTGTAGTAAAGAGTACAAGGAAAATTTCCAGGGCCTTTGCATGAAAACAGTAAAGTACTTATTTGTTAAATTCACATATCATTAGCAGAAAAAAAATTGTTAAAAACTACGTTTTAATCTCCAAAGCAAGTAGTGGTAAAATTTCATAATTTTAGTAACAGTACATTTTATAAGCATCCAAGAAAAGACCTTCAAAAATTAAATATACCAATTAAAATAACCCAGGATTACTCATAGTCATCAGAAAGTAGAGGAGAGAATGGAATAAGACATTCCAAAAACCAAAGGAGTTCAAAACATAAACACAAAAGAATGTCATACAAAACTGTGACATTAATATGAAAATAGGCATATTCAATAAAATAAAGATATTTGAAGTATTCTGGGGAGGAGGAACAGAGGTGAGAAGAATATTTAATTTGCAAATACTTCAAACACAAGAAAAGTAAATAAGTACAATTACTTAGAAAATTAATGAAATTCTTTCTCTCATGTTTGTAGGCTATTTTTAAAGAGCCTGAATTGAGTGGTAAAAACAGAAAAGATGAACCATTGAAGGATAGAAAAGGCTTAATGGACTAAATATTTAAATCCAATTTGAAGAATCAGTAAAATAAAGGAGGAAGAGATGAATTAATATATCCTAGAATAAATCCAGTGAATTTTTATAAATGAACCAATATCTTGTGTGAGAGTGAAAACAAAGTGGTAAGTCATATAAACAGGAAAGAAGCTAGATAATACAGGAAAGGCTTGCCTCCAGGAAGTAAAAAGTGAGAGGACAATGATTTTTTAGTCTCTCAACAAGTAGACAGAATATGTTAAAAAAAAAAAACAATAGAAGACAGGAAGGAAGATGGAAGAGTTTAAATTAATCTCACGAAAAAAATGAAAGAAAATGAGAGCGCTGTCCCCAAACAACATTCCCTAGGAGATGTGTGTTCTGTGATAAGCTTCAGGGACATTTTTAAAGGTTTTTTCTGTAATTGTAATTGGGAGATCATTTTCTATGAAAAAGTATTATACTACATATCCAGAAGCAAACAAAGACCAAAAAAAGCACAAAGATCCAATTATGGGGAAAAACTCACTATTTGACAAAAACTACAACAAAATTGAAGAGCCGATTGGCAGAAATTAGGTTTACACCAACACCTCACACCATACCAGATAAGCTCAAAATAGATGTATGTCCTAGATATTAAAGTTCGTATCATAAACAAATTACTGGGGTAAGGAAGAAATTACCTGTAAGATTTATAGATAGGAATTCATGACTTAACAAGTGATAGAGAGCATCAAAGAAAAAATACAAAAAGAGATATTATATAAAAAAAATCTAATATGGTAAAAAATAATGAGGGAAACAAGTAACAAGGAAAATCTTTGCAGTAAGTTTCTCTAACAAAGGTCTCATATCCCACACACACACACACACACACACACACACACACACACACGTGTATGTCAGGAACTGATTCAAATGTATAAGATACAGAGTCATTCTTCAACAGATTACTTGTCAAAGAATAAGAACTGGCAATTTCAAGGAAAGAAAATCAAGCTAGCAATAATCATATGAAAAAATGCTTTAACATATCAATAATTCTAGAAACACAAATTAAAGCAAGCTTGAGATTCTACCTATCAGACTGACAAAGATGACAAAAGAGAAAAATAGCAAATGTTGGAGAAGCTGTAGAGAAACAAATATACTAATGTATTTGTGAATCTGTGAATTGGGTCAATCATTCTGGAAAGTAATTTGGAATTATGTCAGAAAAGTTACCATAATGTGCATACCCTTTGACCCAGGTATGCCACTACTTGGTCAAAAGTTTCCAAAACTCAAAGAGAGAAAGGAACTATATGTACAAAAATATTCATAGCAACTCTTTTAATGGTAGCCATAATCAGAAACTAAAGTGGTCTATTCCTTTTGGAAAATGGCTAAACAATTTGTGGTATTTGAATCTAATGGAATATTATTGTGTCATAAGAAACTATGAAATGGTTACTTTTGGTGGAAATTGGGAAGACCTCTACAAACTGATGGAGAACAAGGAGAACTGAACCGGAAGAGCAATTTATAAAACAACTTTGAAAGACCAGAACTCTGACCAATGCACCTATAAACCATGAGTCCAGAAGAATAAAGACAAAACATGCCATTAAACCTCCTATCAGAGAGGTAATGCAGAAAGAGACATTTTAAGACATTGTTGATGTGGGAGTCTGCTTTTCCTGAGTATTCAGCTATGTAAATTAAGAGCTTTATTTTGAAAGTTCATTAGGGTGGGGATGTGGAAGAGGTATAGGGTGGATGTTCTTCCTAAATGGAGGGGGAGTATAGAAGGAGGTAAAGACAAATAAATTTAATTTTTTAAAGAAAAGGGCTGTATGTTCCTGGTCTGCATTCCACTCTAGGAGGAGTGACTCCACAAGGGAAGTCAGCACCTAGGAAAGTAGGAGGTCATAGAATCAGACACAGGATAAACTGCCTTTCCGAGTGGCAAATGATCACATTAAGTGTAGGATTTGACTTCTTTGCTTGTAACACAGTCACTGCCACAACACAGCACTGTATTCATTCAGCATTGCTTTATTCATAAATAGATAATTCCAAGAGAAAGGAAAAGCAGAAAATAGGAAAGATGAGAAAAAAATCTACAAATGCAAAAACATAGAAATGGAAAGGATGATGGACTTACTTCAGAAGGTCTGCCCTCATGAGAAACAAACAGAGAAACAAGTGAAGTTATAACCATAAACCAAAAAATAGACTTCAATCTAGAGGAAAGGGAAATAATGAGATGGACAAAACAAAGTAAAACTTTTTGGAAAGGTGCACAACAAAAGAATGTTATTTGAAATAAGAGGTAGGAAAGAAAGTTGGCAGAAATTGGGTTTGCCAATGCCTTAAATCATACACCCCAATAAACTAAAGCTGGACATGCAAAAAATCAAGAGAGAATTCACAACCATGATGGAGGAAGAGAGTCATGATTATTAACTAAAATAGGAATAGATAGATTGCAAAAGAAAAAATAATTTTAAGTGAAATTGAAAAACTTTTACACAAACAAAATTAATACAACTAAAATAAGAATGGAAACTATCGAGTAGGGGAATATATTTGCATTAAATATCTGTGTTAAGGGTAAGGGTTTGACATCTAAGATAATGTAGTAAATAAATACAAATATGTAAGATCAAGAATTTTTTTTCACAATGGATAAGTGCTTAAATGATAGCAACAAACTATTCTCAAAAAAATTTCAAGTTATTACCAACTATTAAATTGCTAAAAAGAGAGAGAGACAGAGAGAGACAGAGACAGAGAAACTCAAATCAAAACAATTCTGAGATTTCACTTCACACCCAGAAATTGGCAAAGAAAAGATAAGAATAGTCAGAGGGGCCTCAGAAAGACACACTCATACATTGTTGGTGAAGCATCTGGATAATCTAGCATTTAAGAGTCACTACTGGGTTGATCTGGCTAGAATGCTGCATTCAATCCACATTCTATATTTAGATTCATGATTGGGACTGAGTTCAGTGCTCAGGAAACCTGTCCCTAACAAGACAATTTGAGCTCACTTTTCTAACATTCATTGATTTGTTAGATCCTCCAACTCAGGTCTGCAGGGCTGATTTTACTTCAGTGCTTATGTCTAGGTCTCCCCAAAAAGGAGTAGAAAAAAGGCTCAATGTGCAATGTGAATAAAGCAGGGACCAGATTATTTAATCCCATATACATAAAAAATGTTCAACATAAAGGATCCCAAGTACACATTTATAGAAGATTAAGTAATTTAATTATTAATAACTACTGCTACAATCTTCTGAGAGGTTGATAATTCATCCTTGCTAGGTCATAAAGCAGTTTACAATTCAACCAGATAGGAATTTTACATTTCACCTTGGATCAGCACTGTCCAACAACTCCCAGTATTTGTCTGCTGGTCCAATGGCCAGACTTAGATCAATCCTATTTTTGTTGACTGACCCCTCTGCCTCCTTGTCACCATCTAGCTTTAACCTGTTAGGACCCAAAACCCCTAGATCTTGAACTCACAAGGTCAACTTCAAGCCTGGACATATCCATCTCAGGATATTCATTTACCTAACATCAGGAAAAAAAACCTTTAAATTAGGCAAAGACAGGCAGAGGTCCCAATATATGATTGCCTAATTAATCATCTGCATTGTGTCACATTGGTGAGGTCACTGTGGTGCCAGTGTAAAGAAGGGATTTCTTCATCCCTCACTAGAGTCACATGATATCACCTGGAGAGTTGAAGAAAGAGTCCCAGACAGAATCTGTCTCTTTTGTGAATAGACATAGCATTTTCCTTACTTCTCGGTCACTATGAAGATGCAGATGAAAGAACAGGAACAACTCCTGGTTTGCCAAATAATTTTAAAATGCTGAGTCCTCAAATGGCTAGGAATAGCCAGGAAATACTCAAAAAGCCCAAGCAATGAGCCACTATGATCTTGGAAACTCCAGAACTTTCAGGAGGAATGACATGCTCCTCAGCATGACCCCAATAGGCCAGTTCATTCTTTATACAAAAGCAATTTAGGATAATGCTTTTTAAAGAAAAAACAATTAAGATGTCCATTGTCTTTGACCCTGAGATTCCATGACTATGCATGTACTCCCAAAGAAGTTTAAGACAGACAGAAAAGTATCATATTCAGAAACATATTCAGTGTAGCATATTTGTGTGTGTGTGCACATGTGCATGCACAGACAAGAGAGATAGAGAGAAAAAAGAGGAAGCTAAGTAAATACCCATCAATTGGGGAATGGCACCAAAAAGGGGAACATGAACGAAGCAGAAGGAATAGGAAGTGAATCATCATTTATGTAGTGCCTACTATGTGCCAGGCACCATGGTAAGTATTTTTGAAACAAATATTATCTCATTTATAAGAAACAACAAATATAAAAAAAATCAGAGAAGTTTTGGAAGACATGGAGTGAATAAAAACAGAAAAACAATATACACAATGACAGCAACAATATGCATGGAAAAAAAACAAACAAAATTAAACTGAAGGGTGTGTGATTATGATGACCGACCTTGGCCCCCCAAAAAAACATGAGAAAATGCTTCTTTCTTCCTTCACTGAAAAGGTAGGAGGCCACAGCTGGGAAATATTGCCTCTACTATCAGACACAGGTGATCAGATAGTTTAGCTTTACTGAATCATTCTTTTTTTTTAAATCTCATTTAAAAAATGATAAACTCACATTTCTATAGCACTTACTATGTTCCAGGCACTGGGCTAAGCACTTTAAACATAGTACCTCATTTGATACATAGTACCTCATTTGATACATAGTACCTCATTTGATACATAGTACCTCATTTGATACATAGTACCTCATTGGATACATAGTGCCTCATTGGATACATAGTGCCTCATTGGATACATAGTGTCTTATTGGATACATAGTACCTCATTGGATACATAGTACCTCATTGGATACATAGTACCTCATTTGATACATAGTACCTCATTTGATACATTGTACCTCATTTGATACATAGTACCTCATTGGATACATAGTACCTCATTGGATACATAGTGCCTCATTGGATACATAGTGTCTCATTGGATACATAGTACCTCATTGGATACATAGTACCTCATTGGATACATAGTGCCTCATTGGATACATAGTGTCTCATTGGATACATAGTATCTCATTTGATACATAGTATCTCATTTGATACATAGTACCTCATTTGATACATAGTATCTCATTTGATACATAGTACCTCATTTGATCCTTACCACAACTGGGAGGTAGATGGTATTATCATCATCTCCATTTTACAGATGAGGAAACTAAGACAAGCAAGTGTCATATGATCTGCTCAGGGTCTCATAGCTAGTAAGTGACTGAGGCCAGATTTGAAAACAAGTCTTCCTGACTCCAAACCTAGCACTGTATTCATTGTGTCACCAATTGTTAAAAGGAGATGACTAGCTAGGGAGCAAAAGGGAGAAGAATATGTTCTGAAACGAACATGATATGAAAACAAATCAACAAAAATAAGATAACTTTTTAAAGCCTTCTTGCCCTTAGTATTTTTCAGAAGCCTTGGCTCCTTCTAACCTTTAGTGCCCCCCAACACTGCTCCCAAAGGTACTAGTCCATTCTGTTTGGCCTCAGTTTTTGGTCCTTTGGTCACATTGCTGTCATTCTCTTTTCTTCTTCATCAGAATGATTTACAGCTTCAGAGTGAGAATGTCACCTCATTTTTACCTCTCATCCCTCATCAGTTACATCCCTTTGATAAGACTCCATCCGTGGGATCTGGGTGCCCCAGCTTCCTTCCCTCTTTCATGGCCTGGATGCTGATATAAAGAGGCAGTCCACATTAATTCAGAAGAGGGGATCACCCAAGCATAGAATATGGTTCTAGAGTCGGAGGACCTAGGTTTCCATTTAACTTCTGCAAATTGGTACCTATGTGACCTTTGCAAGTTGCTGTATTTCTCTCTGGGCCTCAGTTTCCTCCTCTGCAAAATGAGCAAGTTTTGGCATATGGCTGCTGAAGTCTCTTCCAGCTCTAAATCTAGGAGTCTACATTCAGCACCTCTGAAGAAACTTTCTCAGAAGAACTTTGTGAGGTTGCTAGTTCAAACATTACCCTTATTTTATGGAAGAGGAAATTAGTTTCATTGATGCCGATTCATTTCTGCAAATATTATTGCAGCCCTACTATGTGCCAGGTACTATGCTAAGCACTAGGGATATGAAGGTAAAAGTATAGTCCCTCACTTCAAGGAACTCCCATTTAAATGGAGAAGATGACCTATTGTATACACATGGTAAATAGGAGATGTTCTCGGCAGATACGCACCAGCAGTACATTTGGGCTTGTGGGACAAAGACACCAGCAAGAAGCACAGATTGAGGACAGATTGAGGAAATGCTTCCTAACACCTGGAACCACCAAAAAGTTAGACTGCGTGACTTCAGGAGATGGTGCATTCACCCTTGCTAGAGGTCTGCAGGCAAAGGTTGGATAACCAGTCATTAGGGGTCTTATAGATGGAATTCCATATGGCTAGAAAGTTACAGTAAATGGCCTCTGAGAATCCTTCTAAACTCTGATATTCTACAATTCTATGTCCTCCTTCCAGGGCAAAGAACACTATGAAATGGAGTTGAGTAGAATAGGAATCACAGTCATTGGAATGCAAGTTTTGATGCAGGGAATGAAGAATTATAAATGAGGGTGTTCTGGAGGCAATGTAGTATAGTGGGTAAAACATTGGTCTTGGAGTGAAGAAAACCTTACTTCAAATCTTGCCTCTTACTAGCTTAAAGACACTTACTAGCTTTGTGACCCTGGACAAGTCATTTAACCTCTGTCTGACTCAATTTCCTCATCTATAAAGTATAGGAATTGGATACAGGGACCTCAAAGATCGCTTCTAACTCTCAATCTATGATTCTATCCAATGACTTACTTAGAAGCATTGGGTGGGAGATGGCAGAGAGTTAGATTAAGATTCAATAAATAAGAGAACTCCCTAATATCAAGAGCTATCCAAACTGGAATGGGTTGTTTGGAGAGGCAGAAATCATCCTCAGAAATTGATAAGCAGAAATCAGATGGCTGTTTATTATCAATGTACTAAGAATATCTGTTGATGTCCTAGCTAAATCCTCAGGTCCCTTCCAACTCTTTGTGAACATCCTATCATTGCCAGGAATTGAAGCATTTGTCAACAAATGTGGAGACAAAAACACTAAAACTAACTAAACATATGAATAAAGCTCAGTGCACTTGATAACTGTCAGTGGTGGTGAATATATCCACAACAGGCTACAACCCTAGGCATCCTACTTCACTATAGGCAACTGTTGTAAAGACCTATCTGCAGCAGCCATCTCCTCAGCAACCATAGCTACTGAAGAGCCCTTTTCTTACTATCAAAGTCCTGGGAACTGTCAAATGACTCAACAACAGAAACATACGGTTTTATCCACTGAAATGATGCTAGAGAAGATGCATTGCCCTCTGCTTTGTATCTAAGGATCCTGGGACCTTACCATCTGCCCTGCAGGTGAGCTCTCTGTATGCATTGTCTCCCCCAAGGAGAATGTGAGCTGCTGGGGAACAAGGGCTGTCTTGCTTTCCTATTTATGCCCGTAATATTTAGAATACAATAAGTGCTTAATAATGCTTTTTTCATCATTCCACTTAGGAAGTGGCAGTATACCTTTCTTTAAAAAAATAAATATGCGATTCTATTAGAGAAACTCAGTGAATAAACTCAACCAATGAAGGTAGGCATCTGCTCTCCTCTTCTGGTAATGTCAGCATCCATAAATTTAGATTTTATTTTAAGTCACCTTTTAAACAGGAAATGTAAAGCATTAGATGCAGAATTTTTGTTTGTTTGATGACATAGAGATAATTTTAAAATTAGCTAAGCTTTCTCTGGAGGTTGGTGGACCTCTCATAGCTTTATTACAAGGAAACTGAAGATACTTAGTAAAATAACATTTAAACAAACAAAAACCAGTTACCTAGAGCTCTGAGAGGTCTGACTTATCCAGTGTGTGTCATACAGCTAGAAATGGGATTTGAATCAAGGCCTTTTTGATGATGCAGAAGTTAGCTTGCTGCATCCCAACAGCCCCTCATGGTATTATGGTATTTCCCAAAAATGGTGTTTAAAGATGGTAGCCGGGCTAACACCTTCCTCTCCCTTTTTTCCAGTGAAGACTGAGAGGTTGTCCTCTCTCCTCCCCCATGGCAGGTGAGGAGAAAGAAGAATACCCAAGACAGGTATTGTTTGGGGCTTCATGATGAAGGGGAGAGCAAGGAAAATGCAGCTCAGCTATTTCCTATTGGCAGAGCCTGGGCTATTAGGTGAAGGGGATTTAGTGTTTGATTTACCTTTTCTACATTCCTCACGGAGGTTTTTGGTCCCAAATTGCTAAACCTCCAGTCAACGGTTAAATTAAACATAACTAACTTTGTTGATATTATTTCACAGCTGACTACCTTGATATTCATACTCTTGGTGTGTTCGATACATAGAGATCCCAGACACATTTTTAAGCCTTGGCTTGTGATGAATCCTCCTAAGCTCAACTTGTGTTTCAAAGATTCTGCTCAACTGAGACGAGCCCATTATTCTAGCAGAGAGATGAGTTCTGAAGAGCCGAAGTGTGAAGGGGGACCCCTCTCTGGGCCCTACTGTGCTCCCAGTAGCATCTCTCTTACTATGGTAGGTTACTTCACCCTTGAAGGAAGGCTATCCCTAGCCCTGGCCAGGGGTCCTGGACAGGAGGTGCTGTATAATAAGTATACCTTGAAGAAAGAGCCCTTCTCAATTTCCCCAGGCCTACCTGGAAATTCTCCCCCAAGCTCACAAATTTTATGGACTTGAGGAAGGAGTATGCTGTAGTGAGACAAATACTGGCTCCAGAGTCTAAGGAGCTGGGCTCAAATCTCACTTGTGCTCCCACTTACCGACCATGCAAATGACTTTGGGCAGGTCACTTCTCAGCTCTGCATCTTGTAAAAGGAAGGGATTAGAACAGAGGTGCAGGTCTCAACCTTTGATCCCATAACTCTTTGGACCTTTCTGGGGCTCTATTTCCTCTTTTGTAAAGTGGGAGGGTTGGCCTAAATGGTCTCTAAATCTGTTCTGATCAGTGATGTACTGGTAAGTATTTAGCAACTAGCTCCCTGTAATGTAAATATGACACATTTTTAAGTTTAATCGGAATTACTATTTCTTCTCCACTACTTTCTTAAATCTATACAAGCAACACAGTAATAAATCCAGACCTGATTGACAGTCTTTGCCAACTTCCAAGGAGTAAATGCTCCCATTGAGAATGTAAGAGTTGGGTCTGGAGAGCCAGGGTGAGTTGGGTCCAGCAGACCTTGGTTCTTGCTCTAAATCTATGATCCTACAAATGTCTCTGGACCTCAGTTTCCTCATCCATAAAATGAGGGGATTGTATTCAATGATCTCTAAGGTTCTTTCCAGTCAGCTAGTCAGCCAGTGAGCATTTGTTAAGTGCTTACTACTACGGACTAGGCATCACACAGAGCACCAGGATACAAATTACAGTTCCTGACCTCAGGAGCTTACATTCTAATGAGAAAGACAACATGTAAGCAACTATGTCGATACAAGATATATCACTCAATAAAGTAGATGCAGTCTCATAGCGGAAATACTAGCGATGGAGGGTAGGGATAGGAAAGGCCTCTTCTAGTTTCAAATATATAATCCTATCTCTCTGGGCTTCAGTTTCTTCCTTTGTAAGTGAGTAGTTGGTCTAATTATCTCTAAGGTTGCTCCCAGGTCAATCTCTAATCCTAACTATAACCTATGCAATGCCCTGAAGGTACTTGATGGTCCTAGAAGTCATGGGTGCTCTCAAGGGTATCTGATATTTCTGAAGCTGAGTGAGAAGGGATATTGGGTGTATCAAAGCCCAAGATTTAAATACAGACCATTGTTTTGATGGGACCTTATAGTCTCCTAACTTGCTGTGGGTGAAAAGAGAGAACAGCATCTCAGCCCAGAGCTCCATCCTCCATAGAGAAGGGGGCGAGGGAGGTTCAAGGCCAACTACCATCTTTAAACGCTCTTGTTGAGGAATAGGAAAGGCCAAAGATGCTCCCAGTAGACTCAAAGACGAAAAGAGAGAGCTCAATGTAGGACTTGCCTTACGAGCATGATAGCTTCACAGAGGTCATCTGAGCCCCTAGACACCCCAGACAAAGCACAGTAAGTAGGGTACTGGATCCAAAGTCAAAAGACAAAAGTCAAGTGTTGGTTCTTCTACTTCATAACTTTGTGACCTTCAGAAGGTCACTTTAACCCATTGAGATTCAGTTCCCTCATATGTAAAATGGGGAGAAGAGAATTGCATTGCCTTTCTCATCAGGGTTATGTGAGTCTCAAACATGATGCATCAATATGTCAGTAAGTCTTTTCTGTCATTAACATGGAAGCACCTTCCTTCTGCTGATGCAGATCATGGCCTCCACAAGTCTTCTCATCCCATGTGACTCTGGTCTATCTCTTCCCATAAGTCCTCCATGGGGGAGAGAGGGCCACCACCATGCTCCAGGTCATCCTCTAGGTCTCTCAGTATTATGTGGGTGCCAGTGAAATGCTCGTCCACTGACGATTTCCTCACATTTACTATTTGACTGGCCCATGTCCTTTTCTAATCATGTATCTTCTTTTATGTCACTTATTTTAATGTAATTTTAATTTATTCTGTTATTTTCAATTGATCAACACTTTTTCCTCTCCCACCCGTACCTCCCCTCATTGAACTAAAAAAATAATTGTAACAAATAAAAATAAGCAAATAAAGTAAATTCCTGCATTGGTTACGTCCAAAAATATATGGTGAAAGGGGAAGATTCAAAGAATCTCGAGAAGACTTGAATCAATCAATGCAAAGTGAGAAAACCAAGAGAATAGTTAATACCAAAAGAACCACATTGTAAAGATAAGTAACATTGAAAGTCATGACAACCACCATTTCAACCTAAAAAAGATGATCCCTGTGACCTGCCTCCTGACAGAGAAGATGCAAAATGAACTCACATTTATATGCCACCTATAGAAAGGGTGCAAGTCCTCGTAGGTAATAATTATGCCCATCATACCTTTCTGCCGCACACTGGGCCCCCCAACATTGAATTCTTCTTAAACAGCAGAGCTCCATGATTCACCAAGTGACATCCCCAGGATAGAAAGAGAAATGGAGACTGAACTGAATATATATATATATATATATATATATGTATGTATGTATGTACAAATGATAGTTATGCAATAATATAATAAAATAGATGATATATTATTATAAAATTATATTACATATAATACATTATATAATCATGTCATAATTACATGTGAATATAATTTAAGAAATATTTATATATAAATGTGTGTGATATGTGTATTGTATATGGGTATACACATATATTACACATGAGGCTACATATACATGTGTGTATGTACAGGGAGACAGGGAGCTAAAAAGCAAAGGAAGGAGGGAAATGAGGGGAGGGGTCGTGGTTTTGAAGTCCAGAAACCAAGAACAGGGCAGAGAAGGACCTTCCTCAAAATGGAACCCTCAGGAAGAACTCGTCATTGGGAAAAGGGGGTGGGTTTTACAGAAAAATATTCTAGGTTGAGAAGAGCACAGAATTGGGTGGTTATTCCAGGGTTAAGTGATAAACAGAGGAGTTTATATATCATCTTCTAATTATAAACAGAGAAGTTGTTGCTTGCAACCTTCCCATTTGTTCCCATCCCAGCACAGGGGCTACACTGGCCTAGCTTTAGAGTCTAGATGCAGGGTCACCTCCATACTCAGAGGCATCAGATGAGAGAACTCTTTAGTGACAGATACACAGTCTCACTCTGGTTAAACCAGAGGACACTTTCACTTTCTCATTCCAATGTTCCCATCTCTCAGGCTCCCTACCAGGGATGAGCCTCCCTTCGTAAAATCCCTAGAACAGCCCTCCACATTCAAGAGCCTTGTGCAGACCTAGAACAGCCTCGGAAAGGTTTCTAATGTCAATAATCAAATGGATCAGCCCTGACAGCTCATGATGGGACCCACACCTTCTCCACGTTTTATGCTATTTAGGGGAGCTATACCCATTTTCCTCAGGACAGTCTTATAAAACCTTGCAAAGGATAAAAACCTCTCTTTGTGATTAACCTTTGAAATGGGCATTAAAGCTAATTTTGCCTTCACATTAATAGTTCAGGTTTAAAAGGAAAAGACAAAGGGGTGTGGTTCCCCCTGGCTTTTTTCCAAGGGGGTTGTGGGAGGGTGAAGACTCCCAGAATATGCGCTCAGCAGGTTGGCAAGATTTAGAGCCAACATCTTAACCCTTTTCCCTGGGTTAGCTCTCCTTTCTGCTGTCTCCTTTCAAAGTCATTCTCATCTCATGAACTGAATATTAGCTGATTAGCTTATTCCTCTAGGAAGAAATGGCTTTAATTCACAGGACTAATGCATTTTATTTTTTGTTTCAATTTCTGACTGAGTTCTGGGCCATATCTTGGACAGTATGTCAAAGAATACTTCGTCCTCATGATGCATCCATGACCCGGAGATCTCATTGGGGCCCTAATGTAGACCATGAGCTGTTCAGGCCTGCTCAACCTGGGTAATTCTTGCCCAGGTCCTTGCCCATAAAGACTCCATCCAATATGGAAATCTTTCTTCAGATTCTTTTAATATCCTATTAGGATATAAGCTCCTTGAGGTCAGAAATTAGTTTGCTTTCTGTATTTGTATCCTGAGGCTGGCATAGTGTTTTGTATATAAGAAGAGCCTAATAAATGTTTGTTAGATTATGTTTGGATTGGGTGGAGTTGGATAGGTAGAAATCAGTGCTCCACTCAGTTTCCTCAATGTAGCCCTCACTCAAGTTTCATGACTGCTTACCTCCTACATAAGGCTTACCTTGATTCCTTCCATCAAAAAAAGTATTTTTTTATATTTGCTTAGTATGTATTTTGCACTATCTATCTCAGTACATGTTGCTCCCCAAAAACAAAAAATAAGCTACCTGAGGCCAGGGACAACTTCATTTTCATCCTTGTATTCCCAGTACTAAACACAGAGCCTAAATATAGAAGAATCTAATGAATGTGGTGTGAAGCAGGCTACCTCCTCTACTGGTCACAACTGTTCTTTATGACACTTTCAATGCAGTCAAACAGAAAGGTCCCTACATCCATTCTTCCTTCACACTCTGGCAAGAAATGGATTCCATTTAGGTCCCTCGGAAGCAGATACATTGGCACAGAGAGCACAGGGCAGTATTTTAACCAGACTCAAGGGCAGAGCCACAAATAGTAGGGTTTTCTTTTTTGCCTATGTTGTTTCACCACAAAAACAAAATGGAAAACACCATGGAAGAGACCCTCAAGACACTCTTTTAAAGTAAATTCAGTTGGAAGGAGAGGCAGAAGCCCAGAGGCTCTCTGTTCCTGGTTGTCTCTGTTTTCCTACTTTAACCAACTACTCTTGCCATCTGGGTGCTGAGATCAGTTGCTCTTGGCATTCTCTAAATTTTAGCACTCCAGGATAAAGCCCTCATCACCCTACCCTAGGTATGGCTCTGTCTGAGGGAGAAGACACACAGTTCCCTCTGGATCCCATGCCCCATCTGTGAGCCAAAGTCAGTAAAACCTCCATGTAAGTGGAAAACCCCCAACCCATGTTCTTCTTCATCCTGCCAAGTGGAGTGGGGCTTACAAAAGAATGTCTCCTCCTGTTTGTTCACTCTGACTGGGCGATCATCTAATTCTCGGTCTCACGTCTCTATTTCCCGACCACATATGGCAGTAATATTGGATCTGCCCCATCTCAGCTTAACCATGACTAAACAGGCTGATGAATGTCATGCATCTTATCATCATACATGCATATTTTTAAATATAATTCACTTTTTGATCGGCGCCCTTGTGCAGTGGTGAATGAAAACAGTTAAGCTCTCTTCCACTGTCTGCCTTTAAATGTATTAAACAGCCCGGCTGTCAATAGATTATATTCTTGTACAATGATAATAGCCCCCAAAACTAAGAGGCCTTGTCAGGAATGGTGCCTGTCACAGTTTGATGCGAATGATTTTACTTGGTGTATGTCTGCCACACAATCATCTCGTAATCTGAATATACATCACGGCATGACATGTAAATTTCCTGCTATTCTGCTTTCATTTCCAGAGGCAGCAATCAAATGGAAACCACTCAACCTCACCCAAATGTATAAATAATTTTCATTCAAACATATTAACAGTCAAAATATGAGAATTTATCACAGAGTGGTGTGCTTTTTAAGAAGCAATAAAGACTTTACTTTTTGAGCCTATTTCTACTTAGCAAAGTAATAGGAATGACAAGCCACAATTTTGAAATTGCATGGAGAAGTCCAGGCAGAGGGCCCCTAATCTGCAAGTTTAAATGGGACTGCTTTGACATGCTGGAGGAAAGGGGGAAGGGCCTAGAGCAAGAAGGACCCTTGGAGATTGTAGGACTGGAGAGTGTCTTGGATCTAGACCCAAAGGGGATCTCAGAGGTCTGCTAATCCAACTCTCTTCAATTTCTAGATAAAGAAACTGGGGGAGGGGAAGGGACTGGTCCAAGGTCACACAAGGAAGTCAATAAAGTACCTGAATCTGGGTTTGAATCCAGGTCCTCTCTAGCCATAGAAGGATTGGATCACAAATCTAGAGGGAAGCCCCGAGGTCATCTAGTACCATGACCTTGTTTTAGAGATAAGGCTAAATGAGCCCAACGTCATATAAGACATAAGAGGATGAGCTGGGGATTGAACCCTGATCACCTACAATCCGTAGACAACAAATTCTCAGCCCTAGGGTTAAAAGGCATCTTAAAAGTTACCTGGTCCATTCCTCCCATTTTACAAAGGAAAACAAAGGCGAGGGGAGATGAAGGGAATTGACCAAGGTCCTGAAGTTAGAAACAAAAGCTAGGATGTGACCCCAGGTACTCAGACTCTGCATCCAGGCTCTTCTCTGGAACTCCACACTACCACTAAAGGAATTTGGGAAAGAATAAGTATAATTCTCACATCTGTGTGAGATGAAATAGTCTGATGTCAAAGGACATGAGTTCAAGTCCCAATTACCCAGACAACCTTGAGTTTATCTCTGAGTCTCATTTTCCCCTTCAGGAAAATGGGTGACAACCTCTGCATCTTGATGATTGCTTATTTCCTACCACATGTTAAAGGAGCTTTAATCAAAAAAAAAAAACAGCCCCTGCTGGGCAAGTCACTCAAGTATTAAGATTCCCCATTTTAAAGACGGAAACAGAGTCAGAGAGATTAATGAATTTGTTTAATGGATCATAATACTTGGACCCACATCTTCTGGCACCAAGATCCACATGGGCCCTTCCTACTATGCCCTACAATATCTTTAGGCAGGAAGACCCCAAGTGGAGAGATGACCTTCACCAGGTGCCTTGTGGACTATGCAGTGCTATACAACCCTGGACCTTACCTGGACAAATAACCAACCAACGTGAAAATACAGAGTTTTAAAAATACTCAACTTTCTTCATCTTTTCCAAGCTCTGATCCCATAGGATCAATACTAAATTATACTCCTCCTCCATACAAACCCCTGACCCAGCGAGGATTCTGATATTATGACAAGTGACACCTTCATATTTTTTTGCTGACAAAAATCAGATTCTAATTGAAAATAAGAGACTGAGAGGAAAGTCGATGGAATCATTCACTGTGCCCATCCTGGATTTTGCAAACGCCATGTCAAGGCTCTGCTCCTTAGGGCCCTAACTGTCAATTAGCTTTTACATGTGATTCACTGACAAAGCGAGAGCTGCCCTCCCAAGGTGATTATTAAAAATAATAGTAAATAGTTTCCATTTACATAGTGCTTTAAAGTTTGCAAAGCACTTTAAATGCTACTTCACTTGATCTTCTCAACAACCCTGAAAGGCAGGTGACCTTATTATCCACATTTTACAGATGAGGAAGCTGAAGTTGAAAGAGGTTAGGGGATTTGCCCGGGGTCACACAACTGGTAACTATTTTAACAGGATTTGAAGACTTCTTGACTCTAAGTCAGAATTCTAATCCAAGAGATATTGGGTCCTCTTAGCTTGGTAGTCAGACTTGCCTATGGTACTATCTATGTCCACTGTTAGAGTGTGAGACTTGAGGGAATACAAGCAAATGGGATTATGGTCTTTCCATGGGCCTAATAGACCAACAAGAAGACAATGGGATGGGTTCCAGGGAGCAGGAGTCCTGCCTGGGTGAGAGTCCCAGGGAAAAGTGTCCAGACCTGAATTTAACTTAAGCAAACAAGCTCTTGTTGAGTATTTACTGTATGTAAAGCATTGTAGGAGGTACCAGACATACAAAAATAAGAAGGAAATCATGACTATCTTCAAAGGGCTTAGGTTCAATGGACACGTGAGTTCAATGGACACGTGAATTCAATGGACACGTGAATCTAAATCTTGACTCTGTTGGGATTGAATTCAGACTTTGTGCCAGAGAACACGTACCAGGTGCAGGGGTGGAGGGATAGAGAGCCTGTGCAAGAGGAGAGAGGTGGGAGGTTGGCTGACTTGCCCCAAGGAGAGCAAATTGGTCCGGGTGGCTGGGAGAGAGAGTGTACAGGAGAGTCCTAGGCAAGCAACCCATAAAGGAAGTTAGAACTAGCTCATCCAAGACTTTAGAGGTCAGACAGAGACAACAGAAGGCTACAAGAGAAGGTCAGACCTGGGCTTTAGGAATCCCAGCTGTGAGGAGAACAGACTAGAGAGGGGAGAGAACTTGGGAAGGAACAACGAGGAAGCATTGCAGTGGTCCAAGAGACAGATGAGGAGGATCTCGATGAGTAGTGGCTGCGTAAGTGGAGAGAATGGGACAGATATTAGACATATGAAGTACTGGCTGGGAGAGAACAATGGGACCAGGGTTCATCCAATAAACCAAGGAAGAAGAAAACACAGAATGAACATCTAATCCATTTTGCAAAAAGTCAAAGTGTCATCTTTTTACAGGAAGCCCAATCCCTCTTAATTCTAGCACCTTCACTCTATACAGTATTTCCTATTTATATTGACTAGAGTTTACTTTGTATATGTTTGTTTGTAGGTTATCTCTCCCCTTCCATCATAAGCTCCTTGAGGGCAGGGAATGACTTTTATCTCTTTTTGTATCCCTAGTGCTTAGCACAGTGCCTGGAATATAGTAGATGCTTAATAAATGCTGGTTAATTATAGGACTGAGAGCTGGAAGTATCCTAGGAATCATCTAGCCCTTCATCTTTTTGGTGCCATGGATGATGCCCTTTGGCATCTGGGAAATCCTCTGAACCCTTGCTCAGAATTATGGACTTAAAAGTAAAAACAAAATACAAAGGAGTACAAATGAATCCAACTATACTGATAAACATTTTTAAAACAAATTCAGAGACCCCATGTTAAAAACCTCGGAATTCTAGCCTAAACTCATCATTAGACAGATGCAATGAAGGAGGTCTCCGTTTCCTTAGCAGTGATGTGATTTATTCATAGTCACACCAGTAACATGTGGCAGAGCAGGGCATTCCAAATGAAATTCCGTAGCTCCAAATACAGCACTCTATCAAAGTTTGCTACCACTCTGAAACATTTTTAAAGTGTCTTTTTCACATCACAGTGTGGGCAAAAAAGCACTAGAGTCAGAATATGAGACGGTGAGCTTGAATCCTGCATCTGAGACCTTGGACAAATAAATTAGCCTCTTCAAATCTCAGCTTTCACATCTAGAAAATGAAAGAGATTCAATAACTAATAAAAACAGGTAACATTTACATAGCACTTTTAAGGTTGGCAAAGTCCTTTTCAAGGTGTATTATTTCAAGTGATCCTCACTACAACCCTAGGAGGTAGATGCTATTTTTTATCCCCATTTTGCAAATAAGGAAAGTGAGACTCAGAAAGATTGACTTGCCAAGAGTCCCACAGCTAGTATATGTCCAGGGCATGGTTCAATTCCCATGTCTGCCTCCTCTATCCACTGTACCACTCTACCTGCCACAAAGGAGGTAAAGAGAGAAGCCATGATCTAAGAGATACTAAAACATTCATGGCAGCAAAGAACTAGAGACAACATGGGTGCCCATGATTTGGGGGATGATTAAAAAAAAAACAACAGAAGATGAACACAATTAAATATTTTGCAATAAGAAATGGCAAGGTCACATGAGATAGTGGATAAAGAACTGGGCTACTCAGCAGGGAGATCTGGGTTCAAGTTCTGCTTCTAATATATAACAATTGATTGCCTTTGGGCAAGTCACCTAGCCTCTCAGTTGCCCCAGGCAACTCTCTAAGACCTGCCTGCTGGGCAGATACCAAGTTTCCTCATTAGAAGTTTTCTCTACCAATTAAATTACAGAGGATAGAGAGAGACACACACAGAGACAGAAAGCATTGGGGATGGGAAAGGTGGGAACAGAGAGAGATTGAAAGAGAAAATAGAGAGGAAAGGAATTCAGAGAAATATGGGAAGGTTTGTTTGAACTGATGCAAAAGGGAGTTGCATCAGAAAACTATATACACAGATTACAACAATATCAGTGAAAAGATCCCTAAAAGAAAACTAAAGTGAAAAATTACAATAATTAATCTTGGTTCTAAAGATGGATTATAAAACATGATTCTTTCCTCTCAGAGAAAAAGTGAGATGCTAAAGTGGTAGAATTTTGCATACGTTGCCCAATGTGGTGATTGTATTTGGTGGTTTCTACTCAATCATTTTTCTTTATTTAAAAGGAAGGTTTCCATCCTAGGTAGAAAGTGAAAGAAGGAATGGGAAGTGGTAATCCCCAAAGTTACTTGAGATAAGGAAAACAAAAACCATCAGTAAATCTCATTTTCAAAATAAGTATTAAGATAATGATATAAATTTAATATGTTTAAAAATAAAATGAGGGGACTGGACAAAACTATTTTGAAGACTCACATGTATCTTTAAATCGATTTAAAACGGAAATTGAAATGTTCATACCCACCAATAAGCAAAGAAACAGAACCCTGCCCTCCCCACCAAGTGGAGAAATAATATAACCAGGATGGGCAGCTTGCTTTTAGCATTAAAAATCAAAACTAAAAATTTTGCTGCCTCACTGGAAATTTTTATATCCCCCCCACACATGCCCCAAAGAACCCAAAGTGCCAGGATGGCAGTTTTTGCCGACTTCTCCCAGCAGAGCGCCTAAAGAGCCCAAGTAGAGTAACCTGGGGTGCAGCGGGCTCAGCCATTTGAAATAAAACTTTGCAGTACTAATGTTTTTGTAACTGCTTTCATATTGTAATGATATTTTTCCAAGCACTGGTTTTATTTGATCTTAAATACCTTTTTGGGAAAGTCCAGTGAGCTGACTCTAATAAAATCATGCTATTGAAAAAAGGTTTAAGTGGAATGTTCAGAATAAATTACAAAACTGCATGCTAGAATACCAGCTAGTGCTGCTATAAAAATCTGGAAATGAGGATTCTTGCAATATATTTTAAAGGAGTAGCACACTTTTTTTTGGCTCATTTTTTCCCCTGGAATGTTTCATAACAAAATGCCTCCTCACCAGGGAAGGAAGAGAATGCAAAGCAGAGGCACAAACTGCAAGAGAAATTGTATTTAAAAGGGGAAAAAATTCTTTGATGGGGGAGGGGGAGAAGGGATAAGAGGAACAGCATATATTTCATTTCATTTTCAATAACTGTTGGAAGATAATAGGAAATGTAATTCCTTTCCATTTTCTGTGCCAAAATACTTAAATTACATCATACTTATCCTGTCACATTTCCTCCAACATATTCAGGGCCCTTAAGCAGATTTTATGACCCTCAGGGACTAAGGACCACTAGTTTTTTGGGGTTTTTTTTTTTTAAGTGCAGGGGATGGGGTGGTCCAGGCGCAGAAATCCTGCTGAATCAGTGACGACCAGGTAGTGTGGGTGTGGGCTCAGCTGTGTATCTACATGACTTTTCTAGAAATGTGGCATAGAGAAAAAGAGACTAGGATGGAAAGCCCAGGACTTTTCATTCTATTGCAGATCTGAATCTACACAGTGCTATCTGTACGGGCGGTGTCTGGTGTCTGGAAGGATGGTTGGAAAGATAGATGGATAGATGGATGGATGGATGGATGGACTAAAGAAACACTAGAAGGATGGATAGAGTGAAAGGTCAATGGAGGAATATATGAGGGAGGGATAAGGGAGAAATGGAAGAAAATATGAGGGTTTGAATGGAGATAGGGCTAAAGGGATCAATGGAAGGAAAAATGGTTCAGTGGTTGACTGTAAATGGAGGAAAAGAAGGAGGGAAGAAGGGATAAAGGGAAAGATGAAGAGAAGAAAGGAGAGGAGAAATGGAAAAATCACAAACTACCGCATCAATTATAAGTGAGTCTTATCTCCATCCTGAAATCAGCCCTTTCAGACAGGAGGGGAACGGAAAATGTAGATAAGCATTAAAGCTAAATTTTCTCTGTTTGAACATTTTGCCCCAGACATTCATTCTTTTGTTTGTTTATTTGGTCATTCATGCAGTTAACATGTATTAAACCCTTGGTATACATAGAATCCCAGGGTGAGCCCTGGAGGAGATAGGAAGGCTACATCTATCCATCAGCTTACCTTTTGGTACAAGAGGTAATTCACATACACCAATAATCACAGTGCAAAATAAAATAGGATAAGTGCATGATAAAGGAAGCAAAAATCATCTCCAGGTCAAGGGATAATATTGGCCAATATCTGTAAAACAAGAAGCATTTCCAGGTTTTGAAGCCCTTGGCTGTGTTGTCCCATGTTTTCCTCACCTGGTCTTTCTCCTTCACTGGCCAGCACCATCCTGCATCCTCACAGCACGCCCTGCCTTACCCCCACTCCCACATTCCTAATTCTCCTTAAATGCTTAAATCCTCCATCAGAATTTGAGCTCATTGTAGGCAAGGACAGTCTTCTTTGCTTATATTTTTATCCCAGTGCTTAGTGCAGAGGGAAAGGGAAGGAAGAAATAAGCATTTATCAGTTGACTATTATACGCCAGGCATCATGCTAAGCTCTTCACAGATATTTTCTCATTTGATAACACTATCTGACAAAGCCTAGCATTGGCACGGGATAAGTGCTTAATAATGGTTTTTATCTATCAGAGAGGAGAAGACAGGAAAGCTGGGGAAAGGGAAAGAGAAGGGAGGAGAGGGAGGAGAGAGAGAGAGACAGGGAGAAGGAGGGAGAGAGAGGGGAGAGAAGAGACAAGGGGAAGGGAGGGGAGAGAAGGAGAGAGGAAGAGGAAGAGGGAGAAAAAGGGAGAGAGAGGGAAAGAGGGAGGGAAGGAGAGAGAGAAAGGAAGAGGGGAGAGGGGAAGGGAAGGAAGGAGAGAAGAAATCAGGACAGGAGTGGAGAGGATCTATCTGACCCCGTGAGGTAGGTGCTACAAGTCTAAGGAAACTGAGACTATGAGAAATGACATGACTTGTCCAGGGTCACAATAAGTGTGATGGCAGGATATGAACCCGAGTCATCTTGACTCCCTCTACCCAAATGGCCACATTCTCTCTTTTCTTCCTGGGGCAATTTGAACCGAGTCTTAAAGGATAAAGCAGAATTTTGTAAAGACTGAGATAAGGGATGGGTGAAGAAGGGAGCATTCCAGATGTAGGGAAAGGCTTCTATGAAGAAAGGCATGATAGAGCATACAGTGAACAGTCCAGTTTGACTGGTATGACAAAAATGCAAGAGAAAGTAGTATGGAATAAGACAGACAGCTAAAAATATATGGCATTCAAGGTTTACTAAAATTTACATACATTTACTTGGAGTGAGCTTTAGATGCCAAATTAAAGACTTTGGATTTTATCCAGTAGACAATAGGGTTTCAATTAGTGAATCAGTGTGATGTTACACTTCCAATCTTAGCTCCTTGTATGCCCCACAAAGTATTTTGCCATCATGTTGAATTAGAACACTCCTTTTCTCCTATACGTGTCCTGAACTTTCCCTTCTCCCTGCGTTTGCGCTTTGTTCTCTCTGCCAGACATGCCTTTACTCAACTCTTAACCTAAGGAATTTCTGCCCTTTTAGAACCCAAATTCCTCTACAAGGTCTTATTTGATGCCCCTTGCTATTAGTGACACTCCAGATCTCACAGATATTTTCTCATTCTCATTGCTATCTGATAAAAATTGTCCTTTAACCTCTCTCCCATGTCTATTATTTAATATTTACTGTTACATCTACTGTCTTTAAACTCCCTGGAGGCAAAGGTCTTTGATTCATCTAGACTGGCTACATGATAAGATAACCTAATCAATGGTGAATTAAATTTAATCTCAAATACAGCCCTCCTACCAAATTCATAGTGCCCTGGATCCTGTCCCCTCTGTAACCTTGTTCCCATTCATCTTCAGTCTTCCAAATGGCTCCAATTTCTTTACTTCATTCTTTATTAGTGTACTTTCTGCAGTGGAAAAACCCCAACATGGTCAGCTATTTCATATTCTAAAGAAAAATAACCCTTCCTTTGATCACTATACCTCTTCGAACTGTTTTCTGAAATTTCTCCCCTTTGACTGAAAAGTTCTGGGAAGCACTTGTCCATAGCCTCATCATGCACTCAGTACTGTCACCCCAAAATCATGGTCATTTGACCACTGACAAAAAAAACAGTCATTTGACTTATTTGTCAAAAATAGTGTCTAGGTGGCACAATGAATAGAATACTGAGCTGTATCAGGAAGATCTGAGTTCTAATCCAGCCTCAGACAGTTACTAGCTGTGAAAACCTGGGCAAGTCACTTCCTTGCATTTGCACATTTACCAAGATACTGTCTGCCTCAGTTTCCTCATCTGTAAAATAAGGATAATGATAGACCCTACCTCCCAGGCTATTGTGACGATAAAATGGAATAATAATTGAGAAGTACTTTATAAACCTTAAAGTTATATATAAATGCTAACTTTTTTCAAAAGATTAAAAGATTTCAGGAAAGCATTTAACAACATATCTTGTACTACACTAGTAGAAGGAATGGAGAGACATAGGCTCCAGTTAGATTAGTCAGACCAAGCTATAAGACCAAACACAGAATATGGTCATTAATTGGTGAGGGTCACCTTGGAGACAGGTCAGTAATGGAGTGTCCCAGGGAATTGTCCTTGACCCTGAGCTTTGGGACATTTTATCAATGACTTAAATGAAGACATTGATGACATGCTAATCAAGTTTTCAAATTAAACACATTCATAGATGGTAAAAATGTTGGATCACAGCCAGAACCCAAAGTTGTCTCAAGAGGGAAAAAAATGCTGGGTTGAATTTAAGATGGAAGTTAATAGAGATGAATACAAAGCTTTATACTTGGATTTAAAAATTCAACTTTCCAAGCATGAGGTAGAGGTTACATATAAGAAAATGGTTTATATGAAAAAACAACAACAACCACCTAGGGATCTTAGTGAACTAAAACCTCAAGGTAAGTCAACAGTGCAAGATGGTAGCCTTTAAAAAAAAGCCAATAGAATCTTGGGCCTCAAAAGTGGCATCTGGGAGTGCAGGAGATAGAGTACTGGTACCTGCAGTCAAGAAGAGCTTTAATCTAGCCTTAATGGCTTTGTGACCCTGGGCATGCCTCAACTTCCTCATCTGAAAAATGGGGATACTAAGCACACCTACCTCCCAAACTGGTTGTGAGGATAAATGAGATGATATCTATAAAGAGCTTTGCAAATCCCATAGCTCTATACACTGTGATGACTGGTGATGAAGAAGGAAAGTAACGTATCCAGCATGAGGGAAGAGACAGTCTTGTTGTATTCTCCCTAGTCTGATCATATCTGAAATCAGGTGGCTGGTTCAATCCTGTGGTTTAAGAAGGAAATTGATAAGCTGGAAAGTGTCCAGAGGAGAACAATGAGGATGGTCAAGGGACTGCAGACCAGCTACACATCCATTGGACAGTGTTGGACTTGGAATAAAGAAGACCTTTGTCTGAATTCTATCTCATATTTACCAGCTGTGTGACCTTGGGATGGTAAAAAAAAAAAACCAAAAACTCAGCCTCAGTTTCCTGTCTGTAAAATGGGTATAATGATAGAACTGAATCAACTGAAATGAGGTGTATAAAATACTTTGCAAACTTTAAGTGCCAAATAAATGCTGGTTGTTATTAATAATATTATGGTAATGTAATAACTTTATCCTGTGACCTTCCACATACCGTCCTAGCAGCTCTTTGGGCTGGTAGTATAGATTGTTCACTTCTGCAAGACTGTGATACTTACTGCCCTTGATACTTGTGACCTAATCCAAGGCCAGGAAGGGAAAAAGAAAAACTCCTCTGATGTGATTACAACTTGCGACATTTATGGAAAGACACCATTCAACGCTCAGACGTCTGGGTGGCTCAGTGACCAGAGTGACAGATCTAGAGTCTGGAAAGTCTGAGTTGTGTGTGATCCTGGGCAAGTCACTTAACCCTGTTTGCCTATTTCCTCCTCTGTAAAGTAAGCTGGAATGGAAATGACAAAAATTTGCCAGTATCTTTGCCAAGAAAACCCCAAATGGGGTCACAAAGAGTAAGAAACGACTGAACAATAAAAATTTGGTGTTTTCCATCAGTCAAGATCGCCTCCCTATAATTCATATCTGTCGCCCCTAGCTTTTTCCCTTGATCCAAGAAGTTCTTCCAATCTGTGAGGTCAGCTATCAGTTCCCTACATCACCTTCACTCTTCTCTTCTAGTTCTTTCAATAATTCTTAATATGGCAAAATAATAGCACTAATAATTAATAACTAGCATGAATTTGGTACCTTAAGGTTTGAAAAGTACTTTACTTTTTATATTCTATTATCTCATTCATAACTCTAGTATTATCTCCATTTTACAGGTAAGAAAACTGAGGCTGAGCGAGGTTGTGCCTAGCTCAGGGCCGCCCAGCTAGTAGATGTTTGAGAGAGGATTCAAATGGCGGTCTTCTTAACTCCAAGTCCAACACTGTCCATGGGACTTGTAGCTGGTCGATAGTTTCCTGACTGTCCTCTGGATACTTTCCAGCTTAAGAGCATCTACAGGAAACTGAGGCTCAGCAGGGCTGCAACTTCCCTAAAGCCCAAGATCTGAACCGAAGTCCTCTGATTATATATCCAGGATTCTTTCAATTATGCCCAGCTGACACAAAGTCTGGTTTTGAGAGGCGTAGCCTATAGTTAGGGATAAGGGAGGTAGCACAGTGGCTAGACTACTGGACTTGGCGTTGGGAGGATCAGAGTTCAAATCCTGCCTCAGCTATTTACTAGCTGGGTCAGCTTGGGCTCTCTGCCTCAGTTTCCTCATTTATAAAACAAGGATAATGAAAGTATCTACATCCCAGGATTATATGAGAATCATCTGAGAAAACCTACATAAAGATATCTGTGAACCTGAAAGTGCAATATGAATGCCAGCTATTGGTGTAGTCCTTATTTGTGTAATGGACAGAGCATGGAATTTGGAGTCAAAGGATCTAGGTTGAATCTTGGCTTGGAAATTCAATTCCAACAATAAAAAACTCCTATTTCTATAGAAGTATGTAAATACAATAGAAAAGTTAATAGAAAATATTAGAAACAGAAATAAATTTCTACTTACAATTTTAAAATTTATAAATAAAATTAAATATAAAATATGCTTTAAATTTGTTTGTAAATAAAAATAAAATATTTTACTTAGATTTATAAATTTAAAAATATTAAATATTTATTTTCAAATAAAAATAAATACAACCTATATTTTATTTAAATGCATTTGCAAATAAATATAAAATATTTTTATTTAAATGTATTTATAAATAAAAATAAACATAAGTTATATTTGTTTTTATTTATAAATAAATCTATATGAATTCTAAATATAAATATTACAAAAATAATAACAACACCAAATAGTATAAACCTTTAAATAAGTTCTAGAAGTCCTTAATCTAAGTCCTGCACACACTGATGATCTGGATCTCTGAGCAAGACCACATTCTTAGGATTCCAGAGGTAACAGCCCTAAGGAGTTATGAGTTCTTCTCTAGTGCTAATGGCTCAAGCTGTCATTCCTGTGTCTTCCCCTCAGTATTACTCATCAGTGAATTACACTCTATGTCATTAAAACAATTAAGATTGATGACCTCTTATGAAAGGATATTTACTAAGAAAAGAGAGCATGGAAAGAAGTATAAACATGCGAGACACACACACACATACACACACACACACCAGCTGATGGCATTCACCTCTATACCACCTTGGTAGGGAAAATGAGCTAAAACTTAGCTTCTACAAAGTATTCACCCTGTGGGGCTCACTTCCAAATGTTGCATACCCATTTCCCCTGTTCCTCCTTGTAGGACCAAGCATCTGGCTTCAGAGCCAGTCCACGGCTGGACTGTATCTTGGCTGCTCCTTGGGGAAGGTCCCAAATTCTGGCCTGACTCTGGCTCCTGGACCTCTAGGGGTTCACTCTCCCATCTTTTGAAGCTCACAAGGTCATAAATTAATACATCTTCACACACCTAAAAAGAGAAAAGAAACGAGCCCACAGAGACTCACAGACCACGTGGTGACTTTGGGTGAAAGTCTTCATCCTCCTTGCTCATCCTCAAAAGATCCAAATTAGCCTATTAATTAGTACTTTGCTAAGCACTCTCAGTTCTGGCTCCACAGCCAAATTAAAGCTTCCTCTTCTTCACATGATAAGGAGACTGAAAACAGTCAGAACCATGCATGCTCTCACACATTTCTGGAAGCAGGAGTGCAGCATCTTCCACATAGACTGGCTAAAATGTCTCTGAGAATAGGGTTCCCATTGGTGGAGTCCCTATTACACTAACAGCACTTTAAGATTTGCAAAGAACTTACCTCATTTGATCATCACAATAGATCTCTGCAGTAGGTGACACTATTATTTCCATTTTACAGATGAGAAAACTGAAGCAAAGGTTAAGTGATTTGTCCTGGGTCACGCAGCTAGTGTCTGAGGCAGGATTTGTTGTTTTTTAAATCTGCACAACATGACAATTTGAACAATTTGTTGAGTTGAATCAAATTCATGGAAGGTATCACAACCATGAGGGAGGCAGGGTAGTTTAACTGTGAGGGCAGGAAGGCAGCAGCCCTAGTGAGGGCTTCTCACATTGAGAGGTTACCTACAGATAGCAAACTGGCATCTAGGTGATGCAGTGGGTAGAGCACAAGGCATGGAATTAGGAAGACCTAAATTCAGATCTGACCTCAGACATTTATTGCTGCATGACCCTAGGTAAGTCTCCCAACCTGTCTGCCTCAGTTTTCTCGTCTGTGAAATGAGTTGGAGAAGGAAATGCCAAACTACTCCAGTGACTTTGCCAAGAAAACCTCAAATGGGGTCACCAAGAGTCAGGTACAACTAAAACAACTCAATAACAGATAGCAGATAAAAGTCAAGAGCATGAAAATCACTGAACTAATATTTGTGATACAAGTAGACTAGTCTCTGGCCTTCTCTACTGTGGTTACAAAATTGATGGTTGACAAAAAGAAGTGAAAGAGCAGGATCCATGTAACCTTTGAGAGTTTCATGTAGTAAACCAATAGTTTTCCTTCTATGAATCTTGAAAGGAAAGTAACATACAATGGACTATGGTATAAGCTGCCTGAGGTCTTGAGAAAATAGGATAGGTATAGGAACTGGATGAATTCATTGATATAGGGAACTCCCAAGTGAAGAAATTCCCTTTACTAATGCAGGTCAGCACCTTCTTTTCAATTTACAGTCTTAGACAATGACCTTGAGTTCTGAGAGGTTGACCTTTTCATGAAGGTCAATGATGGGTTCAATTCTTAACCCCACCCTCTCAGCTGCATCCAGTTCTATTGGGCGTGCAGGTGCCAGAAATCACATGCATCTGACAAAGGTTTTCTCTCTAATCTGAAGCTTTTTTTTTTTTTAGTAAATCCCACTGAGTTTACAGAAGTCATCTCTGCCCCTCCCTTCTTTATTAGTATGTAAGATTCTTGAAATAGATAGAAATGAAATTTATTGGAAAAAAAATAAGCAAGCCTAAGTTATTGATACAGGAAGACACCAATCTAAAGAAACTTTGATTTCCCACTGTGTAGGACAAAGGAAATGGATTAGCAGGTGGTGTAATAAATACAAGACAACAATGAATAAATTACTACTGTAATTGGTGATTTCATCAAATCACATTTGGAAAACGTACTCTATTTTCTTAGTTGTCTAAAGAACCATCCTGCATGAATGTTTTAAATCAAAGAGCTCTTATAACTGAGAAGGTTGGAGTTTAATTGGATGATGGGAAAATAATTTAATTACTTCAAAGGAAAATAGATTGGCATTCAATAGATGTTGAAACAGCTGTAATAATATACCCAGTCTATTATATGAAATCAACACTGTCACCCAAAGGTGGAGTCAAAATTACTTTTCTCAAAGAGCAGCCTTCCGAAATAGTCTTCCTGACATCCAGCCACAAGGCTGCAAATCCCCAAATTTCAGAATCTGAGTTGGAGGGGACCTCAGAAGCCATCTGGTCCAATCTTTATCTGAATTAGAATTCCTTTGACAACATACCTGACAAATACCTCCAGCCTCTCCTTGATGACTTCTCATGACAGGGAACTCTCTCCTTCAAGAGCTATTTCATTCCATTTTGGATTAGCTTTCAACGTCAGCAAGTTCTTCCTGGTACAGCCTAAATCTGCCCCTTTACAATGTCTACCCACTGTTTCTTGTTCAGTTCTCTCAAGTCAAACAGAAAAATATTAATCCCTATGGAAGGGGACTAGAGGCATTCCAGCAACATGTCTGAAAAGGAACCAAAGGGACTGTTGAAAGGGACTTGGTTTCAGACTCAGTCTAGATCTCTTTCTCCACCCTGTCCCTTTGACTGGAAGAGGATCTTGTGAGCTCGGAATCTGGAGCATTTTAGATTTTTCCATCTTTCCATCATCTCTCGGGCAACAGTACCTGCATTCGGATCCCAGAACATGCAGGAAGATTCATATCTCTTCAAGAATCCCAGAAAAGATCTTCCAACATTCCGAAAAAGAACCTCTTGAGCCCTCTCACAAAGAGAAAAGGATTTCCATCAACCAGGAGATATGACTTACTACTTTGCCACAAGCAAGCACTCACTAAGCTTGAGTTCCATTTCTTCTAGATGCTGTACGTACTTGTGGGAGGACACATCACATACTTTGGGTAAGGAGATGAGTTGTCAACTGTTCTTAATAATACCATACCACTAATTAAGTCTAATTGATATCAACTGACAGTTTTGAGGAAGAATACACTGGTGGGGGCTCATGCACTACATAGAGCTAGAGAAACAACCTTTCAATTCATTCAGGGATACCCCTAGCATAGTGAGGGGGAGAAGTGGTATCAATGATCTGACTAAGAGCTTGGAAGAGGTATACCTGCCTCTTTTACCTATAAAACCTCTCTGTTATATGTACCTTCCTTTTAATTGCTGCCAATTTTGTACAGACACTCATTAAAAGGGAGAAGATGGATTGTTCTAAAGGTCTCCTAACTGCTATCTCTCTGCAGATTTTCCCTTCTCAAATTCATCCTTCACACAGCTGCTAAAAATAATCTTCCTAAAGCAGAAGCCAGATCAAATCACTCTCTGTTCAGAAATTTGCAGTGGCTCCCTATTACTGACTAGCAAAATATAAAATTATTAATCTAGCTTTGAAAGTTTTCCATATGCTTGTCTCTGCCTATTTTCCCAATTTTATTTTATACTTTTCCCTTTCATGTAGTCTACCCTCTAGTCAAACTGTACTAGTTAATGTTTGCCAATATCATCCCATCCTTTCCCATTTCTGTGAATTCTTATGTATAAAGAGTATGACAAAGATAGCCCAGATGAGGATAATTTAATGAACTTAATCATTAAAACATGTATTACTGGGTTAAGTACCCAGGCCAAGTGTATAGGGTCCTTCCTACACCTCAACAAATTGGTATGGTAATGGAGACGTTTGCACCTGTCAAGGAAACACAATCATTGTCTCAAATAATACTTTTCAGCCTCATAGATCAGGCTCTCCTAATCAAACTGTTAAACTCTCCTCCCAAGTTCAAAATTTGTAGTCACTGAAAGACATATAGGAAGACCTCTCATCATCACTCCCCATCTCCATCAACTGAAATCTTTCAAGACTCATTTCAAACACTACCTCCTGCATTAAGGCTTCCTAGATTCCCCCAACTCAAAGTTCTCCCTCTCCTCCTAGAATTTATTGTGTCCCCTTCAGGCCTAACAGTACTTTGTGACTTTAGGCAAGTCACTTAACTTCTGTCTGCCTTGGTTTTCCCATTTATAAAATAAAAATAATAATAGCTTCTACCTCCCAGGGCTGTTGGGAGGATAAAATCAGATAATTTTGTGAAGCAAATTTTGCAAATCTTAAAGGATTTTATAAATGACAGTTATTATTTTTGCAATCCCACTAAAATCCTTCTCTATTTGTGAGGCAAAGAAATCAATTCTGGGCTCTGGAAGACACTTCCAAAGCTGGAAAGCCTGAGTATAAGCCTAGTGGTGAACTATATATATATACATACACACATATATGTATCTCTTATCCAAGGGCCAGTCTAGTTAAGTTTGTGGAGGTTCATCACCAAGCTTCTACAGGATGATGAATGTTTTTAGCCCCAGGAACTCTTGAATACTATAGATAGACTATATTTTAGGTGGGTTCTAATCTGCATCATTAGTCAGTCAGTTAGCATTTATTAAGCTCCTACTATATGCAAGGCACAATTTTAAGCACTAAAAATAAAAGGAAAGGCCAAGAAAACAATTTCTACTCTCAAGAAGTTCACAGTCTAACACACTGGAGGAGGACATATCCACACCTAAAGAAAATCCAGGTCTTAGACATGCAGAAGAGTTCATTTTGGGTAATTCATC
This sequence comes from Potorous gilbertii, assembly GCA_028658325.1. Lineage (NCBI taxonomy): Eukaryota > Metazoa > Chordata > Mammalia > Diprotodontia > Potoroidae > Potorous > Potorous gilbertii. The sequence continues at coordinate 682,748,209 of CM053770.1, forward strand.
AACAAGTGTTTATTAAGTATTTCCTATGTGCCAAGAACTGTGCTAGCCAATGGAGAAAGACAAAAGTGAGTGACAAAATGGTCTCAAGTACTAGACTTAGATTCAGAGAACCTGGGTTCAAATCTGTAAATATATGCTCTGTGAAGTAGCCCATGACTGCTTTCAGGGATATTATATTTTAGGGGGGATAGAGTTATCTCTATTTGTATCTAACATCTCCTTACTAGACATCCCCCATGGAACTCACAGACCATGTACATGGATCATTGGCCAGTAGCATAAATAATGCCCAACACCAGTCTCTCCATGAACAAACAGTGTTTGTAAAGCCTGTCACTCTGGCATCTATTTTTTAATGTGATATCAAAGTTTGTGACATCATCAGCTCCTCATTTCGAATAGACTTTCTGTAGCACTGGATACCATCTATGACATTCTTCTCTTTGCAGATCTACATCAGACTGAAAATATTGGAAATGGCCTATCTCCTCATTGTGGAGTCTTTAGTGGCAGAAAAAGAAGGAGGTGCAAAGGGGAGCCTTCCTCCAATTATGATATTATTGGGGAGAGGTGATGAGGGTCATGAGTTTTCTGAAATAAAATGGCATTTTCTGTATTACTGTATTGCACACCAAATCTGCATGTTAATAGATTCAAGCAATCTAGAAGATTTTCTTTCTTGGACAAAACTATGATAATGTCATCTTGGGTGGATTAAAGTTGAAGTTTTCTCTTTGGGAATATATTATTTCATCCTGTCCTTTGATTTGTTTTTCCTTTACTTCTTCATTCATTTAAATATTTATCTGACAAATATTTATTAAGCTCTTACTGTGTGCCAAGTACTATGCTAAGATCTATAGGGAAGCTTACCTTAGTCACAAGGATGCATAGAGTCAAGGACAGACATGCCAACATAACCTGGGGGAGTATCCCCACTGGCCCTTACCCCCTGGGGAAACTCCTATTACTAGGTACCTAATAAATATTTGTTGAATGAATGAATACAGAAATAAATATATAAAGGTAATCATTTTCTGACTCATATTTTATTTGCATATGTATTTCTCCCTCTCCACCCCCAGATTGTAAGCTCCTAGAAGACAGAAGCTGGGTATTTTTTCCTTTTTTATTCATAGTAGATAGCACAGAGATTTGTATTCAGTAGGAGTTTAATAAATATTTAAATGAAATAAATTGTGTTCTCTGAATCACATGCTAATTTATCAAAGACAGGATGCACAGATATAATTTGAGGATTATAGGTCTTCCAGAAAACATGATAAATCAAAAAATCTGGATGCCACAGGAAATAATAAAAGTCCAAAACTTTGGAATTTATGCAACAAATCGCTATCTAATTGACAGATCACTGCCAGAAAGAAAAATACGTTTGCAATATCAAGGTGCATAGTGATGTAGCTTCACAATTTCAATAACAAACTCCAAATTTTTCAAAGAGTTAATAGAAGATCTTCCAATATGAAGAAATGTCTATTCGAGTAACCTGGAATTATTCTACAGTCATGAGAAATTAGAGAAAAGAATGGAATAGGATTATTTTTTTAAAGGAGCTCAAATTTCAACTCACCCAAAATAAAATGTGTTTCAAAGATAAGACTAATCATCAATTAAAGAAAGATGCATCTTCAAAAAAAGTAGTATTTGTGGCATTTCTGGGAGGAAAAGAGATAAGTAAGGGCAAAGGACTATGAGGGTGATATATCATACCTCTGGGTAGACAAGGGAGAAGAATGTGTTCAAAAATAAATGAAATAAAGTAAAGATATCAATAAAATAAAATACTTTTTAAAGAAAGAACAGCAGCATCCTAAAATGGGATAGGTTTTTAGAACTTGCAGAATTATAATCCAACAGGCTATCCTCATTTCTGATCTTTGGAATTCCAAGGAGGAGTTTCCTTTCTGGAGGTGCTCAGTCACCAACATTAATATGTTGGGCATTTTCTATGTGTTACTTGCTAGATAGCAAGGTCCTTGGTGGCAGTAAACATATCATAACTAAATTTTGTATTGCTTCAAGAACCCAGCACAGTGCTCTACAGTATTAAAGTGTTTGCTGAACTGGTGTTTTTTTGTATTTTGTGATATCTTGTCATGTTATGACTACTTCATTAGAAAAGTATATTCAATAATCCTACAAAATATTTGCTGCCACTAAATTTCTATTCCAATATCCCATCATGGCGTAAAGATGACTCTTAGTATCCGAAGCCTATTACAATATAGTATAAGCTCTGGCACAGAGGAGCTAGGTGTACAGTGGATATAGCGCCATTCCTGGAGTCAGAAAGACCTAAGTTCAAATCCAGCCTCAAACACATACTAGCTGTGTGACCCTGGGCAAGTTACTTAGCCCTGTTTGCCTCAGTTTTCTCATCTGTGAAATGAGCTAGAGAAGGAAATGGCAAATCACTTCAGTAGATTTGCAAAGAAAAACTAAGATAGGGTCACAAAGCGTTGGATGTGACTGAGCAACACAAAAGGATATTGACTTGATGATAGACTGTTTTGTCTATGAACCAGCCTACCTCAATCAGAGAAGACTGGACAGAGAATGATGACTTTTTTAGCCACAAACAACTACAAAACAGATTTCTAAAATTTGCTTAAGCACAGCATCATCCCCTTCCATTTCCCCAAAGGCGGAAAAAAAATAGGATGGAGGATACTAAGAATTACAAAGCTCTCAGACCATCCACAAACTTTAATTTAGTTACTAAATAACTCATTATCAATGAGTTGCTATCCTGTGGGGAAATTGACTAGCATTCTTAGATTAAATTAAACCAAAAATCATTTTTAAAGAGTTGTAGCCAAATGAAAAGCACTACTCACTGGTTCACCTCAGAGAAATAAAAAGAGGGGATTGGCAGAGTTGTTTTTAACGAGGAAATAATAATGAGAATGCCTGCTCATACTGTTTATAATGCTGACAGTGAACACAAGAAAAAAGATCACCATAAAAGAAACTGAAACTTTTGCACCAACATCTGTCTCAGAGGATGAAAAAAGGAGAACTTCTATGAAGAGCCTAACTTAACACATTCCCTGATACTTGGTAACTTCAACACAACAGCAGGTCTATAGAAGGGTGGTAGAATCTATATTGGAAAATATGGTTCAGAATCTATGAATGAAAAAGGTCAAAGACATGGATATTTCCCCAAAAAAAATCAGAAAACTGATAGGAAACAATAGGTAACTGGCATGGAAGTCATTCCAGGATCAGTTACTTGTGAGCAGTTAAATTATTGTCTAGTTAAAGCAAATATCCCATCAGTAATGGAAGAAAGGAGAAAGATAATTACTATTAAACATGACAATGACAACTGCAACGTCAGGATGAGGATGGCAGTCATAGAACCAAGTCATGAATCTCTTCCAGGAGGTTTTACAATGTTTTAGGGAGCAATGTGTCTAAAATGATGCTAACCACAAGTCAGAGCATGAGAAGGACCTCTTCATCTACAGGGATTACCTTTCAACTTGGAATCCGCACTGGATATACTCTATGACAATAGGAAACAGGGAATATAAGTAACCTCGGCTTATGCTTTGCTTTGTTGCTATATTTTTCAGCTAATCTTAAAAAATCTTGATGTATATGTAGGAGACACCTTGTTAGAAAAAGTCCTTGAGATAATGCAACCTTTTATATTCAAGAAACAGTAAACACAAGAGGATCCTGGCTTTCTCTGCCTCTTTTGTCAATTATGTGACAGATAAAATTTGTCTTCTAAGGAATATCACTTTCAGAAACCTGCGTGTCTTCTACCAATATTGTCAGTAAGGATGACTTCAATATGTGCAGAAAATCCTCACTAAAAATTTCATATAGTTGTTAATAGTTGTTCTTTTAGTAGTCTAACCACACACATGAGAAAAGCCAAGTGGATGAAACATTTCTAGTGTCCAGATTATGACATGCAATTATACAGACAACCAACCAAGCTCTTCCACATGTGTGTTTTGTATGTTTATAAAACATGCACATTGATATTCATATATAAAATGTCCTATAAGTCTAAGTTTTAATAGCTTAAAATTACATTAAGTTTTGGGGATAGCCTCTGTATTGTGTGTATGTGTGTGTGCAGATAATTACATACATACATATATGTGTTTATATATGTATATGTGTGTATGACAGGTAGATAAATGGATAATGATTTGGGTTCAGAATTAAATAGGAAGAGAATAGGATGGCTTGCCTTTGGAAAATTGTAAATGTCCTTTAATAACCTCCAGCTTCCCCCAGAAAGAAAGGCTTATCTTTTTAATCCCTATTCCAAGTCATTTCAAAATCATGCTATATACACTCTGACCACCCTGACCTCCTCCCACTAGAACTCTGTGTCCCCAGGATCCTGAGCTCACCTCTGAGAGGTGAGGTTTACCCTTTTCTCGCCTGGAGCCAGATACCATATACCACTTCCCAGGCATCTCCAAAGTCATGCTGTTTTCCTCCCCACTGTAGCTTTCTAAATTTTGCTGCTGTTCAGTCCTATTTCAGTCACATCTGACATTTCACGAGCTGGAATTTTTCTTGGTAAAGATACTGGAAAGGTTCTTCACCATTTCCTTCTCCAGCTCATTTTCTAGATAAGGAAACTGAGGCAAACAGGGTTAAATGACTTGCCCAGGGTCACACAGCTTGTAAGTATCTGAGGCTGGATTTGAACTCAAGCCTTCCTGGTTTCAGGGCCAGCACACTATCCACTGCAGTGCTACCTAGCTTCTCCTCTAAACTGAACTGCCCTTTTCAAATTGTCTTCCCTGTTAGAATGTCCTTGAGGGCAGGGACAGTTTCATGTAATTGTTTTTTATATCCAACACATGATACAGTGTCTGGCACATAATAGGTACTTAATAGATTTTAAATTTTTTTCATTCACATTATTATATGGTTGCATGATATTAACCACTTGAGACTTAAAGAACTGAAAATAAGTATCACACGAGATCCCTGGGCATGGTGACTGGGGGTCGGGGGTGGGGAAGGTGGGGAGGGAAATAGGGGGTGGAGCTGGGGGTAGACTGTAGTGTGTAACAAATAAAGAAATCTAACAGGTGGTACAGGAATTAGAACACTGGACTTGGAGCCAAAAAGACCTGAATTCCAATCCAGCCTCAAACAAATTCTAGATGTTGAACCCTAGACACGTCACTTCACTGATGTTTGCCTCAGTTTCCTCCTATGTAAAATGAGAATAGTAATCGTACCTATCTCCTATTACAGTGAGAATCAAATGAGGCTGTGTTTGTAAATACTCTGCAAACCTTAAATCATTGTACTTTTCTAGGCAGTAGTAGTAGAAGTGGTAATAGTAGTAGTAGTAGTAGTTAGTAGTAGTAGTAGTGGTAGTAGTGGTAGTAGTAGTAGTGGTAGTAGTAGCGGTAGTAGTAGTGGTGCTAGTAGTAGTATAGTAATAGTAGTAGTAGTAGTGGTAGTAGTGGTAGTAGTAGTATAGTAATAGTAGTAATAGTAGTGGTAGTAGTGGTAGTAGTGGTAGTAGTAGTATAGTAATAGTAGTATAGTAGTAGTAGTAGTGGTAGCAGTATAGTAGTAGTAGTGGTAGTAGTAATAGTATAGTAGTAGTAGTAGTAACCATGAAGAAAGAATGTCATCAAAGAAGAGGATGATTAAAAAAGAAGCTGGGTGGGTCACACGATGAGAGTGATGGATCCCTGGGGGGCAGCCCCCATACTTCACCCTATCCTTGCATTAGCGGGAGGAAGCAAGGGAGGTTTCCACAACTTTGTATGGAGCCCTTTGGTGAATTGAGGAGAGCACACGGAGAAGAGACAAACAGGATAGGGATGCAGAGATGGACTAAATATCAAAGAAACCACCTACCTCGATGAATTTATTAGTAGCAATAATTTATATATCATTATATAGTATATATATATTACAACTGATATATATTTATATATTTTTATCTAGCTCTTCAAGGTTTGCAAATCCCTTTACAAATACTATCTTCTTTGATCCCCCCAACCACTCTGGGAAGTATGTTGTCCTCATTTTACAAATAAGGAAACTGAGGCAGACAAAAGTGAAGTGACTTGTGCAGCTAGTAAGGATCTGAGGCCAAATTTGAACTCAGGTCTTCTTGAGTCCACGCCGGGGTGCGCTGGGCACTCTAACTCCCTCTAACTTCCAGTTCAGGGCAGCTGGGTGGTGCAGTGGGTACTATCTATTACTATGTGTCAGGCACCGGACAAAACCTGAGGATAAAAAATAAAAAAAGTAAACCAGTGCCTGCCTAACAAAGAAGCCTCCAAGCAAGGGAAATAGTTTTCCTCATCTGCAAAATGGGGTCATAACAGCCCCTGCCTCCCAGAGCGGCTGTGAGGATGAAATGCAATCGTATTTGTGAGGTGGTTAGCACAGTGCCTGGCATACAGTAGGTGCTTACTGCTTATTCCTTCCTTCCTAAGGCAAAGGGATGGGAGAGAGATTGCATTGGAAAAACAACAACAAGTAATTAATAAATGTTTGCTTAATTGAATTTAATCATTGTCCAAACTTCCTTTTTAAATACCGCTATGATTTTTGTCACTAATATCCCTGTATATTTCAGTTACTCAGGCTATCCCTGTGCCAAGATCTGGACCATAAACAAAGGTAGATGGGGAAATTCCCAAGATGCTAAGTCATCAGGCTCAATTCCCAGGGGTAACAGGCAATACCCATTCTTTAAGTCAAAAGAGACAGTGCAGCCTTCGGTCCACCATACAAATGCCTAATTACCCACTCACTAAAAGAGGCCAGTGCAAGCCTGTCCATCATGACTGGGGATACTCAACAGTCGGTCAGTCAATAAATATTTATTAAGTACCTACTAATCTGGTGATACAAAGAAAGGGAAGAGTCCTCACTCTCCAGCAGCTCACACATGCTTCTAATAATAAATGCAAAATTCAGTGTCAGAATAGGGAATCCTTTCAGTCTGCAAAATAACGATGCAGTCATCAGTCTCTCAGGTGAGATTCCTCCATCCCTGCCCCCGCTCCACTGCCCAAAACACAATGCCCTGGCCAGAGAACAAGAAACCGGAGGAAAGTGATAATGAACCCAAACCGGAAGCCCAAAGCAATTAAAGATGAGTGAGAAGTGGTCCTCTTCTGAGACCAAAAAAAAAAAGGTCAAGTGTCCATCAGACCCTTTGCACTCGGGTGAGAGGGAACGAGATGTTTGCATCCTCTTTCAACCGGCATCTCTGCGGGAGATTCCCTGGAAGTCCAGGAAGTCACCCCCATCTTACAGTACCTGCAGCATAATAAAAATATAGGGTCACAGTAAAGTTTAGTTTATTGACAAGAACAAATAACTTTAACATTTGGCTTGAGCGCTGAACCCTGGGCAGACGTTGTGTCTGATACATCAGTGGCCAACTGGCCGTGACGGTTCTCCACTTGTGTGCGCCTCTAAGTACCATGATTCATGCTAGGAACATGGCAGGTGTCCATTTTATAGAGCCATTCGGTTGGAAAAAGTAAATGTTCTGGGGTTTGGGGCCCATTGTAATTGTCTGTGCAGAGCAGATCTCTCCCCGGCCTTCTCCCCTTGTCTCGATCCCGTAGCCCCGCCGCCTCCCAGAAACGTGCAATAAAGGAGCAGGGCCGAAATAAAGCGCCCGCCCATGGCCAACGCTCGCCCGCTCGGCTCAGCCTGCGCCCGGGTGCCCAAGACGCGGGCCCCAGCTCCTCGATGCCCACGCCGAGCTCGGCAGCTCTGAGGCTGCCTCTGCCCACGGCCGAGCGGCGGGCCTCAGTTCATTAAAACACTCGTGTTATTAAAGAGGATCCTCTTAGCAAAGGCGGAGAAGGCAAGGGGCAGACCGCAATCCCCTCCGCCGCTCCCCGGTGCCCGCCACCCAGATGCTTACTGCAACTGTATTTGTGAAATCCCGAGCTCTCCCGTGCTTTCCCCCCTCTCCGAGCCATCCTTTACTACTCGAAGGCTTCAGTTGGTAATATTCCCTCATAACTGCAGGTAAAATGTTATGCTAATTTCAACACATGGCCACAATATTATCTCCCAAAGGACTTCCAGACTGAAGAACTATGATTACCGTAATTAGCAGCAGCTTTTATTCAGGCACAGATCCAAGGCTTTCACCCCCACCCCCAGCCCTTACACACGCTCACACACACCACCCTGTGCACCCCGGCTCGCGCAACCTAATTATGCCACAACAAAAGGCTTCTGCGAATGCATAAACTCGGGGCCAGATGTACTCCGCTATGCCGGGGAATACAACAAG